>CM060836.1:101880000-102242500 GCA_030762175.1 Metallyticus violacea | reverse complement strand
TAGAGCGCTGGAATTTTGAGACCTTTTTCAGGTCAACAGGTGAAAAGGATAGGGAATCAGGTTATAAATGAACACAAATCTTAGAACCGGAGATCACACAATTTAATCACTCGTATTTCCTGTTCAATGTTAAGGGTCACCTTTAAGTTCTGTTAAGTGGCCCTTAGATCACACTTGCACTATTCAAAGTAACCCACTAACTAGAACACTGATAACTCACTGAGTTGAACAGTTATAACTGACAACTTGTCTACTTAAAATGGCTATAATTGAATCCATTGTCTATAATTTCCCCGCTATAATGCTCTGATAACTGTATTCTGACTTTTTATCTCTCCCGATAACACAACTCTGACTTTACTCTCTATGAATAAACTCTGAACTTAATCTCTCCGCTAGCTAAACTCTGAACTTACTCCCTCTCTCTCTCTTAGATAAACTATGAACTTCATCTCTCCGCTAGCTAAACTCTGACTTTACTCTCTATGTATAAAATCTGAACTTACTCTCTCTCCGCTAGCTAAACTCTGAACATACTCTCTCTCTCTAATAGCTAAAGTCTGAACTCACTCTCTGTCTAATAGCTAAACTCTGAACTTACTGTCTCTCTAATAACTAAACTCTGAACTTACTGTCTCTCTAATAGCTAAACTCTGAACTTACTGTCTCTCTAATAACTAAACTCTGAACTTACTCTCTCTCCGCTAGCTAAACTCTGAACTTACTCTCTCTCTAATAGCTAAACTCTGAACCTACTCTCTCTCTCTAATAGCTAAACTCTGAACTTAATCTCTCCGCTAGCTAAACTCTGAACTTACTCCCTCTCTCTCTCTTAGATAAACTATGAACTTCATCTCTCCGCTAGCTAAACTCTGACTTTACTCTCTATGAATAAAATCTGAACTTACTCTCTCTCCGCTAGCTAAACTCTGAACATACTCTCTCTCTCTAATAGCTAAAGTCTGAACTCACTCTCTGTCTAATAGCTAAACTCTCAACTTACTCTCTCTCTCTCTAATAGCTAAACTCTGAACTTACTCTCTCTCCGCTAGCTAAACTCTGAACTTACTCTCTCTCTAATAGCTAAACTCTGAACCTACTCTCTCTCTCTAATAGCTAAACTCTGAACTTACTCTCTCTAATAGCTAAACTCTGAACTTACTCTCTCTCTCTCTAATAGCTAAACTCTGAACTTACTCTCTCTCTCTCTAATAGCTAAACTCTGAACTTACTCTCTCTAATAGCTAAACTCTGAACTTACTCTCTCTAATAGCTAAACTCTGAACTTACTCTCTCTCTCTAATAACTAAACTCTGAACTTACTCTCTCTAATAGCTAAACTCTGAACTTACTCTCTCTAATAGCTAAACTCTGAACTTACTCTCTCTAATAGCTAAACTCTGACTTTACTCTCTATGAATAAACTCTGAACTTACTCTCTCTAATAGCTAAACTCTGAACTTACTCTCTCTAATAGCTAAACTCTGAACTTACTCTCTCTCTCTAATAGCTAAACTCTGAACTTACTCTCTCCGCTAGCTAAACTCTGAACTTACTCTCTCTAATAGCTAAACTCTGAACTTACTCTCTCTAATAGCTAAACTCTGAACTTACTCTCCCTAATAGCTAAACTCTGAACTTACTCTCTCTAATAGCTAAACTCTGAACTTACTCTCTCTAATAGCTAAACTCTGAACTTACTCTCTCTCTCTAATAGCTAAACTCTGAACTTACTCTCTCTAATAGCTAAACTCTGAACTTACTCTCTCTCTGCTAGCTAAACTCTGAACTTACTCTCTCTAATAGCTAAACTCTGAACTTACTCTCTCTCTAATAGCTAAACTCTGAACTTACTCTCTCTAATAGCTAAACTCTGAACTTACTCTTTCTAATAGCTAAACTCTGAACTTACTCTCTCTGCTAGCTAAACTCTGAACTTACTCTCTCTCTCTAATAGCTAAACTCTGAACTTACTCTCTCTAATAGCTAAACTCTGAACTTACTGTCTCTGCTAGCTAAACTCTGAACTTACTCTCTCTAATAGCTAAACTCTGTACTTACTCTCTCTCTAATAGCTAAACTCTGAACTTACTCTCTCTAATAGCTAAACTCTGAACTTGCTCTCTCTAATAGCTAAACTCTGAACTTACTCTCTCTGCTAGCTAAACTCTGAACTTACTCTCTCTAATAGCTAAACTCTGAACTTACTCTCTCTAATAGCTAAACTCTGAACTTACTCTCTCTAATAGCTAAACTCTGAACTTACTCTCTCTAATAGCTAAACTCTGAACTTACTCTCTCTGCTAGCTAAACTCTGAACTTACTCTCTCTAATAGCTAAACTCTGAACTTACTCTCTCTCTCTAATAGCTAAACTCTGAACTTACTCTATCTAATAGCTAAACTCTGAACTTACTCTCTCTGCTAGCTAAACTCTGAACTTACTCTCTCTAATAGCTAAACTCTGAACTTACTCTCTCTAATAGCTAAACTCCGAACTTACTCTCTCTAATAGCTAAACTCTGAACTTACTCTCTCTAATAGCTAAACTCTGAACTTACTCTCTCTGCTAGCTAAACTCTGAACTTACTCTCTCTAATAGCTAAACTCTGAACTTACTCTCTCTCTCTCTAATAGCTAAACTCTGAACTTACTCTCTCTCTCTGCTAGCTAAACTCTGAACTTACTCACTCTAATAGCTAAACTCTGAACTTACTCTCTCTCTCTGCTAGCTAAACTCTGAACTTACTCTCTCTAATAGCTAAACTCTGAACTTACTCTCTCTAATAGCTAAACTCCGAACTTACTCTCTCTAATAGCTAAACTCTGAACTTACTCTCTCTCCCTAATAGCTAAACTCTGAATTTACTCTCTCCGCTAGCTAAACTCTGAACTTACTCTCTCTAATAGCTAAACTCTGAACTTACTCTCTCTAATAGCTAAACTCTGAACTTACTCTCTCTAATAGCTAAACTCTGAACTTACTCTCTCTCTAATAGCTAAACTCTGAACTTACTCTCTCTAATAGCTAAACTCTGAACTTACACTCTCTCTCTAATAGCTAAACTCTGAACTTACTCTCTCTCTCTAATAGCTAAACTCTGAACTTACTCTCTCTCTCTAATAGCTAAACTCTGAACTTACTCTCTCTCTCTGCTAGCTAAACTCTGAACTTACTCCCTCTAATAGCTAATTTCTGAACTTACTCTCTCTCTCTGCTAGCTAAACTCTGAACTTACTCTCTCTAATAGCTAAACTCTGAACTTACTCTCTCTAATAGCTAAACTCTGAACTTACTCTCTCTAATAGCTAAACTCTGAACTTACTCTCTCTAATAGCTAAACTCTGAACTTACTCTCTCCGCTAGCTAAACTCTGAACTTACTCTCTCTAATAGCTAAACTCTGAACTTACTCTCTCTCTAATAGCTAAACTCTGAACTTACTCTCTCTAATAGCTAAACTCTGAACTTACTCTTTCTAATAGCTAAACTCTGAACTTACTCTCTCTGCTAGCTAAACTCTGAACTTACTCTCTCTCTCTAATAGCTAAACTCTGAACTTACTCTCTCTAATAGCTAAACTCTGAACTTACTGTCTCTGCTAGCTAAACTCTGAACTTACTCTTTCTAATAGCTAAACTCTGAACTTACTCCCTCTAATAGCTAAACTCTGAACTTACTCTCTCTCTCTAATAGCTAAACTCTGAACTTACTCTCTCTAATAGCTAAACTCTGAACTTACTCTCTCTCTCTAATAGCTAAACTCTGAACTTACTCTCTCCGCTAGCTAAACTCTGAACTTACTCTCTCTAATAGCTAAACTCTGAACTTACTCTCTCTAATAGCTAAACTCTGAACTTACTCTCTCTAATAGCTAAACTCTGAACTTACTCTCTCTAATAGCTAAACTCTGAACTTACTCTCTCTCTCTAATAGCTAAACTCTGAACTTACTCTCTCTCTCTAATAGCTAAACTCTGATCTTACTCTCTCTAATAGCTAAACTCTGAACTTACTCTCTCTAATAGCTAAACTCTGAACTTACTCTCTCTCTCTAATAGCTAAACTCTGAACTTACTCTCTCTAATAGCTAAACTCTGAACTTACTCTCTCTCCGCTAGCTAAACTCTGAACTTACTCTCTCTCCGCTAGCTAAATTCTGAACTTACTCTCTCTCCGCTAGCTAAACTATGAACTTACTCTCTCTCCGCTAGCTAAACTCTGAACTTACTCTCTCTCCGCTAGCTAAACTCTGAACTTACTCTCTCTCCGCTAGCTAAACTATGAACTTACTCTCTCTCCGCTAGCTAAACTCTGAACTTACTCTCTCTAATAGCTAAACTCTGAACTTACTCTCTCTAATAGCTAAACTCTGAACTTACTCTCCCTAATAGCTAAACTCTGAACTTACTCTCTCTAATAGCTAAACTCTGAACTTACTCTCTCTAATAGCTAAACTCTGAACTTACTCTCTCTCTCTAATAGCTAAACTCTGAACTTACTCTCTCTAATAGCTAAACTCTGAACTTACTCTCTCTCTGCTAGCTAAACTCTGAACTTACTCTCTCTAATAGCTAAACTCTGAACTTACTCTCTCTCTAATAGCTAAACTCTGAACTTACTCTTTCTAATAGCTAAACTCTGAACTTACTCTCTCTGCTAGCTAAACTCTGAACTTACTCTCTCTCTCTAATAGCTAAACTCTGAACTTACTCTCTCTAATAGCTAAACTCTGAACTTACTGTCTCTGCTAGCTAAACTCTGAACTTACTCTCTCTAATAGCTAAACTCTGAACTTACTCTCTCTCTAATAGCTAAACTCTGAACTTACTCTCTCTAATAGCTAAACTCTGAACTTACTCTCTCTAATAGCTAAACTCTGAACTTACTCTCTCTGCTAGCTAAACTCTGAACTTACTCTCTCTAATAGCTAAACTCTGAACTTACTCTCTCTAATAGCTAAACTCTGAACTTACTCTCTCTCTCTAATAGCTAAACTCTGAACTTACTCTCTCTAATAGCTAAACTCTGAACTTACTCTCTCTGCTAGCTAAACTCTGAACTTACTCTCTCTAATAGCTAAACTCTGAACTTACTCTCTCTCTCTAATAGCTAAACTCTGAACTTACTCTCTCTAATAGCTAAACTCTGAACTTACTCTCTCTGCTAGCTAAACTCTGAACTTACTCTCTCTAATAGCTAAACTCTGAACTTACTCTCTCTAATAGCTAAACTCCGAACTTACTCTCTCTAATAGCTAAACTCTGAACTTACTCTCTCTAATAGCTAAACTCTGAACTTACTCTCTCTGCTAGCTAAACTCTGAACTTACTCTCTCTAATAGCTAAACTCTGAACTTACTCTCTCTCTCTGCTAGCTAAACTCTGAACTTACTCCCTCTAATAGCTAAACTCTGAACTTACTCTCTCTCTCTGCTAGCTAAACTCTGAACTTACTCTCTCTAATAGCTAAACTCTGAACTTACTCTCTCTCCGCTAGCTAAACTCTGAACTTACTCTCTCTCCGCTAGCTAAACTATGAACTTACTCTCTCTCCCTAATAGCTAAACTCTGAATTTACTCTCTCCGCTAGCTAAACTCTGAACTTACTCTCTCTAATAGCTAAACTCTGAACTTACTCTCTCTAATAGCTAAACTCTGAACTTACTCTCTCTAATAGCTAAACTCTGAACTTACTCTCTCTAATAGCTAAACTCTGAACTTACTCTCTCTAATAGCTAAACTCTGAACTTACTCTCTCTAATAGCTAAACTCTGAACTTACACTCTCTCTCTAATAGCTAAACTCTGAACTTACTCTCTCTAATAGCTAAACTCTGAACTTACTCTCTCTCCGCTAGCTAAACTCTGAACTTACTCTCTCTCCGCTAGCTAAACTATGAACTTTCTCTCCGCTAGCTAAACTCTGAACTTACTCTCTCTCCGCTAGCTAAACTCTGAACTTACTCTCTCTCCGCTAGCTAAACTATGAACTTACTCTCTCTCCGCTAGCTAAACTCTGAACTTACTCTCTCTCCGCTAGTTAAACTATGAACTTACTCTCTCTCCGCTAGCTAAACTCTGAACTTACTCTCTCTCCGCTAGTTAAACTATGAACTTACTCTCTCTCCGCTAGCTAAACTCTGAACTTACTCTCTCTCCGCTAGCTAAACTCTGAACTTACTCTCTCTCTAATAGCTAAACTCCGAACTTACTCTCTCCGATAGCGAAAATCTGAACTTACTCTCTCCGATAGTTAAACTGTGAACTACTCTCTCCGCTAGATAAATTCTGAACTTTCTCTGTCCGATAGCTAAACTCCTAACTTACTCTCTCCGCTACATAAACTCTGAACTTACCCCAACCGATAACTAAACTTTGGGCGGCATCACATAAATACACTTCACGTTTAAGATTCTCCTGCCAGAACTATCCTGCATTTTTTAGCTTTCCAATCTCCCAGTCTTTACAGGTAATTCCTGATCTTGGCTTTCCCCCTAGGACGAGCATTTATACCTCATTACTCCAACTTAAATTATTTCATTCGATGGGCTCAATGAGACTTTCCTGATATACTCTGCCTCGATTTCCTGCCAGCTGTTTTAACATTTTAGCGTACGTTTTTATTACTCTTTATCTCTATGGCATATTGAAAGCATACCATTCCCTCTGAGTTTCTCTTTCTATCTCTGCAGCCCAAAACTTTAGTGATATATTTTGCATCCAGTGTCCATAGCATTTAGCTCATAGTATGGACTGGTCTTCCGGCATTAGTCTAAACTCTAAGAAGTATCCAATATACTGTCTCTAAGAAGATCTGAAGCAAACTGGATAGTTGGTGTTAACAGTCGGTAGAACGCCTCTAGGGAACATTTATTCAGCAATGTATTGTTCATCAGCTATTGATGCAAGATGTTGTTATAGTTTCAGTAGGTAAGTAATATGATTAATTATTCTTCTCGTTTAAAAACATTAATTTCTTATTATGTAATTAAATAGTATCTTTTATATCCTTCATATTAAATAAATAGGTTTTCCTTTCGTAATTATTCGCAAACATTTTGGTACAATTATTACCATGTCAAATGTAACCAATGTGACCAGATATTGGTTATATATTAAATGGTAGTAATATTTTTGGCTTTCAGATCAGGTTCCATGTCGAAATGAAGAGAGAAAAAGCATTTGGTCTCAAAATGCAATAGATAAAGTAGGGAAAGTGTTTTATTAAAAAAAAAAAAAAAAAAAAAAAAAAAAAAAAAAAAAAACTATCTATCTACAAAGCAGTAGAGCAATTTGGTATTCCTGGAGGGAATACGAAAGTCTGTCGTGCCAGGGCATGTTAAAATCTACTTTGGGATGTAAATTTACCATTTCTTAAATCTGAATGTTAACAAGCGGAACTCTGCTCTTCACTCATTGGATTAAATCGAAATAAAGAAGCTGTTCACCAATCCAACATCAACGGAAAGTATGAGAAAAATTCCAACAATTAATACCCGAAAGCCGACGATGAAATCCTGAAACTGCTGTATCGGTTAAGAAGATAGAATTATTTACATATATTTGTGGAACTTCCCCTAAACACATGACAAACTGACTGCGTATTATCACAATGCAGACATTCGTATCAAGGCGTACGGATTATGCACATTGATGGCATGTATTCATTTAATACCCAGCTGCAATAATTTGAGACAAATATCCTCAAGATTGATGGGAACAATTATAGTGCTTTATAAGCGACACCTTGCTCGCTTTTATAGTAAATGGGCCTCTACACACAAGGCTAAACTGTGATTCTTGCATGATGTGGCACCTGCTCACATCAGCAGAGAGCTTCTTGAGATCTTTCCTGAGAGATAAATAGGTTCTTTTGGATAGGACATTGACCTATGAGATCCTCAGACCTCACTATTTGTATTTCTTTGGACATTTGATGAGACTGATGCAGTTGAGGGTCCGTGTGTGTTCGAATAAACAGAAAGTCAAATTGCATTGAGAGAGCGAGATGTGATGCCTGCGTACATTCTAACAGCGAATATCTGCTGTAAACAGATATCGAGTAAAGAAAAGATTAAGTCGTTTACTTATTAATGGTTTGTTCATCATCATAAATGTATGATGATTTGGAATGTTCATAAGGCATAAATAAATAATTCCTACATTTCTTTGTTGTTGATTTGATTTATTTACAGCGCTCTTTAGCATCTCAGGTCATCAGCGTCCTATTCAAATCAAGGTGTGAAACAGCTGACAAATTTTGCTCATAGGCCTGTTCTTTTAGGCTCGAGATTCTTTTACGTGCCGTAAATCTACTACATGGAACCCACGGCTTACTGCCCTTCTGAAGGAAGCCATACTTAGGATTTTTACACCCGATCCTGGCCGGGATTGAATCCGCGACCTTGGATTTAGGAGACAAGTATGATTACCACTAGACCACCAGGATTGGCTTCCTACATTTCTGATTTGAGCATTCTTAAAGTTCGACCCCAATGGATGTGTTGTATTTGTAGTGTCATTTCACACCGTTCGCTAATTAGTTAACACAACACTCTACGCCTTGCAATTAGTTCATTGAATTAATTAATAGTAGAATTAGGTCACTTACCGTTCATAGTAGTCAAATGTTCATATGTTATCTTTTAATCTACCGTGAAGCCTACATACTAATATTTTGTATATTTCTTCTTTTAGGATGTTTCCTGTAAAATGTATCTTCACTGGACGATGTGGTCTGGATTTGCGCCAATTTTTTCAGCGGTCGACCCGGTTGTCCTTTCCCAGGAGTTTTGCCTGTCATAACAACTTTAACAAGTTTTCCCTCATCCATTCTCAAAACATGATCTCTCCATTGTGTTCTGTTTGTAGACATGTTTCTCTTAAGAGTTTTATTCGTTTGTCTGTCTTGAAGCATGACATCAGTGACTGCTCTTAAAGTTTTTATTTCGAGTGACCTTATTACTTTTTTGTTCTTTTAGCTTCATTTCTGGTCCCCGTGGCATAAGTTATAATTATTAATCTCACAACAGTTTTATAAAATGTCGTTTTACTTTCATTGCTAATGAATTCAATTTGCCAAAAGATGTTTCTCAGATATACACAGTTTTTCGCTTCTTTTAAGGACAGATTCTGAACTCCCTGTAGAAATCTATGCTACCAGATCAGGATTACTAAGTATGTTAAATTCATAATTTTTTCATTGTGCTTCTACTACTAACTTACTTCGCTTGGGAAATTTTCGACATAACCAGGGATTTTGTTTTCTCTGATGGTATTTTCAGATTGTATTGCTTTGTTCAGATATAACATTTACAAAGGAGTCTTTGAAGGTCATCCTCCACCTTTGCTAACAGTACAATATCACAAACATAAGGTACACAATTAATATTATTTTACCCTATTTACAGAGTTAGCTAAAAGTAATGCACCACCTAAATATCTTTTGGAGCATCTGGTTCATTTATATGAAATTCAGTGTGCGGGAAAGATCATAAATTGAGAACTCAAAAATTATATTACCGATTTTTTCTACTTCCGTTTAACCGAAAGTAATGATATAAAAGAACGCCCAATATATTTTTACATTTACGAATAATGTTCATTAAGTACAAACCTACTTATTTCTATACAAATTAGATTTGCTACATCAGGGACGGTCCGTCAATAAGGGTCAGATGGGTCCAACCCTCCCAAAGAAAATACCATAATTATTTACCATTTTTTTTTCTTCTCCTGGTCAACTTTTAAAAAAAAAAGTAATATTTTATTTATGGAGCTTAAATCCATTGCACTAATTACTGCCATTATAGATAGATAATATGTATTAAACAAAAAATGCATGAAAACAACTGCGATAAATAACTGATTAGTACTTAATTATATCTTATGCAATAAGCACATTTCCTCTCTACTGTAGTGGCGGTAGAATGGGGTCCTTTGTTAGCGAGGGAAGCTCATGGACCGGCCCGGCAATTTTTAGGTTTTAAATTTATACTTCCGTGAACCAGCAAAGATTTGTATTTGTTTTCCTCCAAGGTGGAATAGGTTTCTCCTGCTTATTTCTGTGTTCTCTTGGGCCAGCAGGAAGACAGCCCATGGCCAGGGCTCGGTATTCTCTCTTTTCTTAGGAACCAGATGTTGAGGGGTTACTGACACCACCCATAACTGACTAGGAGTTGTTTTCGCACTTTGAAATCGAATGACTTCCTCACAGTTTGTTGGAAAATTGACTGTGAACTGTGGAAAAACAAACAAACACACGCACACACAAAAGTATCCATTTTATGGCAATGAATAAAGTAGACGTTTTATTGAAGACTCCATTTTCGCATTTAAGTTTAATTGTTAAGTTACAAGTGAAATGATTTAGACCTCAACAACTGAGAGCCACAGGAGCCTACTCTCAGCAAGGCACAAATTTAAGATTTTTTTATGGTTTGAAAACAGATTTTGGCTGAATAGAAAGCGCAAATTTAAATGCATGTCACAGTAGCTCTGTGCTACATTATGAAAAAAAAAAAAAAAAATGCGTACCGAAGACAGATAAAATAACAAAACTTGGAAATCAGACGAAAGTCACAATGGGGAACTTCCCAATTTAGAATTACCATATTACCAGAATTACCAGTTCGGGAAGGATACTGAAAATAAGTTAACTTTCTTTTGATATAATATAAAAATTCTGTGTTTAAACTGGTAGCCCTCAGCTGATTGAAAATGTTTCAGTCGACCACAGAAGAAGGTCCTGGACACCTTGAACGAATAAGTGAATGATTAAACAGTTTGGCTTAACTCGACTTTTGGTCACATCTGCCAGAGAAAGTTATTCCCATGGAACAATCCTGTTTTGCAGGTAAGCATAGCGTTCAAAGATAGTTGAGTAATGGTTTCATAGACAAGAGGATATCTGACCTTCCGAAATCACCATCTAAACTGTTTGAAATTCCTGTCTCCCACTTCCCAGGAAGCCTGTCGTTCTATGGAGCAAGGTTGAAGACGCATGGGATTCCCTCGCGGAAATGCCAAATTATCTTCGTCCGCTGATGGACTCCATGCCCAGAAGGTTTTCGAGCATGAAGAAACTGGGTATTGATTTTTTATTTCTTTTTTGTTTTGCTTGTTCATTTTAATTGTTAATAGAAGCCGAACCGTGTCTCAATGTAAATATATATTTTTAAGGCCGCAGTGGAAAAGGTCTTAAGGCAGTAATATACATTTTAAAGTTACAAGCATTAAAAAGCCCTCTTATATTTAAAAATTAACTATACAATTAATTGCTGATCATGCAAACAAGGAAAAAATTCAAAATAAAAAGTGCAGA
Organism: Metallyticus violacea; assembly: GCA_030762175.1. Lineage (NCBI taxonomy): Eukaryota > Metazoa > Arthropoda > Insecta > Mantodea > Metallyticidae > Metallyticus > Metallyticus violacea. The sequence goes on along the minus strand of CM060836.1, from coordinate 102,231,178 downwards.
AAAACTGGAGATTCGCAGTCACATTATCTCATACATTAATCTATCAAGTAAATGCCATAAAGCGCTTGGACACTTTGAGATTGGAACATCAAATTTGCTATTTTCGATAGGCTTCCAAATTAGAAAACAACTGCTAACCATATTTCGTTTAATCAATGAAAATCCAATACTTCTTTACATTTCTGGACACCGCCACGGGTTGCCGAGGTAGTTAAGGCGCAGACTCATGAACAGGAGGTGTGGGGTTTGATTCCATCAGGACCATCCTTCCGGATTAAGTTTTTTTTTTTTTAGGTTTTCCTCAGTCCTTATAAATGGCAAATGCCGGGGAGGTATCCCAAACTTAGGCCTAGAACGCTCCTTCCCTAAAAAAAATCATCCTTTCGCAGTTTATAGTTCCATTTTATGCATCAACAGTGTCCAAAATCAAATTTTGGATTTAATGAAGAAAGTGTTAAACTTTTATGAGGAAAAAAATCTATTATTGAAGGTTGATTTATATAAATTTATTGTATTTATGTAAATACTATTCGCAATCACATTATCTAATGTCCTGTAATAAACATTTTGGTAGGAGCCTGCCTGAGACTTCGGTTATATTTGGAAGCACGAAATGCTCTTGTTTATGACATGTGATAACTCATTATTTGAGCAAGTGTACCTGTAAACTTCTCCACAAATAGGTATATTGGGAACTTCGCGTATTAGTGCAATTTATATGTATATATAATTTAGAGATTCAGTAGACATAAATATGACATCTAGTCGTTGTGAAAGGAGTGACAATGAGATTAGAACTGTGTGCATAGAAAAAATAGGAATTCAGTATTTATACACATCACCCTTTTAAGCTAACTAATTTATTTTCTTGTCTCCTTCTGTTTTAAATAATATATTCTCATTTTCACCATTTTGCAACTGCACGAGAAATTAAAACAACACACCGATATTGTAGCATTGATTATAATTCGTTCTGTACATTAAAATATTAATTTATTATCAAAGAGTGCACATAACCTAATTTAAAGCATAGCGTCGAATGCCAAACAGCTGTTCCTTCATCTTGCTCTTTTATACGTCACTTGCAACTCTTTATTATAAGTGTTATACATTGTTTTGCGGGGCATAAAGTTATTACTCAATGCATGGACTTGTACTAATACGTTTGTAATGCATTAGAGTATTAGACAATATTCTTGTGGAATAGATGCTATGGCGATACTGTAGCTCTCGCAACCTGCGACATCTAGGACTTGCCACATGAAATTTATAAACGAAAAAGGAGGGGGCATGATAGATTATATAATTTGCTCTCATGGTATCATACCATATATTGCAGATTTTGAAGTTGTAAATAAAATGGAATCTTATCATTTGCTACTATAATTGAAGTTATGATTTTAAAGTAGCAAACGAGGGGAAAGGCAGCATGGCACTCGAACTCAGGGGTCTCCGCTTTTGAGATATTGTTGGAGAGAAGAAAAGAAGCCAATGTATTTAGAGAAACTGAATAATACAATATGGGAAATAATTACACATGGCAACAAAACTAAAAAACAGATAAGATAATCACACAGTTAACGAATGTACTTGTAATAAATTTGTGGGTGGCGGGATGTTTATTATTTGCTCCACTTTGGGCTGCAGTTTGAAACGAATTTGATAGGTGGAGGATGGGAATTGGATTGTATGGTTGCTGCGGTAAATAATTTTTGGCCCCCCTGATTGCAGGTTTCGCCAGGGCTGCTGCAGACCACTCCACTCTTCTTCAATGGGACTCTCTCGAGGGCGTTTCCCTGGATTTTGGCGGCTGTGGGCCAGCCGGGACTGAGGGAATGGGATTTCGATGCAAAAAGACGACGATAAATAACGTTTCGTTATTTAGTTGTTGATATCGTTTATTCTCCTGAACATGAATATTCAGGCAAACTCACATCTCACGTCGAACTACAGGTAAGGTAATCTTGACAAACATGCAAGTTTATTGCGTTAACTCAATGGTTCCGAGTGCGAAGAGATTGTTAATTTAACAGAATTCTTAATGCGGTTCAATGATACTGTATCGGAAATTAGCGTGGTGACGGACACTCAAGCTTCTTGTCCTGGGCCCGGAAAATTCTGAGACTGCCCTGTTTTTGGGCAAAATCTATCCCTTTTATACACAATACAAAATGACGCTATTCGGACAACGGCGCGAAATACTCCCGGCAATTTTGTGTTGTCACTCATAGGTCAGTGCTTACTTCACTTAATAATTTCATTTCTATTCCCTGGACATCTCTGGTCAAGCCAAATGCTCTATTTCATGTTATTAACTATTCGTCAATAAGATGAAATTAAATAGATTTCATACCTTACTGTCAACAACTCCTTTACTAGGACACCTGCAACTTTGCCATCAAACATCCTAGTATCTGCCCTGAGGCATTTCCAACCCTAGCTGCATACCGTAAGGGATTACCTTGCCTTGTCTGACTTTATGCCCAGTCTTTTTGTATCCGGAAAAAGATGTGAATATTCCCTTACCTTGCTATATTACTACATGTCGCCTCTCAAATATTACCATAAGTTACACTTTATGAACACATTTAAACACTATACAATATTAATTCTACATATATGAGTTACTTCATTAAAGTTCCTCACCTGAAAAAAAAATGCACAACATATTTGCACATAATTACTGAGTTTCTTATTGTAAAATTACAAATATTATTATTTCAATTAATTTGTAATTGACGGGCAGTCAGGGACTACTTCATACTGCAGAGAGTAGACCGCTGGTGCAGAAAAATAATTATGAATGCAACACATGCAGGGAGGCAAAGAAGAAGACGGAAATAGTTTTAAGAAATTTCAGAAGGGACAGAGGAGAGGTAAATAGAAGAATTTACTTCGCCTATATAATGACAGAGCACAAAAGTTGGCGTGCGTGGAGGAAGGCGGGGACTTGGTTGGTTGAGGTGTTGAAATTAGTAAAGCAAATTAAATTAGGGAAAGAAGTGAAATCTAATATACCTGCAAAATTGTGGTTAAAGCATTTTACTGAGGTGTTTGGGAAGATAGTTCATACAGCTACAATGGGGATTGCAAGTACTGGGCAGCAGAGAATATTTGTAAAAAGGTTATATCGAGATATAGCAAAAGGTGGTAATATCTGTGCAATAAAACGGATGAAAAATATAAAAAGACCGGGAGCAGATGGGCTACCAGGAGAGTTCTTAATAGCGGATATCATGAAAACAGCCTGTAACAATTAATTTAATAAGGGATGCTGTCCTGACTATTGATCACTTGCTAATAATCAGCCGTTATATGAAGAGAAAGGGGGAGCCGATGTTCCAGGTAATTATAGAAGCATATCACTGCTTTCGGTGCTGGGAAAAATGTACTGTAGAATTCTGTATGACCGCATATGTTCATCGTCTACACAATTTAACAAAATATTACAATTTTTGATCGGTTTTAAGGAAGGCCATTTAACAGTACGTAATATTGTGGTACCAGATACCCTTATAAACAGCCGTTTGAAATGAAATGGAAAAAGTTATATTGTACCTTTGTTGATTTTAAAATGCTATTTAACACTGTGGGTGAACCTATGGTGTAAAGATATTTCGAGTAAAATGATACAAACTCTAATGGCAATATATTCAAATGTTAGATTGTGTATCAAGTTGGACCAAAATTATATTTTTAAGAGTCGGGCAATTCAAGGAGAATAATGCAGGGTGTGCTTTGTCGCCTCTGTTGTTTAATCCATTTATCGATATATTGATCTCGGAGAAGATAAACTTTCCAGAAATAACGACTCAAAGTTTCCAGTTATTCTCTACGCCGATGGTTTGTTAATCTGCTGATTATCTATTTAGGGTTTACAGAGGGAACTTGACATACTAGAGAGCTATTGAGAATAGAGAATGATCGTAAACATCAACAAAACATCAACAACTTAACTTTTAAAAATTGATCGGTCTACAGTAATAAGAATGAGCAATGGAAATACTAGAGCAATGAAAGAGAGAATGTAAAATGTTTTGATTATGTAGGCGTATCTCTAAATATGAATGAAAGATGGAATATACACAAAGACATACGACGGGACGAATGTCAGAGGTCTTGAGTATTTTGTGACGGGTATCCGATATTCCTGTAACAATTATGAAGTATATATATATATATATATATATATATATATATATATATATATATATATATAGCACCATGGTAAGCTCTGTCATGTTATGTGCTTCTGAGATATGGAGCTGAGAGAAAGTGGACCGACTAAATAAAGTCTAAAACGAGTTTCTACAGAGAATTTTAGGAGTAGAGAGGAATGCAGCCTACGTGGGGTTTACGGAAATTGGGACGCTATGAAGACACTATTCATTGTCAAATTAGAATAATTAAGTACAGGTTAAGCATTATTAAAGGGGAGTAGCACAATATTATGGGCTTTATGCTACAGGCATAAGATTTGTAATTGGGAAAATATATACTGGTCAGCGAAAATGAAAATAAGTTTAGAGAGCGAGGGGATCTATGTGGAAGAAGGGAGGAAGGAATCGTATTTTTGCTTGCAGGATACAAAACAGGCTTAGGAATATTAAGCAACAGAAGCAGAATACAAGAGAGAAAAGATTGTTTAGTTTAGGCAACGAACTGAAAATCAAATGGCGCAAAGAGAGAGAGAGAGAGAGAGAGAGAGAGAGGGAGAGAGAGGGAGGGAGGGAGGGAGGGGGAGAGGGGGAGGGAGGGAGGGAGGGAGGGAGGGGGAGAGGGAGGGAGGGAGGGAGGGAGGGAGAGAGATGTATATATTCCATGAATTCTTAAATTCTCAAATAAGATCGGGTCTAGCGTGACAGAGAATGTGTGCTATTTTTTTTTTTTTTGAGACAGACAGAGTTGACTGCACTTGGAGGTAGGTTTGTTAAGTCGCTTAGCGATAGGTTAGCATGTTGGGATCTGTTTGCACAGGAAGACAATTGGCTAAAGTTTGGCTCTTTTCCATGTAAAGTGCGTGGAAATAGGAGCACAATGTCGGAGTAAACGGTCTCTCCGAGACTGATTTTGTGTACCTGCGTGCATGAGAGCCAGCCAGCGAGTGCGTGTATATATTTATGTGTGTGCTCGCGCGCGCGCATATTTATGAATTTGTGCTTAAGTGGTAATAATTGTAAATGCATTTGATTCAAAGTGCAAATTTCTGTGTAATGAATATGGTCAAAAGACCCATGAGAAAGATGTTGGCAAATGTGGAATGTGCATCGCCCCTTGGCATCTGGCCGTTCTGTGTATCCCTCATCTCATCCCTTTCATCGTAAGGTACCCCTTGAGGAGCATAAGTACAATAGGTCCACCAGTGAGACCGCAAAAACCTCCTCTATATCTTACTATTAAATCCTATCATTGTAGGAGTTACATTTTTATTTGTAGGTATAAAATCAACAGTCGCTTTATTTACTACTTGTAATTGTCTTGCTGCTCATGTGGAAAACAAGTGCTATTTGTTCTCAATTTATTTAGTGCATAAAACACTTTTTACATTATCTCACTGCCATTGATCGCGAAAGTAATATCTGTACTCGGGCATTCAAATCCCCCATTATTACTAGTTTATCATTTAGGTGTCACCAAAATGGTCATCACGATTGCAGGAATAGTGATGTCATAGATATACCCCACCGTACATTTGAAAGGATGGGTTATTTATTACGTAGTGGCGGTGAAGCACTAATCCAATTAATTTAAATAAGGTAAATGCGGGTAATATGACACACAGACTAAATTCTGGGCAGGGTCAGTTTCTGGTTGGACTTCCTCTAGTGCCTTGTGGAGTAAACAGCGATATATGAGCTTCTTTTGATGTTACGGTAATGAGGCTGGACAAGAATTAACCTTTTCTTTGAAGCTTTTACACGTTAGTGTGAAAGGCTTTCTATTCTGTAATTAATTTTTAATTATCCAGTATATCACATTTATTTAATGTTATACTCAATGAAATTTTCCTCGCTAGTTATAAATCTTTTAAAATTAACACTATAATGGCTTCAAATGAGGCTTTATCATTTTACTGTTATTATTATTACTATTATTATTATTATTATCATTATTATTGGCAATAGTTGTAATAGTAGTAGTAGTAGTAGTAGTAGTAGTAGTAGTAGTAGTAGTAGTAGAAGTAATAATAATAGTAGTAGTAGTAGTAGTAGAAGTAATAATAATAATAATAATAATAGTAATAGTAGTAGTAGTAGTAGTAGTAGTAGTAGTAGTAGTAGTAGTAGTAGCAGTAGCAGTAGCAGTAGCAGTAGCAGTAGCAGTAGCAGTAGCAGTAGCAGTAGCAGTAGCAGTAGCAGTAGTAGTAGTAGTAATCTCATGGTTTGTGGGGAAAATGCTGAAACATGTTTGAGAAAGAGAGATATGACGCAGAGAAAATTTAAAAAATCGAAGAATGAGATTGGGTAGTATGTATTTGAAATATTTCAGTGCAGGAATAGGAACATGCCTACCGGTTGCGGACCTTGTAAAAACACAAGAACACAAGATGATTTACATAGAGTGGCAGAGCAGTGAAAGATTACAAATTCCCAAATACAACTCCAAAGGCAATAAAGAAAGCTCAGACTGAGATTAGCAAGTGGAAATTTCGTAAAAGAGTGAACGCTTTGTAATCGACCCAGCTACGATGGCAGTTCAGAGGGTTCACAAGGAATGCCAATCATCTAATCATGATTTAAATTGTGGTTATTTCACTACCCTAATATATATAAAACATTACAGGTCTAAATAGCTTAGAAAGTATAAGCAATTATCTTGTATAAGGTAGTATTACACACCTGTTGTATCATGTACTCATAAATCACATGATGCATATTGAAAAATAGTCTCAGCATTTTTCGCGACTGAGCCATCGCGTAGTGTTGTGCACAAGGCTACTGGATAAATCTCTTAACTTTTTAAGCAGCTTTTGAAATCGTAGATGACGGAGGGATTTAGATAAAATATTACTTGTGGATTTTTACAACGAAATTTATAACATTTTTCATATTGATTACTTTGGCCCATAATACCTCCTGATTTATAATGCAATGAAATATTTTCAGATTTTCAGAAAAATTCCCTTCTTTTAACATTCCAGTTTATTCGTTATGCCTCTTTTTAGCGTAACATAAGAGCGTGGCAAATCTGTTGCAACTGATGTTTTTTGGGGGGAGGTTCTTTTTTTTCCTATGGAACCATATAATATTTTAAATAAATCCTCTCCTGTTGTATCCACTTTAAGCAGAACAGTATCATGAATATAAAGCTCCTCGGTTGCATACCAAATAAAAATAAGTAATTACACTATTTTATTTATGTCTGTGCTTTATTCTACATTTATAACATGAGAATAGACTGAAAATGTTTGTAATTAGCGTTATAAATAATGTTGCAATATTGCTGTTTCTTTTTTGATTGTCCGGGATGATAATTATTGTTTTAAATACTTCACATTACATTCCCAACCTCTAAACAAATATTAACACATTTTCTATCACTGAAAGGTTTAAATGATTTCAATGCAACAACATGACTGGCATATGGTTTTTTGTTTCGCTTTTTTTTTCTGGTATTACGTGCCAGATTTATTATTGTGCTTACGGGTTCAATTTCTGTAGTTGGTATGCATGATTCAGCCCTGAACTTACAAATGTATTATATATACACATAACATTTATATGTATAATACAATAATTAACAGAATTTTTGTGTTTGTTTACAACGGCGTTTAAAGTTATAGGAACTATTGTTTGATTCTTAATTAGAACATAATGTTTCATTGAATACCTCAATTTAATGTAAACATTACCTGAAATCGCCTTACCGTCTTTATAACACGTTTCACATTGTCGTTCAATGTTTGTCTGATATAGCCCAAGCAAAATTTTCATATACAACAGATATCTTACATTTTCACCTTTTGTGCAGTAAAAGTATTTTTCCTCCTATTCCTATTGGAATTGAAAGATTCCTTTTGTTGAACGCGAAGGTTCAGAAACAGCCATATCGTATGTACGTAACCGCACACCACTGCTATCTTGGTGAATGACAGAGAGAGTAGGAGAATTCATCGATGCCCCTGAATGCCAATATTACGTCATTTCATTCCAAAACCTTTTTTCCCACCCCTGATTTATTGGAATGTTACTGTTGATGGGATCACGTAAATTATCACAAAATTTATACTTTTGCCGTATTACATCCGGTACACACACACACACACACACACACACACACACACACATTAAGTATGTATGTATGTATGTATGTATGTATGTATGTATGTATATATATATATTAAGAGTAATTATTATAGTAGAAAAGGATAAAACACTAAGAAAAAGTCACTCTTCAGATCGCTATATTTCGAACTCGTGGAGTCCTTCTATGGCAAGAAGACAAGTGACGGTGATAAAAGTAAATATTGAGTATCGAAGGTAACGTTATGCATGGAAACAGATGAAACTAGAAATGAGAGTGTGGGGGGAAAAAATTAATACGTAAGATTTAAACCAGGTGGTATAGGCGCTTTAGGTAAAAATATAGCTGCCATTTCTCTATCTCTGAGTAAACTTTCAGAGCATTGTGTAGGTAACGCATCAATAAGTGTTAGATTAAAAGCATCATCAAAATTCTTACAGTGAGATAAGGCACGTTGGGCAACCGGCAAGGGAGACTTGGTTTTAACAGAACGTCTATGATTGTTCATACGTAGCGAAACAACAGTAGAAGTTAAACCAATATAAAATGCTTTGCAAAACTTACAAGATAACATGTATACGACGTTCTTGGAAGAACAAGTAGCAAATGAAGAAATGTTAAATTCTCTAAATAAATTATGGCTGTGGAATGAATAGCAAGGCATAATTAGCGCGTAGGTTTTACATTTAGGGCGTTGGCAAGGATATGAGTCAACAAAGGGACGTGGTAAATTCGGAGGAGATATTTCGGCGAAATATACTTTTAAGATTAGGGGGTGTTCTAAAAGTAAGGTGGGGTACAAATTTAGAAAAATCATTTAAAGATGAGTGCATTAAAAGTATCATGACATTCTTTCAAAATAGGTCTGATGCTTTCAATTTCAGGCACGTAAGTAATAACAATGTTAGGGAAGTTCTTATTAGAAGTTTTAGGTTTGCATTGGAAAGTTTTGTGCGCTGGGATTATACGGGATTTTAAAAGAGAGGAAAGATAATTTTGGTCTTGGAACTTTCGAGCTAGGTTTTTAATATACTTGTCAAGAGATGAAAAGTTGTTACAAAGACGATGACCACGGATTGAAAGAGAAAAAGGAATAGATCTTTTGATATGCAAGGGATGGTGAAGAAATAGCTTCTTTTATTGCATCTTCTGGTACTGCTGAAGGCCTTAGTTCCCAAGATATCACCCTACTTACTCCTCATGTCCCTCGTACTCCCACCATATATTTTCTCCCTAAAATTTATAAAAAGAACTGTCCAGGACGCCCCCGATAATAGCTACGATTCCCCCACTGAACGTATTTCTAGTTGTTTGTTGGTTACAGTCATTTGTTACGTCTAGGTCATCCTATATCAAAGATTCCTTCCATTTTTTGAGTCTACTAAAGAAAGTCGACCTTTTTTTTTTGTAATGACTTCTTTATTTCCTTAAAAATAACACACCAGAGCAATAAAACTATTTGGATTGCAGTTTAAAATATATAGTACAGTTTAATCAGTGTTGCTTTCCCGTGGCACGGAGTCCTATGAGTGAACCTCCACTCTTTTTTTTTTGAGTGTTTTTTTTAATTTTATTTATATGTTAGTAGTTTTTACATTTATTTTCCATCTATGGGAATTTGGAAGTTTTGACTCCAAATATTTTAACAATGATATTTTAATAATCAAGTTAAATTAAGAAACAACATAATAAAAGTTGCACATCTACATATGCAACCCCTTCCATGGCTGCTGGCGCGATGCGGCGGCTGACTGGTGGTCCAACTTTGTTTTTTTTTTAAATTAAATCTTCATACTCAAGTAAATACTGCCCAATACATCGCAACACTGCCATTCGTTGAGCTACTGAGGACCAACTAAATACTGGAAATGTCAAATAATGGGGTTCAAAACATTTCTCAGAGACGTCCTGGAACCGGAGGATCTTGGCCTGCACCCTCCGCCATGCTGATGCAGCAGCACCACATTCTAAACGATGGAGTATTGTATCTTGAAGGCCGCAAGCAACACAGTTAGGAGATATCTTCATTCCAATACGATGTAGACGCTCATTTGTAGGGAAGATATTATTCACCAGTTGGTACCAGACACTCCGTTGGTAAGTGTTGAGTGCAGGATGTCGAATGTTGGACTAGATTCGGCGCCAGTTGTATACTGGGTGTTGGAGAACTACTTTGGAAGCCGGCAATTGAAATAACCAAGCAGTATACAAGTCTCTGGTTTTCGGTGGTTGGCCATGTAGGTCGACAGGACAGTATGCGATTAACTGAAGTAGCTTCTTAACCTGGGGTGCCTGAATCGGCAACCCTCGAAGATCTGGTGGATTCTTGAGACGGTGTTCCGACAACCACTGGGTGAGAAACTGATGACTATAAGAATCGCCATAGTCTCCTAGGTCTGCCCAGTTTGTCCGGAGAAACAGACAATCAACTTTCGCCTGTGGATCAATGGCATTTAGACCCCCTTCAGAGGTTGGAAGTGTGAGTTGATTTCTAGGTCTCGTAACAAATAAACCATCCTGTAGCCGATTTCAACTTAGCGCCAAAGATGGATGGTAACGGCAGAACCTGACTCACAAACCATACTTTCGATAGTGAGAATATATTAACAAAATGAACACGTTGTAACAAATTAAGGGAACGAAATTGATGCTCTTGAAGAACTTTACGAACACTGTTAATAACACAGTTCCAATTATTGAATGATCGCCGGTAGCATGGATAAAAACGTAATACCCAATATTTTAATAACTGAAGCCATAGATATCCACGAAGGTGGGACTACAGAAGTAGAGCCAACGAGCATACATCTTGATTTATTCACATTGAGGAGCGCTCCAGAATCTCTATAATAATTATTCACAATTTCGTGAATATGAGGAAGAAGAGAACCACGTGAGATCAGCAAAGTGACATCATCAGCAAATGCTCTAATAAGAGAGTGACCATCTGAACGAAGGCACTGTTGTAATTTTCTTAGGAGAGGATCAATGGACATCACAAACAAGTGCATAGCCATCGGACAGCCCTGTCTGACAGACGCTCTCACAGGAAAGGAATGAGTGAAATAGCCGTTCACTAAAATTTTGGAAGTAGCTGCTTTTAATATATTGCGAATGAGGTAGCAGTATGTATCAGGGATTCCTAAGTGCATCATAGTTTTAATTAAATAACTATGTTTCACCCTGTCAAGTGCATGGTCAAAGTCCAAGGAGATCAAAAGTTTCCCAACCCGCGAAATGTGGGTGTCGCTAAAAGCGTCACGAAGAGCACACAAGGCATACAATATGTTGCCTCCACGTCGAATGGACTGTTGTACCGGTGCAAGAATATCAGCAATCATTGGTGATAAGCGATATTTAATACAACGCATGAACAATTTATAATCAGTATTGAACATTGTTAAAGAACGAAAGTCCTGTGCAATATTGGGATGGCTACATTTAGGTACAAGGACCAATGCAGAGGGACTCAAGGTGGTACACAGTAGCTCATTGAAAATTGCAAGAAGTGCATTCTTCAGCAAAGGCCAAAATGCAGAGTAAAATTCTGCAGGTAGTCCATCTACTCCAGGTGATTTATTTGGAGGACAGGACTAAAGTTGCATGCAGTTCCGCCATGGTAAAAGGAGGAATATTATCACTGGGCTCAGAAGAGGTTGGAACCGTAATTTCCTCAGTACCAAGGAATTCGTCAGGTGTGATATCAGAATATAGTTTCTGAAAATATTCAAACACAACAGAACGGATATCCATTTGGCTACTTACAGAACCATGGGAGCCATTGTGAATGCTATGAACATATTTACGCCTGGCACGCCGTTGTTCACGGATATGATGATATATGGACGTAGATTCCATATGAACGAACGTAGCTCGGGAACCACCTGAGTGCCTCTCAAATCGTCCAGTTGAAGTTTAAGAATCCGAGCTTTAATTCTTTTTATTTCAATACTACAATGTGTATCAACCACAGGGCGACTGTACAAATTTCGCAATACCCCATAAAGAAACTGGCGATAACACTGTTTTCTGCGGTATTTATCACCAGACACATATTGCAGAAACCGATTTATCTTTGATTTGATGACAAGCCACCATTCCAGTTTAGTGGAGTAAAATCGTTGCTGATAAGTCCAACAGCGCCACCGCTCTGCAAAGAGTTCCTGAACATCTTTGTCAGAAAGAATCTGCACATTAAGCTTCCAGTAACCACGACCATATGAAGAAGAGGACGCAGGTAGCGTAATGGAATTAAGATATCCATAATGATCAGAGAGCTCTGTCGGACATATATCCACAGTATTAATACAAAGAGCGCGATCAACATAAATGCGATCGAGTCGTGCTCCGGAGAGATTGCGTTGAAATGTGTAAAGCGGACGATCACGATTCACGACTTCCCATGTATCGCGTAACTGAAGTCGATGAACTAAATCTACAAATGCAGTACAAGGCAAGTAAGCCCCTGTGCAATCTTTAGGAGATAAAACAGTATTAAAATCGCCACCTAATAACACATGAGGAGAATTAGAAAACAAAGAAGCTATTTCTTCAGCAAAGAATTTTTGTCTTTCCTTCCGCATATGGCTTCCAGAAGGACCATACACATTGACAATATTGAGATTCCCTAGGATAAGGCTGATACCCCTAAAATTTGCAGTCATACGCACATCCGTATATTGCAAGTAATCTTTAAGCAATATGGCAGTACCACGGGTAACAAAATCAGTATTAATTTCAGCATTATATCCATATAAGCGAGTTATAAACGGAGAACTTACCTCCTGAAGAAGAGCAATGTCAATATCCAGGGAATGAAAAGTTTTTGCAAGACGAAATTTTTCAGGAGTTTGGATATTACTAATATTCAGGGTAAGAATTTTATATGCCTGTGACATAAAGAGGGACAAGTTAGTCCAAGAACAAAAAGAATAAGGGTTAGAGGACAGGAGTAAGAACTTATTCTCCAAGCGGGAGTTCTAAAGTAGCATGAGGCGTGTCCTCCGACATAGGCTCAGTAGAACTTTCAGATAACGGCAGAGATTTCCAAGCTTTGTCACTGTTAACATGACGTTTAGAAGACAAGCCACCCTGTAAGCGCGGATCTCGTGGTGAAATCGCTGGTTTATTATTGAGTAAAGTCAGAGCATCCAAGTCATGCAAAGGTGTCGCCGTAGATTGGGATCTTTCGCGTACCTTTTGTTTATTTGCATTTGGTCCTATGTTTATCTCCTCTGCATATAATGGTGCAGTAGCTACCTGGTCAGTGTTACTATCAGGTGGGGATAAGGGAGGTATGTCATGCCGTAGCGACAACAACAAGGTCGGTTTCATAGGTTCCAAGTTAGAGGCGGGCTGTTGAGAGGGCTCGGAAGGGGGGAAAAGCGTCTGCCTGCTGATCAGGTTGAATGGGGCTGGAAGCAGAAATTTCCTGAGGGGTAATAATATTTTCCTGAGGGAATAGTTCACTCATTAATGTTGGACGAGGTACTTGTGGGATCTTTGAAGTAAATTTCTTATAAGGACAACGATCATGGAAATGAATGGTTTCTCCACACGTATTACACGTGGGTAGTTGCCCTGCGTTACTAATGTAAGCCTCGTGACCAGCAATCATCAAATTAGATGGAATAGGTTTTTTCAAATCAATTTGAATAGAACGAATTCCATTTTGCACCTGATACTTATAGCCAAGAGACCAATGTTCATTTTCAATTTTAATTACAGAACCGTATACCTGTATTGCTTGGCGTATTGTATCGTTTGATAATTCCGGAGGTAAATTAAACACACGGGCATGGGTATATCCTGCACTGGCATCACTAATGGTTACGGAAGTCACAGATCCGCCTTCAGTTACAAAGGGAGATATGCCCTGGTGTACATTTAACAACTGTTCGAAAATCACTCTACTGTGTAACTTGATAAATACTGCATTTTGCTTACCAATTAATTGAAGTGTGTCCAATTGATCCTCGGCTGTACGTAGGGTGGTATCCAACCAGAGATGTATATCTAATGGTGTAGGCCGAGGCTTACTTTTATCGAAGACAGCTTTTAAAGTGTTTACTCGTGTGATCTTGTTCATAATTAAAATTGGCTAGACAACTATGAAAGTGTCGCAAAGGAAATGTAAAGAAAAAATTTAACCAAGAAGAAACTGACAAAAACTGAATAGCACAAAACGAAACGCAGTCAACTGTTACGTCTGTACTCCACGCCACTCTGCAGCGGACTACCCTTTGGCACATTCTAATATACTTCTGGCCACTATCGATGTGACGTCACTCCATACTAACGTTCCCCATCATGAAGAATTAGCTGCTGTTAGACATTTCTTGGACTCTCGAGCACCTCCTCATACCCCATCCACAGATTTCATTTGTCACCTTGCTTATCTAGTACTTGCATATCAAAAGATCTATTCCTTTTTCTCTTTCAATCCGTGGTCATCGTCTTTGTAACAACTTTTCATCTCTTGACAAGTATATTAAAAACCTAGTTCAAAAGTTCCAAAACCAAAATTATCCTTCCTGTCTTTTAAAATCCCGTATAATCCCAGCGCACAAAACTTTCCAATGCAAACCTAAAACTTCTAATACGAACTTCATTAACATTATTATTACTTACGTGCCTGGAATTGAAAGCATCAAGCCTATTTTGAAAGAATGTTACGATACTTTGTTAATGCATCCATCTTTGAATGATTTTTCTAAATTTGTATCCGCCTTACTTTTAGAACACCCCCTAACCTTAAAAGTATATTTCGCCGAAACCTATCTCTTCCGAATTTACCACGTCCCTTTGCTGGCTCATATCCTTGCATTCGCCCTAAATTAAAACCTGTGCGCTAAATTATGCCTTGCCATTCATTCCACAGCCCGAATTTATCCACAGAATTAAATATTTCTTCATTTTCTACTTGTTCTTCCAAGAACGTTGTATATAGCTATCTTGTAACCTGGTTTAAATCTTACGTATTATCTATTTCCATGGATAACGTTACCTGCGATACCCAATATTTACTTTTATCACCGTCACTTGTCTTCTTGCCATAGGACTCCACGAGTTCGAAATATAGTGATCTCAAGAGTGCCTTTTTCTTAGTGTTTTATCCTTTTCTACTATTATGATTACTGTTAATTTGTTACATTGTTTATAGTGTTACTTTATTTTTGTTTTTCTTGTATATTGTATTTATATATATATATACATATATTCATTATACGAACTATACATTTTAAAGTCGCTAATAATATTCTTCCACCTATATTTTTTTACATCTGGAATATTTCCTATAAATATTTGTGTATAAGCAATATGATGCTCGCCTGCTCTTTGGTACTTATCCATGATGATAGTTGCCTCTTATCGAGCTATTTTTGCCTTTGTTCTTTTGTTTTATTTATAGAGCATATATCTATTATTTTGATGCACTTCTTATACTGCTGTTACTTCTTGCTTACTGTTCTCTATGTTTAAATGTTTCAGGTACCTAATCTGAACATAATCTTCTTTTTCCATCTTTTTAATCTCGCCTGTGTTGTAATATTTGTGTTCCAATCAATCTTTCCATTTGCAGAGCTGAAAGCAACTGTGATTTACCAAAGCAGATTGCTAGCTTGGCTTCACGCCATGTTGTAATATTAGAAGTTTTCTACCGTTGCCAGTGGCCGTGGCTATCTATACCGGGCGTATAAAAATATATATTGCAAAGCTCGGTGGTAGTAAGATAGGTACCATATAATTGTTAATAAAGTCATATTCAGAATCATTTTGTTTACGTACTAGCGTCTCTGAGATGTGGATTTTGTTGATTTTGATTTGATTCATTTACGGACGCTTTTTAACAGATCAGATCATCAGCGTCCCATTCAATGCAGTGCGTGAAACGGCGACCAATTTTGCTCAGAGGCCTCTTCTTTCAGGCTTGAGGTTATTTACCGTGTCGTAAATGTATGACATAAGATCCACGGCTTTACTTTCCTTCCAAAGGAAGCCATACTTAAAGATTTTTACGCCCGAAAAAAATCCATCGGTCCTGGCCGGGTTTGAACCCGTGATCTTGGGTTTAGAAGGCAAGTATGACTAGACCACCAGACCAGACTCTGATATGTGGAGGTAGACATAGGCAATATGGATCACAAAAGCTAGGAAAGAAGTAAAACAGAAAATTGAAACAATGTGATATTTTAATCATCTACCGATTGTGCTCAATATGACAGTCACCAACTTCGATACATTTTGTGCATCGCCTGGTTGTGTCATGTCGAACTTTGGAAAGGTTCCCGGCATATCTCGGATGACTCCAGCAGCTACTTTAAGTCGTGTTGTGTCTCCATGGGAGTCATCAAGGTTTGCATGTACCCCCAAAAAAGAAATCCAATGGACCAGGTTCGCGAGGCTATTGGGCCTCCATGTCCAATCCATCTGTTGCCAAAGATATCATTCAAATGGCCACGTATTTCATGATCGAAGTGTGCTGGAGCGTCATTATGCTGGAACCACATCGCACGACCGATTTCAAAAGGCAACTCTTCCAGCAGCTCAGGTGGCTGTGGAATATGGTGAAGGACTGGTGTGCAACACGTAACAGTGCCGCTGGTAAACATCTTTTAACTGCTTGTCGCGGCTGTTTACCTACAGTCATCTCCCTCCCGTTTCGGGGGTTCTAGCGGTAAACAAAGCGTTTCTGGACATAGGTTTATTAACGACATATGATCTCATGGTACCACCGAGCCTTGTAGCATGTATTTTTACACCCAGTATAGAGTAGGCTTGAGACGTGGAATGTCGAAATAAATATAAAATCTAATTTATGTCAAATATAAAATGAAAATTCAAATAAGTTTTCAGTTTTACTCTATCGGACTAGGCTTTAAAACAAAATCACATCAAATGTAATAATGTAATTACATATTTTTATGAAATATTATTAAGTTTTAAGACACATAGCTAATAGAAATATGTTTTTTTAGATTTCAACTTACATATTTATGAATATATTGAAAAAAGAGAGCTATGTGTAAATATCTATGAATTTCCAAAGTTTTTCGTTATTAGAGAAAAGAAAACTTCATTTTTTTCGGAGCTGTGATATGTCCTTTACTGGTGTGTGTTTGCAAACTCTAACACTAATCAGCATAATTTACAGACCCCAACGGCCTTGACAGTGGTTTTCTTTGTTTTAATGTCTTTTTAAAACACCTACCTTGTTCTTCACTCATTGCACAAAGATTTCCAGGGAAGTAATCAATATGGCCACTGAGAAAATGCACTTTAACACTCATTCTACACCTAGATTTCTAAATATTGTTAACATTTCCTCCACAATTTCTTTATAGTTCTCAGATTTCTTGTTGCCAATAAAGTTTTCTGTCACTTTTGCGTGTGGATCAACTATGCTGACTTCTCTAACTCGGATATCTACTGAGGAAAGGTCTCATCCTGCATAAGCTCACGAATCTGGAGTCCATCGAAAACATCTGCTGCTATCTTAGCTTCAGTTTTCTATGGGAATTTTGTAACAAGAAACTTGAAACAATCAATGGTTTTATTCATTGCTTCATCAGGCCCAATTTATTATGGAGAGGTGGAAGAAGGACAATAGAAGGAGAAACTAATGTTTCATAAATGACATTTTTTCCTCCAAAATTTAAATGCTCTTTTATAGCCATTTTTTTCTGGTTCAATGCTCTATTTAGCCCTACTGTCTCATTCACAAATTGTTATTTTGTTTAAACAAAATAACAATTTGTTATTTTGTTTAAATCTCTCAGAATATTTATTTTATATGTTTGCTAATGAAACTATTATTTTCTATAATACTGGTTTCTGAAAAACTGTAGCCCGACGAAACAAAACTAAGGCTGGTTTGAGAGAATCTGTGTGGCAAGGAATCAGAATATATAAACAGTTTTCGTTCAGCAAAAATTGTGTAGGCCATTTTCAATCAAAATAAGACAATTTGTTCCGCGTTGTTTATCACCCACGGTTATGTCATCCTATTACTGTTCTGTGAACAGCAAATCTCGCGACAGCGTAGATTGGTCAGTGGCTTGGAAGGGGAGGGGAATGCGCTCACATGGTCAGCGCTGGCAGAAGGAGGGATGCACGGAGAGGAAAATTCCGTGACCATGACCGACCTACTCTGAATGAAAGTATTACAAGAGGGTTGCATGTTCTCTAATGCAGGCGCACTTGTATTGTTTATCCCTCTAGGCTCTTATCGACATCAGTACTTGCCTGGCCGTTTACTAGCCCTGTCTCGCCCATTTTGTATGTTTGAGATTCCATAATGTCTACACATAATTGTGTAATAAAGCTTACGATAATTAAATAATCTGTGGGTCTCATATAAAATATCGTTCCATTTTAGAAGCTATAACAAGTTCCTAATTAGCAACTGATATCAATTGTTAATTCATTTGTCTGAATAACAACTCAGTTGGTGTAGATGACAGATGAATAATGCACTTTTCAACTGTTACATACTTTTCTACTGACTACATTTTAATTAATTAATTGTAATTAAGTATAATAAAATAATATGTATACTTTTTTCTGTTGATGCAGAAAGCAAGGGTTTCTCTTAAATAAAAGCTAGTGAACTCTACTAAAGCATTCATGCTCATGCACTCTTAGTACTATTGAACCTAAATGGGTGACTAAGGTCATTAAGACACGGAATCGGGAATGAGAAATGTACAACTCGATTCCCAACAGGACCGACCTGCTTGATTGAGTAATTCTTTTTCTTTTCTTTTCTGTTTTTCTTTTTCGTTTTTTCTCAGTCACCATTCCTATTGCCAGAGAGAGGTATGCTAAACGTGGACCCCAAAAAAGATATCCTTCCCCAATGGATCAATATATCTAATGTATTATCTTTATTCACCACCTGTGTTGCGTTAAACACATTTAACAAAGGGGAAAAACTACAGGTTTGTTTATACCCTCTAGAGCCATAAATTATACTTAGCACCTAATATTTCATTTATGCGTCAGTTAGGCATTTTTTATTATAAGTTCACTAAAAATAAACAAGAATTTCTTAATGATATTAACACAACTCGTACTGCATTTTGGATGCATGCTGCCGAATACAAGCAGAATTGGCGGCTTTACTAAGGACTTGAAAGAAAAGAAACCTTCTCGGATATAACTAAAATAAAATAATATACATATACAGATAGAGAAGTACTGCATGCTGCATTTTAATGTGTAAAATAAACAAAAAACATAAGTAAAAATATCTTACAAAATGTATATTTTCAGAATTAAAACGATGTTTATAGTAACTCAAAAGTGGAGTTCCCTGAAAGTATACCTAAAGTATAGTAAAGTATAAAGTATACCTAAAGTACCGTTTATTATTTTTCACGTTTATTTTCTTCAACTCATCAAACAGTCGTATTGCTTTCTTACTTTTCATTAAGATTTAAGATTCACTCTTCTCTCTTTCCTCTATTTCAACTTTCATGGTTTAATGTTTAATTTTAATGATACAAAATTGTAGTAACGGTTTCTGAAACAATGTTTACGATAATCACAGCTAAGATGTATCGATAAAATTGATACGTCAAAAAATCTCACAAAAATACGTGCGCTGCTGTTGATATGTCAGTAGTTTTTAATTAATTACAATTTTATGACGTGGAAACCAACATTTTCCCTTTATGAGATACCGGCCAGGTGCCTTCAGGAATTAAACGTTGATAATGACTTAAGGCTTAAGAGATGCATACCTTCCTGCAAACTGATAAATGTCGTTCCATTTGTATATGCTTTGCTAAAAGGAAATGGAATCTAAGTAGGGCTATAATTCTATAATCCGTTCCTTATTAATATAGGTTTCCTTAATGCTTTCTGCTTTCTGGTAAGGAGTGGAAATCTTGCTGTTCGCATTACTGTGCTAGTTTCAACTTCTTTGTGCACTTTGTTAAAAGATGTGAATGAATGAAAAGTGTTTAACGCCCGTTTTTGCTACAGAGACACCACAGGCGATGGACACTGAATACATGAGATGAAATTATATATTGGGAAAGGATTTATTTTTAAGGAAGGAATCGTTCCAGGTCTAAGTTTAGGGTACCTCCCCGGCATTTGCCATTATGAGGACTGAAGAAAACCTGGAAAAAAACCTCAGGGAGGACGGTCCTGGCGGGACTTAAACCTCAGACCTCCCGCTCACAAGCCCGCGCCTTAACGACCTCAGCCACCCGTGGTGTTAAAAGATGTGAAACCCTATCGCTTCTTTTCACCGCGCGTTTATCTTTGGTTCCTTACGTGTTGATTTTGAACTATACACTGTAAATATAACGAAAAAGTTGAACTGTGGGCCACACAAAGATCTTATGTAGGTACATGCATTTCTGAATTCCAACAGAAATTTGAACACCTGCCAGGAAGCGTTGGTGCATGAGAAATACACACAAAGCGGGAATATTTCTAGCGAAGACCCGACAAAGAAGGCCAATGGCTATGGAGAGATAAGGGAGTTGGGGAGGAGAGGTGAGTAGAGGGAAAAGAGGAGCTCAGGGTTAAGGGTTCTATTCATTTTGATAGAGGGTGAGCAATGCTTGACGCAACCGCGGGAACACCGGCAGCGCTATGTCCTTTGCTGCGCGAGGTTTCAGTGTGTGTTGAAATTTTGCGCAAGTGGCACACCGCAGACCTAGCAGTCAGCCTCGCCGGCCGGCCACACGCCATGAAACCAGTTGCGAGAACGATGTATGTATGTATGTATGTATGTATGTATGTATGTATGTATGTATGTATGTATGTATGTATGTATGTATGTATGTATGTATGTATGTATGTATGTATGTATGCATGTATATATGTATGTATGTATGTACGTACGTATGTATGTATGTATCTACGTATGTACGTATGTATGTATGTATAAATACATAAAGCGTGTGATGTATTTATATCAAGGTATTTGTATATATGTATACTTTAGATATGTACAGACGTATGTATGCATGTTTGATTGTTACAAGGATGGTATTAGCATAAGGTCTATGCGACAGTTATACTTACTTGTGTCTACTTTAAAACTGCTACAATATAAGACCATTATTACTACTACCATATACAGTTGTTTAACACGAAAAGAAATGCCTAACCAACATGTATTTCGAAAACTGTTACAACTTCAGCAGGTGCTTACTAAAATCGATGATTTGCTGTTAATGGTAATAAGTCACTTTTAACAGCATTCCAAATGAAAGAGTCGTTATGAAAATCCGTGTGCTCGTTTGAAATAGTACCCATGCCCTCTATCAAGGAACAATTTAAAACAATCGTTATTCTTGAATTTGACTTATGGGACTTTTAGAATCATTGAATCTTTAAGGGAAGTATTACATGGAAGGGAGGTCAAAAATCATATTTTGCTGGTATTTGTGCAATTTTAATATTTGGAATTCTCTGTTTATTTTGATATAATTTTCATTAATTTTCCTTGGTTAGAAGTATTTTAATAAAAATTTAATTATGTTACTGCAGAAGTCTTTTTTTTTTTTTTTTTTTTTTTTTTTTTTTTTTTAATTTCGCGAGCCCTTGTTCAGTTAAAATTCTATATCTCAGGAACTATTTACGTTAGAAGGCGTTGGTTTGTCTTGAATTATAGAAAAAGTTGTATTTCATAAATTGGCAGCATTTGTTTTTATGACATCATCCTTTGTTGTTTTACAATGTTGGAGAATTTTAGCTGATATCTTCCTCAAAAGGTTAGTTTTTCTGTAAAAAAAAAAAAACATGTTTTTAGCTGCAATTATTGAAAAATTACATTTATTGCATAAGTTTTCCATATTTTAGGATCTATATAAGTTATCACTTTGAAAGTTTTACCATTTATTCATGATGTTGCTGTGATACTATGCGACTATTATGGTAGACATAGGACAAAATTTGACAATGTAAAAAAAAAACTTTTGGAAAAAAAAAAGAGAAAAGCAAACAATTGAAAATAGTTAATAATTTGCTTCAGAGTGCATTGTATAGTAATGAAAATATACAATCAAATTTCAAATTATGTGCATCTGTACGCTCTAAAAGTTTCATTTCACTAGCTTTAATTTGCTTGAGAAAATGGGAACTGAAGTTGGTAAATTTAACATTACAACCTTTCATACTTCCCTTAAATGCATACACATAAAAACTACATTAAAAAAAATATGTTTTGCCACCTATAATCGAGACTGGAAACTACATAGGTTAAAATTTAATAAAGTGAAAAATAATAAAGCGTAAAGCAGGAAAAAAGAAAGAAAGAAAGAAAGAAAAAAGAAAGAAAGATGAGAAGAAACAAATAAAAATAACTTACAATTCTGGCGAATTGCATTCTGAATATGAAAGACATATACTAGTATTTGGAGAGCAAGTATTGTGCACACTTGTATGATTATATCTAGAGGTTCTAATCCTCGTGATAGATGTTCTAAACTTTCAGACAATGTTCTCTCCACTATGACGCCATTGATCGTCCATGCACATAAAGACAACAATAAACGTTGCCGTGGTAACGCAGAGCGGTAATACGATATTGTGTTACCTCATAACGCTTCTATTTTATGTGAAGAAATTTTGTGCGCTCTCTTCTCATCCAGAGGAAGGAAAGCAGTTTAACGACCGGTGATAACGCACGTTCCTGTTATTCAGAAGAAGCAGCAGCAGGATTTCCATAACTCAAGTGCCTGGAACTCGAATGTTGAATATCAAGCAAAATACCGTCTGGAAACCTTTCTTAAAGCACAAAGTAACAGCCCTGCAGTATCTTGTTCTGCTTCTCCACACACAGACACAAAGTTCATATTTTATGTAGGAAAAATTTATCGCGGGTCCTACTTGTGTCATGTTGTTTCACTTTTGCATATATATTACTTTTCTTTTCTAGCATCTCTATCAGCTTTATTGCTTTCAGAGGCATTTATATCTGCTTCACAATGCTTTTTAATTATTGACAATATTTTCTTTTATTTTCCAGCTATTCTTTATGTTGTGTTGCTATTACTCATTTCTATCTTAATCCTGTAGTTAAAAAAAAAACATAATTTCTATATCACAGAATAAATATATCGCTTTCAAATTTGACAAAGAAGCTGGATATAATGTGCTGCTATTTCAATCTACTAATGACTGCTTAAGAACGCAAGAAAGTAACGTCCAGTTGAGTTACGTTCTAATTTTCCACTTTCTGTCGTTCTGCATGTGTTTTTATATATTAAGATGATAGCGAAAACTTCCACTAAAATGAATTATATTGACGTGACACAGTGCTCGTGATACCATCTAGCGTTCGAAGTTATAACTACACTAAATTATGCAATTCATTCAAGGCATGAAGCCTTCGAGCATTTACATTTCTTCCCCTTCTTATACGGAAAGTATATAAACCATTTGGTACAGTTCTTGATATAAATAAAAGATACAAAATAGATTTTTATTTATTAATTTTTAATGAGAATGGCACACCAAATGACACCTTACAATATTGTCTCACATTTGAACATTAGTTCTAAACAATTGAAATAGATTTTATCACACATTATTGCGCCTATAAACAAGTATGCGCTGTGACAAAAGAGATAAAATTTTAAAACAAGTGTTCGAATAGATCATTTTCGGCATTGTAGGACAAAAATAGCTTCATCCATTACCAATGAAATAAAGTTTTCTTGTGGTTTCAATCGGTCTCTCTTACTTAATCGTCTAAAAGAACCCTGTTAGACAAACTAGGCTTTATATAAACATTTTGCAGCCAAAATCCTCTAAAAAGTATCTGAGCACACAACACCACATCTGTTCAAATGCTCTATTCCATATTTTCTGGAAATATCAGGATCTCTGCTCTTTTGCCACTTTGTTTTATCTAAAAAGAAGCAATAATAACAAGAGTATAAAATATATAATATGTATATGCCGAATGTAACCATAAGTTGCGGACAAACTTTCAGGAACACATTCCTCACACTTAGAAGAAGAAAATACGTTATAAGGACAAGGGTCTGGAAATGCTTTATTTCCATGTTAGGACCCATTATCTACAATTCTTCGTAGTACATTAATCACGGGAAACACAGGAACAGAACGTACCTAAATACCACATGAAATCCTTTCTTGCATGAATTGTTCAAAATGTCCTAAATAAAAGATACCGTGACAGATGGATAAGTAGAGGTGGAACAATTCCTTGGCCTCCATGCTCTACGGACCTAAACCCAGTAGACTTTAGCTCTTGTATCGAACCCCAGTGATAGATGCAGAGCGTCTTCATGCCTGTTTTTTGGAAGGCTACGAAACAATACGCAACTCTCCAGAGATATATCAGCGAATCCGGGACTCAATGCGACGGCGGGTTGATGCTAACGGAGGGCATTTGGAACATTTCATATAAGAAAGAGTTTCATGTGGTATGGTGGTACGTTCTATTTCTGTGTGTTTCCCATGATTAATGTACAATGAAGAGTTTTAGAAAATGAGTTCTAACATGGAAATAAAGCGTTTCCGGATCCATGTCCATATAACATTTTTTCTTTTTCTACGTGTGAGGAATATGCTCTGAAAGTTTGGTTATGCCTTATTGTGACACCCAGTATACAGGTTGCTCCACTTGAAACAGCAATAAAAGAAATAGCTATAACTTAAAATAAATACATCAAAGAGAAATAAACGTGCCTAGGTAGTGCAAATCATGAAATTTATGTAATAAATATTGAGATTTAGAAATATATAAATAATAGCAAACTGTTCATTTCATAAAGCTAGAGTCGTACTGCTGTGTCAGCGGTGTGCTACTTGCGCAAAATTTCAACACACACTGAAGCCTCCCGCCAAAGGAGAAATACACTCTCCGCCTCCGCCGACATAATGTTCCCGCGGTTGCGTCCAGCATTGCTCAACCTTTATATATAATGAATAGAACCCTTAACCCTGAGCTCCTCTTTTCCCTCTACTCACCTCTCCTCCCCAACTCCCTTATCTCTCCATAGCCATTGGCCTTCTTTGTCGGGTCTTTCCTAGAAATAGTCCCGATTTATGTGTATTTCTCATGCACCAATACTTCCCGGCACATGTTCAAATTTCTGTTGGAATTCAGAAATACATGTATATAAGATCTTAATGTGATTCACAGTTCAACTTTTTGCTCATATTTAAAGTGTATAGTTCAAAATCGACACCTAAGGATCCAAAGATAAACGCGCGGTGAAAAGAAGCGATAGAGTTTCACATCTTTTAATAAAGTGCACACAGAACTTGAAACTAGTGCATTTATTACAATAATACGAACCGCAGGGTTTCCACTCGTTGTCAGAAAGCAGAAATCATTATGGAAACCTATATTAATAAGGAACGGGTTATAGAATTATAGCAGTGCTTACATTCATTTCCCTTTTACCAAAGCATATACGAATGGAACAACATTTATCAATTGGCAGGAAGGTATACATCTATTCTTAAGTCTTTAACAACATTTAATTCCTGAAGGCATCTGATCGATATTTCATAAAGGGAAAATATTGGTTTCCACGTCATAAAATTGTAATTAATTAAAAATTACTGACATATCAACAGCAACGCACCTATTTTTATGAGAATTTTTGACGTATCAATTTTATCGATCCATCATAGCTACGATTATCGTAAACATTGTTTCAGAAATCATTACTACAATTTTGTCTTATTAAAATTAAACATTAAACCTTGAAATTTGAACCTGGGGAAAGAGAGAAGAATATTCAAAATGTTCTCTGGTTACGTTAATCGAATTACTTTTACTGTCCTAGAAGTGGTATTTAATGTGTATTTGCTACTATGATGGATGTTCCGAGAGTAATTCCTATTAATTTCTATTGAAACTGCAGCAGTCTCAACTACAAAACACCACTTTTCCACATAGTCACCACCTTTTCACCAAGGATGAATAACAGCATGTATGCCCAGCTCGTAAAAATCTGAAAGAGCGAGGTGACCCACTGTTTTAGAACTGTTATGACTTCATCACTGCTCGGAAAAAATCGACCCACAGCTCATCTTTCACCGACTCAAATGCATGAATGTCAGAAAGCTTCAAATCCGAGTGAAAACACAGTGCAGTCAGATTGACAATATGCTCCATAATCTTATATTTTTATGAAATCTGGTGTTATCATGTTGCAACAGAAAAGTTGTCTCCGTTTCTGGTTTGAGTCTGGAAATTCACAGCCTCAGCTTAGTCAATATCGCAATATAGCTGTCACAGTTAATGAATTGTTCCAGGAAGTCCAGAAGGATTAGCCCTTTAGACTGTGCATATTTCTTTGCCCACTGAGATTTGCTTTCGAACTTTTTCATCGATGAAAAAGTCACATGTTTACATTCCAAGGACTGTCTTTTTGACTCCGACTTATAGTGGTGACACCATGTTCAGTCACCGGTGATGACGCAATCGAAAAACTCTCATCTTCATTGTCATCATATCTAACTTCAATTCAATGGTCTTTCTGTTTCTTTATGAACGTTTGTGACACCCACCTGGAGCACAGTTTGCATACACCCTCTCTAACACTGAAGCCGATATTCAGCTCCGCACAGTCTCCTGCAGGTAATCCGCCGGTGAGCTGATCGAGACGCTGATCATTTTACAGTGACAGTTGCGGATGACCTTCAGAAACTGGGCTTGTAGGTCACTATCATCACTGCTGGAGCGCGTTACTCACCACTGCACTCTACTGACATGTCTCTAAACGTTGAGCAAGCGTTGGTGAATATCTAAGGGTGCAATGATTTTCTGCATGGAGGAATTCAATTATAAGTCTCTGCTTCGTGTGTAATTACACGAAGATGTCACTTTGACTCTGCTGCTGCCTG
Source organism: Metallyticus violacea (assembly GCA_030762175.1). NCBI lineage: Eukaryota > Metazoa > Arthropoda > Insecta > Mantodea > Metallyticidae > Metallyticus > Metallyticus violacea. The sequence continues at coordinate 102,204,079 of CM060836.1, read as the reverse complement.
CCGCGTGGCTATAGAATTTGCCGGATATTGCCAGGAAAGTTTAAACTCTACTACCATACCATAACAACCGCTACTTGCTATATTGTTAATATAACTAAATAATGGAAGCGACTTTGGCATCGGCGAGCGAGGTGGTTCAGGCGATAACGCATCCCCTTCTGGGTTCAAATTCCTTGGAGTTAGTCATCCTCACCTTGGTATATTCTTGGTTTACTTGTGTGCTTAGGGATTATTCCGTTCTCCCATGTCCTGGTGGAATAGTGATAACCATACTTGCCTCCTAAACCCAAGATCGCGGGTTCAAACCCGGGCAGGATCGATAGATTTTTTTCGGGCGTAAAAATCCTAAGTATGGCTCCTTTCGGAAGGGAAGTAAAGGCCATGGGTCCTACGTCGTAGATTACGGCATGAAAAATAACCTCAAACCTGAAAAAAGAGGTATCTAAGCAAAATTTATGGGCCATTTTACGCCCTGAATTGAATGGGACGTTGATACTTGAGACGTTTAAGAGATTCAGTAGTATGACAAGCGACGGACCCTTGATTGACGTCACACAGTCAAGGTCGTTCGCTAGGGACAAAATTGGCACTAGTGTCGCTTTTTGTGGCAAAAAATTAATTATTTTTGGGGGGAGAACTTGTGATGTGCTTGAGGTCAGTTTTAAGAGTCGGCGGCGGGACTGGTATTTGTATTAATGTTGTTTTAATTTTACATGAATATAGACTACAATAAATTATATACTTTATATATTTTAGAACAGATATTGATAACATATATTTCTCATGAGTGTTGTACTGTTGTTGCTTCTTAAAAGTATAATGTAATAACGTGTATTAAAAATGATTGATTATGGTGGTATAATTCTGAACTGATTTAGATGTGTTGGTACGGACCAAATATTAATTACGTTTGATAATGTTTATTAATTTAAGGTGATTGACTCTGTTTGATAAATTTAGGGCGGCGTAATATTGAATCAATTTATTGGTGATGGTATGTTGCAATTATAGTGGTAATGATTGTATTGATGATAACGTTTATTGATTATTGTATCATAATTTTGAGATGATGTTGAATTTTGTAACGTATGTATATTTATTGATAATGTATATTGATACTGAGTGCTATATTAGATATTATGAGTGGCGTAAAACTGAACTATACTTGCCTCCTAAACCCAAGATCGTGGGTTCGAACCCGGCCAGGACCGATGGATATTTTCGGGGCGTAAAAATCCTAAGTATGGCTTCCTTCGGAAGGGAAGTAAAGCCGTGGGTCCCGTGTCGTACATTTACGGCACGAAAAAGAACCTCAAGCCTGAGAGGCCTCTGAGCAAAATTTGTCGGCCGTTTCACGCCCTGAGTTGAATGGGACGCTGATGACCTGAGCTGTTAAATAACATCCATAAATAAATCATTCAAAAAAAAAAAAGTAAAACTGAACTGATTAAGAGGTGATGAAATGGTCAAATAGTTGGTAATGTTAGTATAAATATTCATAAAGTAAATTGATTGCGGGTGATTGATGTATATTTTGATAATTTGGGTGGCGTAATTTAGTGGTGACGATATGGTGGGAATATGGTGGTAATGTTCGTATTGATGATAACGTTTATTGATTATGGTGACATAAATTTGAACTAAATTAAAGGCAAGGTATGGACCGAATATTAGTAATCTTTATGTAGGTATTGATGATGTATATTCATTGTGGGTGATTGATTCACATTTTGATAATATGAGGGACATAAATTGGAACTAATTTAGTGTTGCCAATATGATGAACATATGGTGATAATAATTGTATGTGATGATAGTTTTTATTCAATATGGTGGCGTAATTATGAACTAAAATAGAGATGTTTGTATGGACGGATTGTTGGTAAAGTTTGTATGTGTATTGTTACTTATATATTGATTGCTGATGACTGATGTGGTGTAAATTTGAACTAATTTCGGTGACTATATGATGGGAATATGGTTGTAAATATATATTGTAATGATTTGATAATGATTATTGATTAAGGTGATATATATAGTTTGGACTGTATAATTAAGAACTACATAATGTGTATGCTGTGTAGCGGTGTATGTGGTGGAAGATTCATGGTGTGAAATAATAATACAAGTTATTTAGAAAAGCAATAAAAATATACAACTTTGACCTACCGGAGACGAGTCTACAACGACATAGTAAGCGTTGTATGTTAGGTCTCTATCTGCGATGAAAGATTTTATTTGTGCGAGGTTGGTTAGGTCTTGTAGAATCCTTCGCCTCTGACACGACAGCGGCAGATAAGAGAATAAAGTGGGATGGGTAAGCAGAAAGAAGAGAAGAAAAAGAGTAGGGTATGGAGGGGTGGGGATATGACTGTGATTGGGTGCAGTGATAGGGAGTAGGGATAGGAAAACAGAAACAATATAATTGGTTGGCGGAGGGCGTTGGGCAAGTTGGAACACGTTTAATACAAGCGTCCGGTGTAGGTATGGAACAAGTTTGGAGACAAGTAGAAACACGATTGTGACGTCGGAGTTACTGTTCTTCGCGACACTCATACCATTGACTATGTTGTATTAAATGTATGTTTTAATAAAGTTTTATTTAAATGAATATATAGTACATGATAAACAAAACAGATAGTAAAATATATATATTACATGGATATGGAGTGATACATCAATACAGAGAGTAAATTAAAATATATGCATACAATTATACAGAAAAACATGTGCGTTATCCACAAGTAGAGACATCAATATGGGTGGGAAATGAAAGCAAGTACAGTGATGGTAAATAAGACTAATACATACGATTGATAAATCGTAGATATAATGTATTTGTTGGCGGCAAAATGTTGAATTATAATAGGCAGTGTAACATTAGATTAAATGTTTGCCGCGGAACAAATGAAAGTTGGAATACTATAACCACAAGCATTCGGTAAGTGCTCGCAAGTTGAAAAACGTTAAAAGTAATCATGCGGTTTGGGTATGATGGTCGGAACAGTTTGATATCAGGCTGAGAAGAATGTCAATTCGTTTAAGAATTAGATGAGAAAGGAATGAGGGGAAGGTGAGAAATGTGTATAGAGAGATGAACATAGTGACAAAGGATAAAGAAGTATTGGAAAGTAAAATGGAGGAGAAATTAGGTAGTTTGAAAAGGGGGTTCGAAGAAAGAGAATGTAAATAACCAGCATGAATAGATAGGGTTAATGTAAACGCATAGAGGTTATATGAGGATATGCAGATTTAATATGCAAATTGGGTAAGGCATGCACAGAACAACGTAAATATAATATGAATGCAACTTTACTGTTAATAAGCACTGTAGTTAATTGTAATACTTTTCCCACGAACCACCGTTTAGCCCGTATTTACATTGTGTTACACATGAATAGTGAGCCACAGAATGTCATAATAATGATTTATACCGACCAAACACGTGTTATGAGCCATTAAAAATTAGTTTGAACTTGGAAACGTGAATCGGGAAGGAGTTCGGCGAAATGTCTAAGGAATTGGATATTTAAAGCCGTTGGAGAATAAGATGAGAAAGGAGGTGAGGAGGTGAGAATAACGAATAGAGAGATGAGAACAGTGACAACTGATAAAGAAGCGTTAAAAGGCAGAATGAAGGAAATAATGAATGGATAACATGGGTTCAAAGAAAGGGAAGGTTAGTAGACAAAATGAATTAATTGGGTTAATAAATGTCAAAATAAAGAGGATGCGTGAGGATATACAGAATTAACAGGTAAATTATATAAGGCATGCACAGGTAATGTGTATGAAAAAAAATATGAATATTATTTAAGTTCATATGATGATAAAGTGGCAGGAGTAGAAGGAGGAGGAGAAGGGAATGAGGAAGTAGTTGAATATATCGCAAAGAGGTTTCTATTAATTAAAGTAGCATATTAAATTTGAAATCAAGAGCAATGCAATGTGACAAGCGAAGTAATGAATCAACAATTTGGCACATCGTTTAAAAAGTATTTAATAAGATTTCTCTCCTAGGTAGATTTCACAGTAACGTTGGCATAAGAACGACGTTATTGGAAACAACATCTGCCACCTCTTCAATACCCTGCGATTTGTGAATGAGTGCGATGAAGGAATACTACGCTACGCTCCAAAGTGCAAATATTGTTTTGAATGTGTTGCTGGTCCAGCTCTAATGCTGCGACGAGGTCGTTAAATCCAACATTATTTTAGTTGTCATAATAAGCAATAATTTGGTAATACTGGTGTTTCTATTCGTCGATGCTGCTGCTCAGAGAGCATTTAAATCATCATCATTTGAATTGTTGCATTTATGTTGAAGCACATGGTAGTTTGCACAGTATTATCCTGCTGATTACAATTGTGTTATATAGGTTGGTGAGAGCACTCTTGTTCCCACTGTGTGTATATTGAGTCTCCGCTTCATTGTTGCTAAACGTTGAAGAAAAGGAGGAAAGAACACTCATTTGGATGAAGGAAGATGAATGGACAGTGAAAAATATTGTAATAATAGTGTGGGTAAAACGTGACTGTAGGAATGGAATGTGCGGTCACTGATAAAGCAAAAAAAAAAAAAAAAAAAAAAAAGTCTACAACACATTTATACGTCTTCATAAGGGCAAATGTAACTTTAGACGTGTAGGGCTTGCTTCTTTATAATATGAAATCAAAATGGTAGTTGCACTATGTAATGTGCATTGAAAAGGGTGATTTAGGTCAGTGTATGTCATGTGCTGGTATAAGTGTAATTGATAATGAAAATGCACTGTAAACAAAGATTTGACAACCACCTAAGTAACAGGTAACAGCAAAACAACAAGATAGTTTTTATCAGCAATGGTGGACATTCCGATATGAGTAAACAATTAATGTAAATAATATTCTGTAAATCCACCGATAAAAAATAATAACCACAAATAAATTGTCTAAATAATTTTCAGTTCCTGCGGTCAGTGGTTTGCCAGCTATGAAGGTTATCTTTTATTATTTTACAAAAAATGGAAAGGAAAACCATTTTTTGGAAAAACAGTGTTATCGCTTTTGTGCAACGAACGTCATCGGGGACCACCAGTCTGACCATCATACCCAAACCGCATGATTACTTTTAACTTGCGTGCACTTACCGAATGCTTGTGGTTATAGTATTCCAACTTTCATTGGTTTCGCGGCAAACATTTAATCTAACGTCACACTGCCACAAATATATTATATCAACGATTTATCAATCGTATGTATTAGTCCTACTTACCATCACTGTACTTGCTTTCATTTCCCACCCATATTGTTGTCTCTACTTGTGTAATGATGATGTTCACCTTTATAACTGTATGTATATATTCATAATTTACACTCTGTATTGATGTATCACTCTATTCCATGTAATATAAACATAGTTACTATTTGTATATGTACAAGACCTAAACAACCTGGCACAAATAAAATCTTTCATCACAGTAAAATACCTAACATCCAAGGCTAAGTCGATGTCCACACATCTCCGGTAGGTTAACATTTCATAATTTTATTGATTATCCAAATAAAACCCTCCACCACATACATAACTTTCCACCCACACACACATTATGCAGTTCCTAAATGCACCATCCAATATTAATATATATATATATATATATATATATATACACACACACACACACACATCACCTTAATCAATCAATATTATCAACACATAAGCATTACCATCATATTCCCACCATACAGTCACAACTAAATTGGTTTAATTTAAACCACACACACAAGCATATATATAGTAATTATAATAATAGATAAATAGCAAAGAAGTCAAAGCCAAACATGCAAAAGCAAATTAAACTTAATAAGCAAAGTTAAAAGCAACACCAGAGGTGCAAACAATATAAAATAAAAATAAAGTAACACTATTAATAATGTAACAAATTAACAGTAATGATAAAAACAGAAAAAAAAGAGAAACTAAGAATTAAAATTAAAAGAATAACAGATAAGTAGTAAAGGAGTCAAAAGCAAAATAATTGCAGTTAATTTGTTACATTGTTAATAGTGTTAGTTTATTTTTCTTTTTCTTATATATATATATATATATATATCATCCGCAATCAATATATCAGTAACGGTACAAACACAAACATTGCCAACAATTCATTCCTTGAAACACCTTTATTTTAGTTCATAATTACTCCACCATATTCAATGATAATTATCATCACATGCAACTATTACCATCTTCGACCTATCATATCGTCACCAATAAATTAGTTCAAATTTAGTCACCCAAGTTATCAAAATATATATTAGTTACCCACAATCAATAGATATTATCAATACTTACATAAACATTACCACCAATAGGTATTTACAATTACCCCTTAACTAGTCAATTTTAAGCCATCCATAATATTTCAAATACAGGTCAATCACCCAGTATCAATATACATTACACTGGTCAACTTTGATTCTGCGATATAAAGAAAAACATGTGACTTTAATGGAAATCAGTGCCCTGATTTCAAAAATGAAGTCCATTTTTGGCTTCTAGTTTTTAATATATGTGCATATGTCAATGGTGCTAAATGCATTCAGCTTATACAACTTACTGCTGGTTTCATTGTTATTCTAAATCTGTTTTTGCTTTTATTTCTCATTTCCGTTCTCCCTTATCACCCAGATGTTTCTGTTTATATTCCCAGCACTTATCAGTTTTGTTCTATGGGTCAGGCCTGTGTTTTTGTGAGGTATTTATGTTTACATTTACAGCTATCATAGATCTCAACTTCAAATGAGCTGAACACCTGTGTTAATATGCACGTTCATCTTCTATATGTGTTGTGCTAAAATAAAAGTTCAGGTATGATACCTACATGAGGATTACGCTGGAGACCGTTTCTACAAAGTCTTCAGAAGATTTGTTACATTTGTGGGTGTTACATATTTGATTGGAAGAAGCGTATAATAGACTCACAAACAAAGGAGCTATATTACTCATATTTCAAAGAGAAAGTTGGTGATCAAGATAAATCATTCCCACCTCATATTGCAAATAACAGTTGTGATGAGGGATTACGTTATTATATGAAGGAAAACGGAAGGCAATGCTGTTTGCCAAACCAATGATATGGAGAGAGCAGCAGAATCACCATGGCGATTATTGCTTATGCATGTTGGAACATGTTGCTGGCTACAATAAAAAACATTAAGCAGGAACTACATATCCAAATTTGAATTCAGCTACACGGCCTAATCTTATTCAACATTTGCTTCCAGTACTTGTGCATAGCGTTTTCATAATTGTCACAGGCTAAAATCAGAGAGGCAAGTTTTGATGGACCACATATAAGGAAATTGATTAAAGATAGTGCTTTAACCAACTCTAAGAATGTAATTGAAAAAGATGCGTAGAATGGATTTAGAGAGGTTGTCAAGAAATTTCTGGGCAATGTGAAAGACCCTCAATAAAAACAAATTGTCAGAAATATGCTGGAAATTTTCAGACTGCTCGGCTATAATATGAGTTTGAAGCTTCATTTCCTGCAGTCACATCTTGACTACTTACCGTCAAATTTAGGAGCTGTTAGTGAAGAGCAAGGTGAAAGGTTTCAGAAGTACTTGAAAGATGTTGAAAGACGTTATCAGGGAAGTTGGAACATACGTATTATGGCAGATTACTGCTGGTATCTTGCACGCAACGAACCCACCACAGAATACTCGAGAAAATCACGTACACTGCAGTTGCATGGGAAAAAAGGGGTATATAAGATGACAAACATACATTTTGAAATTCAGGTACGCTTTCATTTTATTATTTTTCTTTGTTTTCTTTAAAAATTGTATATGAGTGAATAATATTGTTGCAAAGTTTACAATTATATTTTCATTGAACATTGTCATATTGCCAAAACGAATGTGCTACTAAACAACGGAATGCCTTTTTATCAGGGAAGTTGGGACGTACATATGATGGCAGATTACTGCTTGTATCTTGCACACAACGAACCCACTAGAGAACACTCGAGAAAATCAAGTAAACTGCAGTTCCATTGGAAAAAATGTACATAAAAGATGACAAACATTTAGTTTGAAATTCAGATACGCTTTCATGTTATTATTTTACTTTGTTTTCTTTAAAAGTTGTATATGAATGTGTAATATTTTTTCAAAATTTGCAATTATATTTTCATTGAACATTGTTATATTGCTAAAATGAATATGCTACTAAACAACGGAATGCATTTTTGAATTCTGTGCACTAAAATTAGTAAGAGTAATCTATTTTTAATCGTACCGCAGAAAAAAATTTCATTTGTAACCTAGTGATCAATACATACACAAACATTACCAATATTCGGTTCATACCATCACCTCTAATTTAGTTCAAATTTATGGCACCATATTCAATAAACATTATGATTACATACAATTATTACCACCATATGTCACCACTAAATTAGTCCCAACTGCGCCATTTCAAAATATAGATAAATCAGCAATATATATTGTCAATACTTTACACAAATATTACCAACTATCGGTCCGTCGGTCCTGGTGGCGTAGTGGTTACCATACTTGCCTCCTAAATCCAAGATCGCGGGTTCGAACCCGGCCAAGACCAATGGATTTTTTCGGGGTCTAAAAATCCTAAGTATGGCTTCCTTCGGAAGGGAAGTAAAGCCGTAGGTCCCGTGTCATACATTTACGGCACGATAAAGAACCTCAAGCCTGAAAGAGAGGCCTCTTAGCAAAATTTATCGACTGTTTCACGCCCTGAATTGAATGGGACGCTGATGACCTGAGATGTTAAAGAGTGTCCATAAATAAATAAATAAACATCGGTCCATACCATCCTTCACCTCTTAATCAATTAAATTTGACACCGCCCATTATATTTCAAATATATATCACCCAGTATCAATATACTTTGTCAATACATACACAAACATTGCAAACATAAACCTCCAATTTAGTTCAAAATTATGCTACAATAGTCAATAAACATTATCATCAATGCAATCATTACTATCATAATCGCACATAACAATCGCCACTAAATTATTTCAATATTACGCCACCCAAAGTTTCAAAAAGAGTCAATCACCCTAAATTAATACACATTATCAAACATTACCAATATTTGGTCTATACCAACACCCCTAATTTAGTTCAGAATAATACTACCATAATCAATAAATTATTAATAGATTTTAATGCACGTTATTTTACCATACCTTTAAGAATATATTACTCCTACTGCAACAAAATTACATCACCCATGAGAAATATATATTATCGATATCTGTGCCAATGTATCATGCACTGTACTCTATATTCATGTAAAATAAAACCAATATTAAAAAGTACCAGTCCGCAGCCGACCCTGAATACTGACGGCACGCACATCACAAAGTCTCCCGCAAAAAATAATTGAAATTGTTCGCCACAAACATAAAAGCGGCACTGGCGCCAATTTTGCTCCTAGCGGATGACCTTGACTGTGTGATGTCAATCAAGGCACCGCCGAGGGACTCATACTACTAGCATCCATAAATAAACCAAATCAGAAAGAAAATCGTTCTCCCGTTTCATCTCATATCTTTCCATTGGTTCTGTTACAGGGTTGAAACTGAGGTGCCTGCGCTTTGGCTCTGCCATGCAAGCGGCCCTTCTGGGGGGCTCAAACTCCTTGGAAGGGGAAACCTCCAGCGTCGAAAGGTTTTCTATAGAAACAAATGTAAGGGAACCCGTCTACGTTCGTGTCTCACCGCTCCTGGATCTTGGCAATCTGATGTTTTGCTCACTTCGTTTCCCCTCGAAGATGCCTTGTGAGCAAAGGCACAAATTGGGCGGCCATTGAGCAGGACTGAAGTTTACATATGTTCCTACCAATCCAATCCAACATATATGCCCTTGCCTTACTTTTTAAGCGGTTCATAATAATGCTAATTCACTCTGATATTAATTAAATACATTTGGAGTTGGTATGAAATGGTACAGCGTATTCTTACCAGAGTTTTTATTCGTTGACAAATCAAGCGCCTTTCTAGGAGTACTATGGCATTTCCCATGCTTTGCAAAGATATAAAACGTATTGTATACACCATATATACACGATCCACTCACTGTTTCAAAGCGATGCTTTCTTGTAAAGTAAATTGTTTATTCATTGCCTTTACATGCATTTTGTACCCACATTACAGCAACGTGTAATTATTACAGTTTTTTCCGGCCGCGTTTTATTTGGCAGCTGTCTACTATTCCCCTGGAATATGTTCAGATGTCAACTTACATATATAAAGGTAATATGAGTTTTTTCTGTTTTTCAATCATTTTTTTTATTTGGTTATTAATGGACGCTCTTTAACATATCAGGTCATCTGCGTCCTATTTACAACTATTTACAGCGTGAAACGGCCGACAAATTTTGTTCAGAGGCCTCTTCTTTTTCAACCAAATTAATATAAAAACAATTATTGCAACTGCTACCACTACTACAATATACCATATTTACGCGAATTTAATGCGCCGTTGAATGTAATGCGCACCCCCAATTTGAAACATAAAATCAAAAAGAAGCTTTTGGCATACTTTGTACGGCATCTTAGAGATAAGTACATCTGCTTCATAAAACAATCAGAACATACAAGTGGATTATTGCTACATCTTGGAGTACTTAGGACAAAAGTCATCACTCATACGGTTGCCAGGACAGTTGGCGTAGGTCAAAGAACAAAAAAATATTTCTTATGGTTTCACTTTGTCATAGGTTGTCTGTTTTACCTCCTTTCATGTACTAATTCCAAAACATTTTCTTCAATGTCAGGAAGAGTTCCTTTGCGGGGACCAGTGAATTTCTTCCTGCTAGCTTTAGTACAGCCACAAGTGAATGTTGCTCTCAGCTGAATTGAGCTCTCTTCCTGCCTTTCTGCTTCAGCATAAAGAATTGAAAGTAGCATCATAAGATGTTCCCCATTTCGTTACTACCTGCTATTCAAACGCTTTATGCAATAATAGGCCAACAATAAATGTAATAAAGTAGAGAATTGCAGTAATGCATTATGACGTAATAAACGATATATTCGAATGAATTTACCGACTAACCATGGAAGAAATTTCCACTGGAATCTAATACCCATCAATCTAATGCGTACTACAATTTTGAATACTACATTTGGACAAAACACGCGCATTAGATTCGCTACGGTTACAATAATTATCATTATAACAATAGTACTGCATTCAAATATATTTTATATAATTGAAAAGATCGCAAAAAAAAAAAACGTTACATAATCCAATGTTGTAATTTTTAGAGAGAAAAATTACCACATACCTATGTACTTTTTAAACTTTAGCATGAGTAAATAAAACCATTGGTTTAATGTGTGAGAGATGAAAGATATGAGTGGAGGTTATTATATTCAATTATAGTTTGTAATCAAAGAAGCACAAACGTTGTATATTCTGAGGAAGCTAACACACACTGTTTAAACCAGTTTCAATAAATTAAATTTTTTGAAAACAATAAAAAAACAGTACAGAATAAATACTACACAAAGAAAAAATTGGCGATGGTTATCACATTTGTAACAGCCCATGAAATATATATAAAGTTCGAAAGCAAACAAAATTTGCATACAATATTGACACTTATATTTTTTTGTAGTAATGAAACATATAATGTTTGAAACTATAAGTTAAAAATCATAAGTAATACATATGCAAGAATTACACATTAGTCTGACAAATATCAACCACAATGAAATTTCAAGAAACTGAACTCACGGTATTCAAACATTCACCATTAGTTTACTTTTTGGAAAAATCTTAAAAATGTTATATAATGACGAAGACAAAAAGAAATGTTTAAAGTGTTTGGTATCACACACTGCCGTAATCACTATTAAAATTGAAGGAAAAAAAAAACAATCATATGTAGATTCTGATAAAAATAAATATCGTGGTTACATATGCTCATTATATATTTTATCTTCAGCAAAGATTTTCTACATGCGGGAGTGAGCCTTGAAAATGGAAGAGCAAAGTATAAGTGGTGAACAGAAGAAGGCATAAGAGAGGAATTTGGTACGTAAACATTAACAGTGCTGTCAGATCTCACCTATGGTTGGTTAGAGGTCCAGCGGGTGTGCAAGATCTGAGTCTGATCTTTAACATTTGGCAACATGGGTATCCAACATACACCCTTCCTGTGCAGATAAACTATTCAAGCCTCCCTCGCAATTCAGCCCGCATTCGCCTTTTTCTTATCACGACTATATTTGTCTTTATTTTTTCATTTTCCTGCCACGAGATAATATATCGTAATAGGCTGCTGATTCATATACTTATTCAAATATCTACTTATGAATGTGTGAATGTTCTAAGTCACACTATTATTATACTGAAATATATTGCATCAATAAGATAGCATTTGAAACTAAACTACAAAATTGCGATACTTGAATATACAATGTTTTCGTACACACCTGAATCGAAGCACGTTTTCCAGGCATTAACGCACTTTTCTTCGTGGTGAATAGCTATTCCGATTCACTATTTCTATTTCTTGCATTATTCTTCAAATGTGCAATATTAATTAATCGTTTTCTGCGCTTATTAAACTGTTTTAACTTTGGATTCGATACACAGCTGTTCCCCGTGTGTTCCAACTTAATGACATAAACAACGCTCTGATCATGGTTACCAACACCGTTACCACGATATTTATCCATGAATACACTCTGTGGCACTATTTAGCTTTAGATAACCAATATTATTCCATCTATAACTCACATTCGATAAAAAGATAGTATGTAACGTTTTTGTGGATAGCCCCTCAATTATGTATACATATCACATACATAATTTTAGAAAAATGAAGGGAAAAACTCATTCAGAACTTATTATAATAAATTAACAACATTCTTTGCTCGTATATGAAAAAGAATATATTGTTATCTAATAATTGCGTGTTTCGTACAGCAATTTTCAACATTTTCTCTTAATAATTATGTAAAAATAAATAATGTCTTATACATATTCTTATATCTTCATTCAGTTATAGGTTCTTTTTCCCACTGCATCAAAACTTGTTTAAGTCATCTCTCTTTTTCGCCTACATAAGTGTCCATTCGAGTGTTTTTCCGGTTCAATGATTAATTGCCCATTCTTCTTACATAACCATACAAGCTAACTTCCTTTCTATGTCTTCTGTTATAATAAATAATCTCTTTTTATAATAACTAGACATGATAACTAAAATAATGAAAGAAGGCATAAAATTCTTAGGTTTGAACGTGTAATTTACTTCTTGTCTACAGACGTAATAATTACTGAAATGCTTTCCATAATCACTACAGATATTTTGTGGCATATAACAAAGAATGTGTTAGACAATGAGACAAATAAAAAATAAATTATTTGTTTTCTTAAATGTGTAATTGTGTTTCAATTCTCGCCATTTAGTAAATAAGTAGTACTCAAGCGCTTTAGCGGCGTAGAAAAAGAAGAAAACAAAACACTTTTTGTTGTTCTTTAGCACATTACTTCGTTCAGCTACGTGTTTGTTAGTGGGCGAGAAATATCTTGGATTTTTTCCCTCAACTTCATGATTTCTGAGCAAATTCGTTCTTATGCACCTCATTCCTTTGTATTCAGTTTTGTAGAAACGCATTTTCTGTATTTTTAAGTCATTCTCGAAAAGCTTTACCTGCCAATACACGATTTACAAGCAGCATAGTAGTGACAATACAAAAATATTGAGGAAAATAATTTATGGAACGTTCTGTGTCACAACTAGAAATGGAACAATTCCTACAGAAATAAAATAGCATAAACCGGTCGTGAGGTAGCGTACATGACGTTAAAGGGACAGGGTTAGAGTTTTCCTGTTGTTGTTTACATCGGAACGTTAAGAAGAGTAGAGCTTAGCTACACTGTATGGTTGATGCGAAGGCAACTTCATATTTATGGTAGAAAATGTTCCATCACTAGTCATAACCTACGTTTGCAGACATTTCATTACCATTTAACAATTGTCGATCAAATGTTATGAGATTATTTAAATAACTTTTTTCTTCTATTTTACTTAAAAATTTGGTTACCTATAGACAAATGCTGAAAGTTACGCAAATTCACAAATGGTTCATTAACCTGTAAGAAAGATTCGAGAAAATGTTAGGCAAGCATCTCTTTAATCCAATTGCATTGGTTATAGCTTATTGTGTTTAAGAAAGACTAACGATTTTATATTTTGTGTGTCTTGTAGATTAATTTTTTTCAATCAAATAGGTTGAAATACAGAAAATATTTATTACAAAGAATTCCAACAGGTACTGTCTGAAGAGTTCAAGTAAATTACAGCTCTGTTTAATATTAAATAAATTAATAAACAAAATAACATTAATAAAAGAAGTTTAAAATATGGAATAAAATACTCAATAAGCTCAAAGATACTTCTTCAAAATCGAATCTCTAATAACTAACAACGTAATTCTGTTTGGAAATTGCTTTTAAGCGAGAATGCCATGTAATTTCTTAATGTGAACGACTAGAGCAGGCATTGTAGTTGTCATAGAAACTGTATTGGGTGGAGTTCCAATTATACGTGTTGAATAGAGCCTTACCCAACATTGGTATAGTGCCTTAATGAATAATGGATCTGCTTCAAGGCCAACATCAGTGACGGATTTAACGTTGCTGTTCCAGACAAAAGCAACACAGACGATAGAGGTAGTTGCATTCATTGAGAAAGCGTTCGCGATTTCGAGTTTTGTCCTAAGCTGTTATCGAGATGTTATATAAGGGACGGTGCAATAGAAGTTAAAGGGTTACATCTCTACAGTGGAGGTGAGAGGGTAGGCGATGACGGTCAGATGAAAAATTGAACCTAATTATTCATTTTTTTTATTCTAGATATCTTTAATATACAAATCCGTCCTTCATTCGCTTCTCGTAATTTTATACAAATTGACTATCCCCATTTATTTATCTACTAGCGAGATTTTAAAAGAAAAGGGCAGCGTTAGGATATGTGAACTGTGCCGCAATGTCATTTCATTATTAATTATTTCACCAGCTCTTCAGCTAGCACCGTGCAACACGAATATCCAAAAGAATGCTTGGAAAATTTTGGTAGATGAAATTATATTTATTATTTGGAATGTATGCACAATAGAGGTGAATGGAAGCGTACTGAAATAACAAAGCCCCCAGAATGTGGTGGTAGAAAACGCAATGTACCTTACATAACGGAAGAATAAGAAGAGAGGAATATAAAAAACGGTGTCTCTTAAATTTATTTAAAAGAGTGAAGCACACTAACAATTCAAAAAGGCACCCACAAGGATTGGCTTTATGAAAGTGTATTGAAACAATAATTACAATAGGCAAAAAGCATTGAAGTATACAGCGTCATCAATTATAATTTTAACATATTAAAGATCTAGAAAATAAAATAACGTTTTTGTTGTTTTTTTTCAGAAAACTACACGAAAGGAAATGGCATAGGAAATAAATTTATCACAACGCAATTTACACCAAAAAGAGAATACAACATAAACGTTGCAATATCTTCTCAGAAAGTACTCCAAATGAATTTTCCCGCCCCTGTCCCTTGCCTAAATTACATTCTACTTTTAGTCACTTCCTCGCTTCAATTTCTCCATTTTCAAATGATGATTATTTGCATTGAATAATCGAGAAGTACCTTACGTTTTACAAACTTTACAAGAGAGCAGTTATAACTTTGGAAGTCCTAACATCCTTATTTCTGTTATATTTATTATAAGAATTTTCTTGTGTTTTCCTTTCACATGAATAAAGCATTTTTCAAAATGCTGGAGGAAAGATATAAATGAAAATAATGTAAATAGAACTTTGTCCTACTATAAAGTACAGGGTACAGTTTTACTACATAACATCTCTTTAAGTGGGTAAGATAGTATTTCGTTTCATTTTCAGTCTCTATCCGAAACTAGATTGTGACTTTATACATGCCCTGTATTTTATTACTCTGCAATCTTAATATCGGGCTTTTGTTTTGTTTTTCCCCGCACGTTGGGGTCCGAAGCTGGCAGGTCACAGCTGCACACACCGATAGTCAAGGATGCATATTGCCGCTGATAGGGCTGGTTAGAAGGTGTTTGTCGGTCCTGGTGGTGTAGTGGTTACCATACTTGCCTCCTACACCCAAAACGCGGGTTCGAACCCGGCCAGGATCGATGGATATTTTCGGGCGTAAAAATCGTAAGTATGGCTTCCTTCGGAAGGGAAGTAAAGCCGTGGGTCCCGTGTCGTACATTTACGGCACGAAAAAGAACCTCAAGCCTGAAAGAGAGGCCTCTGAGCAAAATTTGTCGGCCGTTTCACGCCCTGAGTTGAATGGGACGCTGATGACCTGAAATGTTAAAGAGCGTCCATAAATAAATCAATAAAAAAAAAAAAAGATGTTTAGGTTTTCGGAACATAGAATTATTGCATTTAATTTCATTTTTTGCCATGGGTCAAAGATATAATACAGAAAAACAAAATTCGTTTCCTAGTTTTACGGGGCTTCTTCCACCTGACAGAGTTATTCGCAACATAATGCTTGTATTCAAAACAACAGAACCAGTGTTGGACAAGAAATTAAGACTCCTGTGCCGTGTGTGAACAGAGAAAAAACTGGATAACATCGCTTAGAACAATCACCGCGAAAATATTCTGCAAAGCTATAGCACAACAAGCGGGAGGCAGCCAAATATCAGCACAAGTTGCTGTAAAATGTTATTCCTACAAGGTTATTAAATTGCATGGCTTACAGCCTACCGACTCGAAAGGGAAAAGTTTGTCTTCTGTGAAAACGTTACTTTCAGTGCTTTGCCCAATGCAAGGGGCTTGGGTAGCTACGCTATGTGTTCCCGGATGCCAGCCTGTTCCGCGTGAGAACAAAACGAAAACCAATATATTTTCAATATATACATTTACATATTAACTAGTATAAAATAATTACATTCTTCTTTATAACAAACTTTACTCTTTTATATTCCTTTTTAATTTTTCTTTCTAGTATTATTTTAAGGAAACAATAGATACTTTCATGTGTGCATTATTTTACATTGTGTGCGTTTTTTTATCATTTAGAACAAAGTTTAATAACAAAAAACTATTAAAGAAAATCCTTGATTAAATTTTCATATAAATCTTGTAAATTATCTGATAACCATTTGTACATTTAATCTGATACTGAAACAGTTTATTTTGTTGATAATGACTTGTTTATAAATATAGAAACTAAAAAAATCCCATGATCTTATTTTGAATGGAGAACCTTGTTCAGACATAAATTGATAAAATTTTGCGTATGGTACTTGAGAATAACATAGATTTTTAATTGCACTTTTATAATCTTTCAAATTAGCTGTTGTCGTTTGAATAATTCCTACGATTAACAGTCAACAACCGCAACACGCCAACTGAACCACATTTCAGAGTGCCTAAGGTTTTTGTAGTATATGATTGCATATTATTTTTCCTGTATGCAAGAATGATCAGAAGTAAAATATCTCACTACAATAAATTTTATTTTCGTACATACTTGTAAAAAAATCTGAAGTTGTTAATGAAATAAAAGGTTTCAATTTTTGGCTACATAATTGTCGTTCTAAGTAATTGTATTTTCCACATCTGAGTGATCGTTTACAGCTTGTCCTATAAATTTACGATAGCAGTTGAAATATCATTACCTGGGTGCCCGGTTCAAGCTTCTATCCACAATGTTCAATACCCTGACTTGAAACCTGTCACGTGATGTGTCATGCAATCAACTTCCTCTTGCAGAACAAAATAATGATCTGATTGTGGAAGATTTATGACTTTTTGCAAATAAAATAAACTATATATTTAGAATTTCTTATCAATTTATACTACTTATTTCAATGCACGAACATTAAATTTTTTGCAATTATAAGATTTTCATATTTCTGTACAATTTCGTCTGAAAATCTTTATTTTATTTATTGTTATTTATTATTTTTTCATTAAAACTTCTTCACAGACTTCACATCTATCAGATTTACGTTGTAAAAATGAAAAATTAAATTCTGTTGCAAATATACATAAGCGGTTCAGAACACAAGTTCGTAATTCCATTTTTTCTTAAAATGGAGTTTCCCTTTTTCTCTCAATGCTCCGGCGCTAGGAGGAGCAACAGCAGCAGCGACATTTGTGGTCTCTTTGTAACGTCAAGTAAATAAACATGGTCTACGTGACGTTTTCCATGCAGCGGTTGACTTGTTCCCTTGAAGAGGTTATCGGCCCGTCTTTTTCTCCCTGAAGTCACCAAAGGTTTTATGGTGCCAACCTTGCTTAAGAAATTCTCTAACAGAATAGCAATAAACATCTTGCAGGATTCTTTACAAATAGCTGCAACAGGCTACAGAAATTCCCACGTCAGATTTTATGGCTGGGGTAGCTTTCTGCATACTTGTGAGAAAATAACATTTTACATATAATAACTGAACACTTGCACAGGGAAATGACATTACACTCATGGTTATAACGAAGTTACATAAAATTATTTACTACAATTAATCTAATTAAATATGAGGGTGGCAGCTCATAAATACTGTCTCACATATTCTTCCACTCATCTTAATTGGGTTCAAAAGACCAGGCTTCTGACGAGGAAAATAATTGTTAATGTACTACAAATTTTAGTACTGTAAATAAAGTACAGGGCGTCTATAAAGTTACAATCTATTTTCGGATAGAGACTGAAAATGAAAGTAAATATTACCTCTTCCACTTAAAGAGATGTTATGTAGCAAAACTAAAGCAACCATTTCTTCTCGTGACCATAAACAGTACCAATGTTCTAACTCACCATCTTTGTTTGCAAAGCTCAAATCGCACAGCTGTTTCGCAGAAAACGTTTTTTCAACATACTCGGAGTAATTTGTGCAATTTACTTGCCGAATGCAGTTTTTCAACACTATCAAATTATGGTTTTGTTTCGGCGGACTTTGGATTTTGCATTGTGAGATTTGCTCCATCCTACTTGAACATGACATTGTGAATGATACCAGCTTGAATCAGCTGTGGCTCTGAAAATTATTTGAGTATATGAAGATAAACGGTCTGTGCTATGCTTTCCCCAAAGAAAAAAAGGACCATACACTTCTGACTTTATTGTTCCAAGCTACACATTAACGTTTGGTGAATTCCTCTCCCATGTCATAAATTCCTGTGGTTTTTGGTGACCCATATGCGACAGTTGTGTCGGTTGACCTTTCCACAAGTGTGGAAGGAGCTTCATCACTAAAGAGAACATCTCTATCAACAATCGTCTTCGATTTAGTCAACTGATTGTGCCACATAGCTGCTCGTGTTGGGTGATCTTTTTCATGAAGGTATGTAGGATTTGAATGTAGCAGGCTTTCTTTCGTAATCTTGTCTTCAAAATATTATACATAGTTGCTCTGGGAATATGGAACCTCTCGGATGCTCTGAAAAGTGACATGCTTGTTTCCTCTTCGAGCAGTTCACGGTGTCAATTCAACACTTTGGTCTGGTATATTGATTGGGACGCCCACTTCTTGATGAATCAACAGCAGATCCCGTTGCGTAAAATTAATGGAACAATTCACGTGTCGCTTTATCGGTTGGTCCGGGTTTGTGGACACGTCGCTGAAATATTTCTCGGATAATATTACGAGTATATTGGTACCCTTCGATACGAAGTGTCAGGACTAGGAATAAATACTATTTATTCGTGTTGATCATAACTTACATTATAAACCACATAGGTCAGGGAATGTCGAAAATACATAGGGACTATATAGACACCCTGTATTATGGCGTGGCTGACTAAATAAAAGTATTCAGTGCACAAACTAAGCAATTCCACATTTTTCTTTAGTTGTAATTTTTATGCCATTATCTACATAAAAGATATTATTCTGGCTTTTTAAATAGATTTAAATTATTATTAAAATATATATTATAATAAAATGTATTTTTAAGAACTTCTCTTTACATGTAAACTGCCCTAAATGTAGCTACATCATTTGTGCCTGAACCCCTCATTGATAGAAATTACAATAGGTTTTGTTTCCTCTAATTCACACTGTTGCAAAAAAGTCGTAAATTTCGAAAGAAAGTTCGAAATGGAACCTTGGCTTTCTCGACTAGTTTGTGAATAATCAAATAGAAATAGAGTCTCTCAGCCCACGTAATGTCTTTCTACATATTATGGCAATAACAACACACATCAAAAGAGAATAGAGCGCCTCCGTGGTCTGGTGATCGCGTTTGCGACTACTAATCCCGAGGTCCTGGGTTCGATTGTCGGTCAGGTCAATTTGTGTAGTTAAGTGTTTTTTCGGAGTTTTTCCATACCTAAGAAGGTGAATTTTGAGTAGTGTTTAACGCCCGTTTTTACTACTGAGGCACCACAGGCGGTGGACACTGATGACCACATGAGATGAAATGATAAATTGGGAAAGGATTTTTTTTTAAGGAAGGAAGCGTTCCAGGCCTAAGTTTAGGTACCTCCCCGGCATTTGCCAGTTATGAAGACTGAGGAAAACCTGGAAAAAACCCCAGTCAGGGAGGACGGTCCTGGCGGGATTTGAACCGCAGACCTCCCGCTCACGAGTCCGTGCCTTAACGACCTCGGCCACCCGTGGCGGTAGAAGGTGAATACCAGATCATTTTAAGACGCCAAGGATTCCGAGTTTATTTGCACCATCATCAATCCATTTCATTCCATTCATAACTACAGTCTTGTACTTATATACCATAGGTTTAAAGCTACATTACACGTTTAACCTACAGAGTTTACAAGAAGACCAATGCAGCAGGGAGCGAAATCGCGCAGGAATGGAGGTATTTTTCCCCCACCGAAGATTTTACTTAAAAAATCCCCACCACCAACATTTTTTGGAGGGGGGAGAATTGTTTTATTATAAAACGACATGGAAAATGTCCTACTAAAAATAATGCATTATTCTGTGTATTTCTATGAAAATAGCAGCAATAATACATATAGAAATAATAGAATGAACGATCAGATCTTCAGTATTGTGACAACTCTGCACGTATTCACATTACAATTTCAGAACAATGAAGTCTCAGATTATTAACTTCATTGTTGCCAAATCAGTAAAACTATCCTAAATCTAGTTCGGAATTTTCTCTCCCCCCACCATTTTTAATTATTTTTCACAGGCAATGCAGTCGATAAATATCAAAGTAAAGCGAAAGAGACAGAGAAAATATCAAGCGCTTGCCCATTATTTTGTTAACTGAAGATAAATCAACAATATGTGTAGGTTTAAAGTTAATGATAGCACTAGAAATAGCTCAAATCAAAATATCCCTATCATTTGCAAAGCAGTTTTAAAATTGCAATAATTTTCTCATAAGACATAAACTTTTCTATTAAGGTACTACTGGGTGGTTATTATTATTATTATTATTATTATTATTATTATTATTATTATTATTATTATTATTATTATTATTTTATTATTATTATTATTATTATTATTATTATTATTATTATTATATTTAATTTCTGGGTGATAAAATAGATACAAAATCAAAGAGATGCGATCAATAAAACAACTTAAGAAAGTTATTTAGACAATTAGCGGATGAATGGATTAGATGTGAGCATATGCTTCTCATAGCGGAAACTCGTCGCCAATAGGAACATCTGTACATGAGGTGCATCTACAGATCCCGCGCACGTGCGATATTGATTCGTCTTCCTCCATTAACCATAATATTACTGTTTTTACATGTAATACAGAGGAATGTAATACATGTTTTTTTTTTTTTATTCCGGCTTTACAACGAACTACTATAGGCATAATAACGCTCTTACACAGAATTCACGCTCAGCTTAGTTAATGTCGTACCGTTTGTCATTATCTAGTCCCCTCCCCAGCGTTGTCTCATAGTTATCATGAAATGCATGATACTACAGTACGTGACCAACAGTGGTGTCAGATCTCGAGCGTTTCCTGGTTTCCAGGCTTAAAAACAAACCCGAGTCTTCGGACGAAAAAATAGTACGGTCAAGTTATTTTCGTTTTGGAAAAGTCCCAGGTTATTCCTACGTTTACGCATTGTAATTGCACTTATAAATTAAATGCTTTGCTGTGTTTAAAACCAGGCAATAATGCCAACAGCGATAAACTATAGCCTTCAAGTGTTACGTTAATGAATGCATACCATAACGTACAAAAACAAGTCACAAAACGAATATACTAATTGCTTCATGTGATAAAGGCATGTACAAATAATTAAATATTTTATTTGATAAAATAAGTGTCCGAATATGTTTCTGTTTCGAGATATGTGCAATATGTGCTTAGGATATGAAAGAATTTCAACATGGACAGTAACTTTTTATTTAATTTCATTGGTTATACAGTACGTTATTAAATTATTATGAAAATAGTATTGAAAGAATTATTAGGACTGTTCAAAAGTCTAACCACCATTTTCAACACACAGTATAACGTAGTATGACGATTGAACTACCAAATCTTCTTTTTCTGTTGATAGGTGTAATATAAAAATCAACTGGAATCATATCTAGGAAACATGTCAGTCAAGCAGTAGTATGTTTTTCCAATCCATTGTTTGGGAAATGTTCATTTAAATCCCTAATTTGGACAATTTAGCCCGAAATGTGTGGGGGCACCATCGAGTTGAAACAACATATCTCTCCGAATATTGATTGTGACATATTCAAGAAACAGCATTCTCCAGAACAATTCCATAATCCACTTATTTAACAACAGGTAGTAAATATGGCCCCACTACATGAGTAATTATCAACAATACTAACCCAAATGTCACCGTGGCTTACATAAATACCATTCAACAAATGGCAGCCTGTTAGGATAATCATCTGGGATTTGTACTTTTTGGATATGGATAGAATGCTTTTCATACTCATTAAAAGACACACTAGCATTCAGTGAATGAGGAATAGCTCTAATGCACATCCACAATGTGGATTATTTGCACACCGCAGCAGAACCTCGTCTTTTAAGTCTAATGTTCTAACATCTCGATTTGCTCCTGAATCTATTTTCTTTGCCTGGAACATGCCCAATCTCAAAGACATTGATATAGCCTTGAAAATATTGTATGAAGAGAATGAGATTGTTGTTTCACATAAATTTGCCTTAAACTTTTTCATATGACGCATTCTACTAATCCAAATTTTGTAATCCGATGCAATTTAACGAATGAAAATTGAATAAACAAATCTGGCAGAAGTTATCAGTAACTTACTACGAAAACAAATTACTTTCATGTTTTGCAATTGGTAATGTGAATAACTAAATAGAATTTAAGACAGGGCAAGTTCAGTGAAAAAGTTTGACTTTTGCTTTATTATCTCGTAAAGAAAGCATTTTCGGGCACTACATTATAATGAAAAAATGTTTAATTACAGGCCCTCTGTCACATTAGAAAATTTGGAATTTTGAAACACTATGCAGATTCAGTTTATCATAACGTAAATACAAAATCTAGGCATGAGAATTTCGGTTAATAAAAAGATGAAGAACAAGATAAGTGGTAAAATGAAGAATAAGAGAACATTGTGTATCTATTCTTTCTTAAATCACCGAAAAAATTAATTTACTTTCTTAAGAAGGAGAAGAAGAAGAAGAAGAAGAAGAAGAAGAAGAAGAAGGAGGAGGAGGAGGAGAAGAAGAAGAAGAAGGAGGAGGAGGAGGAGGAGGAGGAGGAGAAGAAGAAGGAAAGAAAGAAAGAAAGATAGAAAGAAAGAAAGTAAGAAAGAAAGAAAGAAAGAAAGAAAGAAAAGGAGACGAGCACAATCAGCATTGCTTTCTCTTTACCTTTTTATTTTGTTTGTTTTTCTCTCTTTTTGTTTCCTTTTCTATTTTGGTTTCATCTTTTTCTTTCACTTTGTTTTCCCCCTTTTCTCCTTTATATTATTTTTACAAATAACAGTGAGCTGCACTAATATAATGACATTAGTTCATTATTGTTCAGTCGTGTGCGATATTTCCAAAATTTTCCCTCATATTGAAGCACAAATGCCAGTTAATTTTAGGTGTCGACGAACCTTGAGCGTATTCCAATTATCAAGTCCCTTGCACATAAAGTTATTACATCACATCATTCAAGTTTGGAAGTGACCCAGTATGGCAATTCTAGTTATCGAATATTTCTGACTTTAGTTTCTATAGTATGGAAAACTACATTGGCAGCCATGCGTTCATCTTCAATAATATCCATTCGTCACAACGGGCTTTCATAAAAGCACGTCTGAAAAACATTTGTTCCGATTCTGAACGCGTCACCGAACGCGGAATGGCCAATACTAAAACCGAAGCTGGGAAAGTAGAGAAAGGGGGAGAGAGGGAGTAAAAAACAAGAACCCTTTTAAAGCCCGCATTTTCCTCTTAATGCAACGTATCTCAATAACTACGTTCTACTGTGCTCTGTGATTGGTGAACTGTAAATCATGCACTCTCCATTGTCTTGCTTCTAGCTTTTACCCATTCGCTTATCCTCTACGTTCAGAACATTCTCCTTCTCCAAGTCTTTTTTAAGTGGTTTGTATTTCTTCTGTTCTTTTAATCGAAATTTCCTACCCTGAAGAAACTTTAAAAAATTTATGCTGCGGTTTCAGATATAATTCCTTCTTTCTTTTTCTTCTACTTTTTTCTCTCCACCTTCTACGTTTTTCTTTCTTTCACTCTTTCTTATATTTTTTTCTTTCAATGATATATTATTACACATGACAACATGACAACATTGCAAAACTGGAAATTAAAATAAACTATCTGGAAAGAATATATAGTGCTATGATGAAGAATAAGATGAAAAATTAAGATGTTCAGATGGCGTTGAGATTTTGTAGCAAATTTTAGGCCTATCAAAACATTTCCTGGTGGAATTAGGTAGGTTTACAGCTAAGGTGTAGGATAGTTGAAAGAATGATGAAATATTTGGCTATATAAAGTAATAAACTTAGAGGAAGCAAATGTACAGGTTGTCCCATAATGAACGCAATTTAAATTGAGCTCCTCTGTCGGTTTGTTAGGTTGCCGGACCGTCATCTGTTTGTATTGCGATTAACTGTTGTCATCTGTTTGTATTGCGATTAACTGTTGTCATTTGTGTGTATTGTTATCAGCTAAAGTGAAGTGATACACGAAGGATTAATGTGTCTAGATTGAAAGTGCAGTTTAAACACGGTGAATATTATGCAGGACTTCGTGTAATTTTTGTTAAACGAAGTGCGTCTAACATGTCAACACTGCAGAGGCTGGTAAGGAAATCTGAAGACACAGGATCGACAGAGAACATAAAATGGACTCGTCGATTGATAGAGAGTATGTTGCTCTCGTCAGACACAGCGTTGCTACGAGCCCAATGAAGTGGATTCACCGCCGTTGTCAACAATTAACATTCCGAAAAGCAGTTTGCAGCTAATTTTCAGAAAAGATCTGCCTATGCATCTTTTTAAGATCGAACTAATGCAAGAGCTGAAGCCGAAGGACCATTTGCAGCTTTGAACATTTACCTCTTTCGCAACGACGATCAAAATTGGCCACCGAGATCATGAGATTTGACCCCTTGGACTGTTTTTTTTTTTGGGGGGGGGGTAATATATATGTATGTATGTATGTGCGTGCGTACGTGCGTGTGTTAAAAAGCTCGGTTGTGGACAGATGGGTACTATGAGATCGTATGTTGTTAATAACCCATGTTCAGAAACGCTTTGTTTACCGCTAGAACCCCCGAAAGGAGAGTGAGGACCATTAGAAACTGTGGCAAGCAGTAGAGGTCACGTTCATTAGTTAGGGATTATTTACCAGTGGTACTGTTTTAGCTGTTACGTGATGCACAGCAGTCTTTCACCATATCACACACACAACCGCCATGGGTGGCAGAGGTCGTTCAGGCGCGAACTCATGAGCGGGAGATCTGGGGGATCTGGAATTCGGATTCCGCCAGGACCGTCCTCCCTGACTGAGGTTTTTTCCAGGTTTTCCTCAGTCCTCATAAATGTTCAATGTCGGGGAGGTACCCTAAACTTAGGTCTGGAACGTTTCCTTTCCCCCCCCCCCAAATCCTTTCCAAAAATATCATTTCATCTCATATATTCAGTGTCCACCGCCTGTAGTGCCTCTGTAGCAAACACGGGCATTAAACACTATTAAAAAAAACATATCACACAGCAAACAGTAGTGTTTACAGTTGCTTTTGGAAATTCGTCTTGCTATATGGTTCCAGCATGATGGCTCTCCAGCACAATTCGATCGTACTTGGTCACTTGAATGACAGACGAAATGGAAGTGGAAGCAACAGACTGGCTCTCTCGCTTGAGCTGAATCATTGGATTTCTTTTTCTGGGGGTACATGCAAATCCTGGTGTACGAGACTCCCGTGGAGACATAACAAGATCTTGTGACACGATTTCAAAGTAGCTGCTGGAGTCATCCGAGATATGCCAAGAATCTTTCCAAGAGTTCGACATGACACAACCAGGCGGTGCACAAATTGTATCAAAGTTGGTGGCAGCCATATGAGCTCCTTTTGTAGTTGATCAATGTACGATTTACTTACAGATTTCAATTTTATGTTTTACTTCTTTCCTAGCTTTTGTGATCCGTACTGTCTATGTCCTCCTCCACATCACACAGACGCTAGTGCGTAATCAAAGCGTCTCTGGAGATTGGTTTATTAACAACATGATCACATGGTGCACATCTCCCTACCATCGAGCCTTGAAACAGGTCTATTTTTTACACTCAGTATAGGGACATGTAAGTAACTTAGAAATGTAATATGTAATTTATAGCTGGTTTTTCTTTGATTGTGTTTTATTATTGTGAACGGAAAAATCTCGTTTTCTTGTATTTGAGTTTATGTAAAATAATAATTAGGTGTAACTGGGTAAATCTTCTGGATGTTCCAGTGAGAAACTGCTGGTAAGCCCAAGACAAGAGTTCAGCAGTTTGTGTAAACATATTAGTTATCAATAATATTTCCCTCGCATAACGACCAGCTGTTTATTTGAAGAAATTAAACTACCACCTATTATATTTTAGCATGGAGTGAGACCGCCCCTCCGTGCTTGATCTTTCTATTTAGAATATTTGTACGAAGGAAATTCATTATTTATCTTAGATACGTAAAACAACTAAATACAATTTTAAAACTTATTTCAATAAATGGTCCTGTATTATATTATAGTAAATTTAATGTTCATGGAGAGCCTTCTCCAAAATAAAATGCAATGGTATAGAACTTAACATGTTATAAAAACTTTGTACTTACGGATATTTTTCATCCACAAATATTACCACTTAATTAATGTTTACGTTTTTATATTTTGTATCGAACATTTTCCGATTTACGAGGGCTATGCTGGGGCCTGCTTAACTTTGTTATAATTATATGAATACTATGAAGTACATTTTACTATGTTCAATTCAGTGTTTTTATTCATTTATTTATCTTTTTATAGCTACAGGATTCTATGGTTTACATGTAATTATTGGAACAACTTTTCCATATAAATTCGAAAGGTGGTAGACCTAGATTGTTTTCAACATTACCTCAGCAACGTGGTGACTGTTGAAAAATGTACATAGTTGTAATCGGTCTGCATTTGAGAGACCTTTTCCTGGATAAATTTGTAAACAAGCATTCAAGATGGAGAACTTCTTCTTCGCCTGTCTTTTTAAGGATCGGGTTTATCCCTGCGCGCCAAAGGTATTTTATTCTTTAAATCGTCGCCGTCCCGTTCCATTCATTTATAAAGAAAAGCTTGATGTAAAAGTCTATCAGAGGACATCCGATTGATATGTTCTTGCCAGTTCTTTTGGTAGTGAACTATCTCTGTACCATATTATTTCATGTATCCAGTTCCATTCTTATGCCTTATCTCTTAGAGATACTCCTAATAATCTAATAAATTTCATTTCTGTGTTTTCAATTTTATTTTTGTCTTTTTTCCTCATTGCCCAAGTTTCACTACTATAGAGTAGCATTGATTTCCATACAATATTATGTCATTTGAGTTTGACCTCCTTCTCAAGTATCTATTGATGCATCCGTTTATTGATTTATATTTTATTACATTGTTGTTTAGATCTTGGTTCAAATTATAGATGAATAAGTCCTATCCAAGATATTTAAAATGATTAACTTGTTCTATTATCTGAACCTTTATTACCACCCCTTTAGTTTTATTAATAGACATTTTCGTATTGAGGGTTTATAAAATGTTACTTAAATTTGTTACATTCTCTTATAGATCATTCTCAGATTCGGCCAGCAATACTTGGCTATCAGCAAACAGTAGGGTATTTATTGACTTATTTGAACTTAATCTAACACTTTTGGGATTTAATGTTCGCCATTCCTGAATAACTTTATATATATAAAATATTAATGAAAAATAAAAATAAAGAAACAGCTATTAACAATGTAATAAATTAACACTAATAATAAAAGTAGATAAAGATAAAACACTGAGAAAGAGCCACACTTGAAATTGCTATATTTCGAACTACTGCGAGTTCTTCAATGGCAAGAAGAAGAACTCGCAGTAGTTCGAAATATAGCAATTTCAAGTGTGACTCTTTCTCAGTTTTTTATCTTTATCTACTTTTATTATTAATGTTAATTTATATATATATATACATATATATATAATGGAGAAAATTCATCACTCTCTACACCTTGATTAACTCTAAAAGGAAAACAATTTTTAGTATTATCTGGGTATTATCATATACTGATTTAAATGCATTAATTGTATTACGGGGAATATTATAGTAGTGTAATATTTTCCATAGTTTCTATCTATCTATTCGGTCGTCATTTTGTTCGTGATCTAAAAATATGATAAACAACGGTAGGTTAAACTCATTATTATTATTATTATTATTATTATTATTATTATTATTATTATTATTATTATTATTTGTATAATAAAGATCGCACCTATATGCGATATGGCTTTTCTAAACCCACCTTGTTTCTCATACAGGAATTCTTCAGCTATTGGCTATAGCTTGGATTTTATTATCGCTGTATAGATATTGTAAGCTGAACTTGGTGGGATATATCTCTATAATTAGAGCAGTTAGCTTTATTTCCTTTTTGATTCTTATTAATTATATTCGCCATCTTCCATTTTTCTGGTATTTTACCATTACTCCAGATACTATTTAGCAGCTATATAAACTTTCTTTTCCATTTTAGACGCATATTTTATTAATTCAGTATTTATATTATTTACACCCGGAGCCTTTCAATTTTTGCTTTTTTCATGACTTTTTCTAAATATCCTATACTTCTTTAGTTATTACATCAATTTTCCCTTTATCGATCACATCCCTCAATGTACGGGATATCTTGAAGCCGATCTATGTGCACCTGTTATATCACATTCTAATCTTATAACAAATTGTTTCCATATTTCCTTATTGGTTCGCCTTGATAATTTATGGACTATTATTCTTTTTTTTTTTGTATGAAATATGATCTTCCTCTTTTTCCATTAACTAACTTAATATAGAGATCTTTTAAATTATTGTTTCATAATTTCAACCGTTTAGGTCTTCGTCTCATTTGTACTCCTAATACCACATTAGCTGTCTTCATTATAATTGATGACAAGCTTCTCTAGTCTTGATTTATTTAATCTATTCTACCTCTTATTAGTTTATGCATTCTGGTCATAAAGCGCGTTTACCACTTGGTTTAAATCTCACATATTCATTTTTCCCCCCACACTCTCATCTCTAGTTTCATCTGTTTCCATGAATAACGTTACCTTCGATATTCAATATTTACTTTTATCACCTTCACTTGTCTTCTTGCCATAGAAGGACTTCACGAGTCCAAAATATACCGATCTCAAGTGTGACTTTTTCTTAGCGTTTTATGATTTACTACTGTCATAATTAATGTTAATTTGTTACATTGTTAATAGTGTTACTTTATTTTTATTTTTATTTTATATATATATATATATATATATATATATCATTAATCCGAGAGTATCCTAAATTCTTGTCTTTAATCTCTTATGTAATATTATCCCTACTACTGCTGCACTTTCTTTTTAAACTCCTGAGTATACTTTAATGTAATTCCCAATTTCCTCCGAACCTTTACCTTTTTTGTTTGTCTCTGATACGATCAAAATATCTGTTTTTATTTTACACTTCTTTGATTATTTCTGACATTTTCTGATTTCTAACTGTGACACTCCAGGTAGCAATTGTCATTTTTTCCAATAGATAGTCCTTTGTGCATGCATAAGGTATAATTTGATATATCTGTCTGGCTATTTCCAATGCGTTTTTAGTTATATGGCTTTTACATGAGTGATTACCAACCAACTGCACAACCCCAATCTGGAGAGCTAAGCAATTTGTAATCGAGGTTTTTTCTTCTTTTAAACTTTGGCGTACGAACGCAAGGCAGCAGCTTTCTTTCGTCTTTTTTGGGAGTTTTAGTTCCCCGGGGTGATAATGCCCTCCTCTATCTGTTCTTCCGTTTTCAAAGGAAATCGTTGACCGACAGGTGGGGCTACTTATACTGGCATTCGTTCGGTAGGATATTTACACCGCCAAGACAGTGGGCGATGAGGTCGCCACATCAATATACCTCGTGTATTAATAAAAGGGCAATGCTCGCAAAAACTAAACAGCATTGGACAAACATTACGGCGAATCCGCACCTTCTCTTAGAATGGCGTAGAAATGGTTTGCTGAGTTCAGATGTGGCCGAACGAGCACAAGCGATGCGAACCGTATGAATGTTTTGGCGAGGCAAGGACTTCCGAAATAATTGGAAAAGGAATTCAAGACATGATCGGACTGAAGGCATGGAAGTTTGCTGAAGCTATGAGCATTTATGAAGATCGTATGCATAACATTTTTTACAATACTATAGTCGAGTTGGGTGCCAAGTTTGATAACGGTTGATTAGAAAAGAGGATGAATTTTCCACAGGATATGTAACCATTTAAACGGAATCTAATTCCAGAGGCGGTATGCGACCGTCAATGAAACATGGATCTGTTGGGAACCAAGTAACAGTCGAAACAGTGGATTGCAACCGAAGAAGGCAAAAACAGCCTCTCGGCTGAAAAGGTGATAACGACTGTATTTTGGGATTGCCACAGTATAATTTTAATTTACTTTTTGGAAAAGGACAAACTCACACTAGTTGCAGAAGTAATTAAACAATGCAATCAAGAAGATTCACCCTCATTTGGCGAAAAAAGAGGTTTTGTTGCATCACGATAAAGAGCCAAGCGCAAAAGTCGGCGGTTGCGATCTCAAAATTGTTGGAATTAGGATGTAAAATCTTTTCTCATCCTCCTATTCTCCGTATTTGGCTCTCTCGGACTACTTCCTGTTCCCCAACGTGAAGAAATTACTAGTAGGAAAGAAATTCATACCAAATAAACATATATATTTGAAAATATATTGTGCTGAAAAATAAAACTTGATTTTTTTCACAAAGTAAAAGATATGTGGTATTTAGGCTTGCACGATGTTAATAAAACTTCCTTTAAGGGAATCCCATTCCATAATGCAAGAGAACGCTTTAATAGCTGAATTCAAAGGAGAAATCATTAAAATGAAGCAAAATTTTTCCTTTGAAAAAAAAAAAAAGCCTAAACTTTGCCAAATGATAATTTAATTTAGGTAAAAATGTTCGAGATAACTCATTAAAGTAAATCTTGTTACATAATTCAAGAAACATTCGTCCATCGCACAAATTAAACCCATAGGGACTTTTCTGGCGATCACGAACATCTTTGCGGTACGTTTTGCCATCTCCCAGCACCCAGATGTAGAATGAGTAATAAAAAGAAAAACTAGGTCACGTATTCAAATAATAGAGCAGGAATTGCTTTATGATATTTGCGCTCTCACTCTCACCAAGAAGTTGCTCGACTGTGCTGTCCGGTAGCATTCCATGTTCAGGAATGTCTGAATTAAATATTTTCTACCGCCATTCAGACTATGTTTCGAATATCGACATCGCAGCAGTAGTAACTCCGAACAGGCAAAATTAACATATTTAGAACTAAGGGTGAAAAATACCAAAACAATCAGATCCTTACGTAATATATTGCCCATCTCTCTTTTCTTACTGACTGAGCCTTATCCAGTGCTTTCCTTTATTTATTTCTTTTTTATTTAATTACTTTTTATTTGTTTTTTTTTTATGTTTTCAGACCGACCTTTAGTTTAATAATTCCATATCTTGCGATTAATATAAATATTTAAATGAATGTTGAATTTGTTACCAGAATCAGGTAGGAAAAACTTGAGGTCACAGTCGGGACTCAAAATACGGATCTATAGCTTAACTTACCTTATCGTCACAATTAGAAATCAGGAGGCTTCTAAATTTATCTCGTTACACATATAGATAGAGATAGAGGTATAGTCTCAGACGCAGTTGTGGTCTGACAGTGCATTGGCACGGTAAGCAACAGATCCATGGTTTGAGTACGGCTGTGACCTCGATTTTTTTTCTATCCAATTCTAATTACAAATGTTAACCTAAACTACGGCTTGTGCGAATAAATCACATTTCTAAAAATATTATATAGTGCGGTTCAGAGAGCACTATAATATGAGAGATTATAATATGAATATGAATTTATTTCCATCAAACATAACATAACAATACAATAGGCAATATAAGGAATAGTATTACCAAGTTCTTATTATATTAACACCAATAATATTACAAAATAACTAACACAACCTGCATCTTACATCATCAAAAGTTGCCTACCCTGTTTCCAGTCCCCATACATCATAACTACAAGTAGTTAATGCATTGGGAATCGAACCATAATGAATTTCATTACTTCCATTCTTATTCTAATAATAAAAATTTCCTTCTTTTCTTCTGTCTCTCTCTCTCTGTCTCTCTCTCTCTCTCTCTCTCTAATTCTCTATATCTAAAATCTCTTCTGTAATACTTCCAATCTTCCTCCACTATTTATCCCTAACTTTGCCCAAGTATTCTCCATCGTTTTTATGTGTTTATCTTCTTTAATTCCTAATATCTTCTTTATTAAAAGTTCCTCCCCAAATTTATTCCATTTTTCTTTCCAAACCTGTAGTCTCTATCCTTTTGTTTGCTTCACAAATGCTATGGTACTCATTACCAGGTTTCCCACACATGAGACATTCATTCCCGCCGATTTTTCTCAGTCCTCTTTAATTCCTTACTCCAGATCTGACCGAAGCGAAACTTTCCCTCCATAATTTATCACAAATTTTCAGGTACGTCTCCCTCCCCCAATCTCTTTTAATATCTCCTTATGTTCTCAATGAACTCTTCTCCCTATAGCTTGCGAAGCTTTTTTGTTTTTAAATATCTTCAATTCTATCTCTTACTTCTTTCCAAAACTGCCTATACTTACATTGCTTATATGTCCAACAATCCCCCATACCAATTTTTTCAACAATATTCTGGATTTCAAGCATGACCTTTTCCATTTTAACTTCTCCTGTACACCAAGACATTCCTTAACAATCTCTCTATCCTTCAGCATATTTATTCTGTATAGGTATTTCATACTTCTTTTAATTATTCTCCATTTACTAGTTGGCCTACCCAATTCCACCAAGGCTACACTATTAGGTGACACTCTCGGTAGTCCCAATATTAATTTACTAAATGGTCTGTTCATTAAATCCAGGACCTTGGCTATAATATATAAATTAAGAGCTTAATTTTTTTTCAAAACACATTAAACAAGGACATAAGCTTGTTCATCACACCTGATTTCAGGTAGAGAAAATGATATCGGACCCCCTCTGCCATGAAAAAAATCACTGTCCGTGAAATTACTATGACTGCTTCACAAACTTGCATTGCGATTACGACGACAACTCGTGGAATTTTCTCCTTCAACTCGCGGATGTTTAGGGGATGGAATAAACCAATGATTTAAGATTATTCAAAAGAAATAAATCACAAGTTGTGAAATCACATGACCTTAGTGGTCATTGCTTGTCACCATTAAGCGAGATGAGCCGATCCGGGAACATCTCACGCAATTGTTTCGCCGGAAGTGTGACAGAGGGCACCATCCTGCTGGAACCACAACTCATTCACAATGAACAAATGAGGCCACAAAAATCTGTTATCATCGTAGGGTATCAGTCTTCATTAACTGTCACAGCTTCCCCTGCCTCATCTTAAAAATAAATAAATTTATAAATAAAAAACAAGAGCCGACGACACCACCCGCCGAGCCGTTATTCACTGTGGATGCATTTCCCTTTCTTAAATAAGGTAAGGTTTTCTGACTCCCAGATAGGGCAATTCTTTTATTCACAAATTCGTTTAACTGAAAGTGTGCCTTGTTACTGAAGATTATATTTCTCGCAAAGCCTTCATCCTGTTGTCTTCTCAGAAACCAGCCAACAAAATGTCCCCTCTTCTCGTGATCGGTCACTTTCAGCTTCTATTTTAACTAAATTGTTAAGAATGGCAATGGAGATCAAACCGAAGAATTCACCGCACTGAAGAAATCCCTACGCCCATTTCTTGGGAACGGCGACAAACCGATTTCATTGGACTATCATTCATACTGTCACGAACCAGCAATCCCGGCCAGAATCGATGGATTTTTTTCGGGCGTAAAAATCCTAAGTATGGCTTCCTTCGGAAGAGAAGTAAGCCGTGAGTCCCGTGTCGTAGATTTACGGCACGAAAAAGAACCTCAAGCCTAAAAGAAGAGGCCTCTGAGCAAAATTTGTCGGCCGTTTCATGCCCTGAATTGAATGGGAAGCTGATGACCTGAGATGTTAAACAACGTCCATAAATAAAACAAATAAAAAAAAAAAAAAACGGTCAGAACGAGGACGCCAATATCTTTTAATATTGTTAACCTCTTTCATAAAACATTTTCATAAGCGAACTGTTGATTCATTCGATTCCCTACGCCGTAGAGTCCCGTGAAGTCATTTGAATGTTGCTGCACTGCCCTGAAAAAAAGTTTTCACAATTACCACATGTTGATCAGTTGTAAATAACTCCATGATGACACATACAATGAAGAAATGCGTGAAATGCAGATTGATACAACAGCCGGTATGTTAACGGATATCAGTATGATACAAAACAGGGTCGACAACTGAAAAATATAAAATAGCAGGGGTTTAAATACGTCGGGCTTTTTTAACCATGCTTTATTTTCTAGTGGTTTTATTTATATGTCTTATTACAGTCTGATTAATCTAATATATTTTTATCTTGATTTTTAGTACAATATTTCTCAATACCGCATTCTCGTATTCACAAAAGATGGGGTAATTTGTTACGTCACTTATATTACACTTGATGTTCAACAGATGGCAGAACCAGACAATCGAAAGTCATAAGCCATTGTAACGTGTTTTGCGGAAGTTTTAAGTAACCTGTGCAGTGGTTCACAGTTAGCTGAGAGCTGTAGACAACCTCCTTGTTTTTAAAAAAGAGTAGTTATGAATCTCGTCATTTTTCTGCCACAAGACTGTGGGCCCCAAAATTGGTTCTTTTAATCCCAGAGACCACAAATGGGGAAACATTGACATGGAGTAGCATCTAGTTACTCAACTCAAATTTGCTATGAATGTGCTGATTGCGTGTTTAAATATCGTTGTAATCCAGCCTAGTGGCTTGTTGCCTTAAGTGGCTATCCGATGCTCTGTTCTGTATTTGTTGGCCTAGTGTTGCTTTCCTATGGAAGTAAGAAATTTCATTAAAAAACGAAAACAAAAGTTGAGAAATCTGCTGTAGAGGAAGACAACGCAACGTTGAACGTAGAGTTTGAATATCAAGAGCAACAATGAACTGTCACCACATTCACATTTCCTGATAGCACATCCTCTGCAGCTGTTCCATTTTCAGACACATCTGCTAAATGATGATACATGGTACATGGTACATGGAAGAACCCTTCATTGATAGAACTTTGAAATTTCGCCATCTTCCCCTTCATCACATACAGTAACGACAGTCAATATGATATTTGTAAATGCTGTTACTTCATATAATGACAATACATTTAAGTGGCAAGGGTAAGTGAGTATCCTTTTTTGCTCTACTCCTCAATTGTGGTCATTACGTGTTGTTTCACAGGGCTATAATTTATTATATAGCGGAGTGAGGTGAAGGGGGAATAATATATTAATTAACCAGAGAGGTTTTTGTTATAGCTACAGAACTACAAATTATTAAATATAAAAATTCCAGTGAAGTGTTGAGTAAAAAATAATTAAATAAGTAATGGCTATCATGTATGTGAAGTGAGGGTATACAAGTAAAAGAGGTTGTAAAACAAAGAAGTGGTGCTGAAGGGTTAAAAGTTTAGAAACTCAAACGAGGTTTTTAATAATAGAAGTTAAGTGAAGTAAAGTGATTATTAGGATAATTCTAAAAGTGACTACTAACTATAAGTGTTAAGTGAATTGCCGTGATTTTAAGAAGTTTATAGGGCATGTGAAAAGAAAAGAAATATATATATATATATAATAAAATGAAATAAGTTTAGTCGGAAATAAAATACAGGGAAATATTAGTTTTTACAATAACTATGTTAATGAGATAAGTTAGGAAGAAAGCAATTTTTAAATATATTAACAGCATCAAATTTTATAAGATTTATACAATATTTATTTATTAATACAAAGCAATTAGCATTAAAAGATTATGAATTTTGTATGTATATATATTAAACTTAAGAGAAATTAATTATAGAATAAGTTAGGTATTAGGATATAAAATGATACAGTATATCGATAAATTGGTTTTATACATAACTAACTAGAAATTGTTTCCATTTAGGTAAGTTATTTGTGATACAAAAGAAAGACATTTAAGATAAGCTATACTTGTAATGGATACCGGTACACATCTTCGCCGGAAACCGGAGGAACAGTTTTTGTTTTAACTTAGTAAGTAAATAATAGTGTTTTGTTTTGTTTTTTGTTTTAACAGCTGATTACCCGTTGTAAGTTATTGCTGGCTTCCAGCAGGCATGGGAACTTATAACCTAGCTTAGTATTATTGTATGTTTTATTGCATTCGTTAAAGTGTATATTACTTCATTTATTTATTTGTAATCGTTTTATTTTATCTTTAGTTCAGTTTTTAGTTTTAACATTTAAATAAAGCTGAACAATAATAATGTAACAGATGTAATTTGTGAAATAAGTGAAAGGTATAGGAAACAAGGTAGTATAACATATTTTATTTGTTGGTTTATTTATTTTAGTAGCGCCACTATTCATCCATGTATAAAATACGACTTCATTGTAGAAGTAAAACAACTTACGCGTTCTCATTTACATTCTGAAACAGTAACAAAATCAAATAGTTTTAGCAACCATGGAGAGGAAACAGAAACATGTTTCACAACAGATAAACTTCGCACATCATAAGCTGAAGCAAAATGATAAAAATTACTATCTATTGTAAAAATGCGTAATTCTTTATGTAATTCATGATATGCGTATATCTAAAGATGACGAAGCATTCACTGCTGTATTAGAGCTCCTTGTATACTTAGAAAATACAAACAGTCGTGCAAAATGTGTATCTCATTAAATACAAAATGAGGTGAATGGTATTTCTGGGGACAAAGAGAAGATCTTGTCAAATAAATAAATAATATAGGCGGGTATATTAACGACTGAACAGCTGTCATTAGAAGTAAGATCTTTTGACAGAGATGAAATGGATTTTACGCATGTGCACTCTTTTTGGACTTTACAGCCCTGGACAGTCAAAATGCAAGGACAATTTCAGAAGCTATGTTATCATCCTTAATCTAATTTGGAGTGGATCTGTCAACTTTGTCAAGAATATGATGGGTGTGCTGCAATAAAAGGAAAAATTTCAGAAGTTCCAAAGTTTAATGAAGAACAGTATCCATTAGCACATTTTTCTTCATCCTGTAGTCTACATTTAGTAATGCATTGAAGTTGGTATCGTCCTGGCGGACGGTGGTGGACAGTAATGGCCCGATTCTGCTGTTTTGTGCCTAGTCTTGCACGGGAGAAGGATTGGAGAGAAGTGATAGCAAATTAATCAGCGAGGAATCTTAAGCCTTCTTTATGATTTTATTTGGTCGATACTCTCTGTGATGCTCCTCGACGTCTCTGCCTGAACTACAAGCTTACGTAGTTGGCTTGCGGACCGCATCAGAGACGGAAGCAAAGCTGACTTGAAAATTGATTAATTCACTGAGAACGAGTGCCGAATACTGAAGTGCTCATGTATTGAGTCTCCAACACCTCAACTAAGCAAAGACTGAACAAAGAATCTCAAGCAAAAGTTGAACAAAGAATATTTAAATGCCTACGGAGAACCACCTCACCGTTTATATGCAGTCGGCATCGAAGTAAGGCTTAAGACGAGAGAAAGGAGTTGACTGACGAACTGCGGAGGATTATATATTAATTTTAAACCGTGGTAGCTCGACTTCCCTAGCTCATGAGGGATCTTCAGCACCAAACCCAGAGAAGCGAGTTCTCAAACTCCTAGTTTCTCATAGGAAAATACTAAAACGTTCGAACATAAATCGTATTATTGGCTACCGAAGAATCGTACGTTGAATGTCTAACGGATGGACAAATTTCCACGCGACTCATAAACACAAAAACTCTATTGTCCCGGGCAGCCTGCACCAATGCTTATTGTTTCTTTCGTGAGTGACAGACTTGGTCGCCCCAGACAAGACAGGTGTACCGTGACGCATTCCTTACAAACATTCCTTCGTTGTATGTACAAAATTATTTTACAAATTATCTTACACAGCATACACACGTTATTATTGATTAAATGATAATATCGTTTCAGCATGGTTTGAGCAGTATCAATGAAATTAGAAAAACTATTGACACAAAAAGTATCACTTTCTTTCATGAAATCGTATCAAGAAGAAAATATGTCCTTTCTATCCCATTGAAGCTTGGTAATCTGCAAAATATGCTGGCATCAGCAAACTTCCAAGAAACACGTAAAACAAGCTCTATTTTTGCTTTCAAATGATATCATCAAAACAAAACAAAACAAGGTGCCTTCCAGTTGTGTCACTGAAATACAGCATTCGATTTTATTGTATGTCTAGGTATGATAGCCTAATATTCTGGTATAGTGGAACTTATGACTAGCTTGCTTCAGGGAGTTAGTCAAGATGTATGAGCAGGACGAGATTACTGTTCAAAGACTATTGTAAAAATGCAGATATTAACTTTCATCAAGGCTGAGATAATAGCAGAAGATCTAGAAATGGACAATATCTAGTCAACTACATAACAGCAATATTTCATATCCTTAATAGAAGAATATTTCTCACGTTCTGTTTAAATACACATTTGAAGTCCATGATAAATTCATTAATATGCAGATTTTCAGAAGAAAAGTTGTTTTTCATTCTTCAACCTGATCCCAAAACATACAAAAGTTCAATGAAAATGCATGTTTACTCCATATACAGAAAATAAACGAAGTTTATAGATGTAACTTTGCATTAGACAACATACAAGTTGAAACCAAGTGATTTCATACGTGGAAGAGTAAACCATAGAAAGAAATAAAGAGAAGTACTCTTGTTGAAGTGTATTAAAATAAATTATTAAATTAACTTCTTCTTCTTGAATAACGATATTCTCTTCAATGGTATATGACGCATTTGATTCTATTCTGCGATAATAAAGATCACGCATTTTCAATTCGTTCACGCACTTATCCAGGTTTTCAAATGACTCTCTACGAGTACCGTACTTAAAGACTGTGTATTGGCTATTGCATTTAAAGTTACGGTCATATTGCAGAGTGCTACTTGACATAATCCCTAAATAAATATCAAATGTTCCTAAACAAGCCTATCCTATTGTAACAGCTGTTGCGTTTACAGTGTTCTTTATTTATATTAGACTTGCTCATATTATACGAGGTAACAATTTTATTTTCGGGATTCTACTAAGCAGGCCCTGACTCTCCAACTCTGTCTATTTCTTGTCGAAGTAGTTTCCCCCACTCATACAAAGTTACATCCTCCGGAATGAATCATGGCGTGCTGCTTTAGAGATGGCATCAACTTCTTTATGGGACGTAACGATTTCTTCCAGACTCCCAAATTGATGACCCGTCAATTTTTCCTTGACACTGGAAACAGGACAGAGTCGCAGGGAGCCATATGTGGAACGTATGTTGGGTATTTACCAGTGTCATTCTCTATATTCCCAGAAATGTCATTGCTTCAAAGACATCATATGGTAAACCCAGCTTCAGTCACCTGTAAAGATATCGTTGACACTTCGGAATGGTGTTTAACGCCCGTTTTTTTTTTTTTTTTTTTTTTTTTTTTTTTTTTTTTTTTGCTACAGAGGCACCATAGGCGATGGACACTGATGGTATATGAAATGAATTGGGAAAGGATTTATTTTTAAGGAAGAAATCGTCCCAGGCCTAAGTTTAGGGTACCTCCCTGGCATTTACCATTTATGAGGACTGAGGAAAACCGTTGAAACTTCGGAAACCATTGTTAAAACGGCGACCATTTCCTGACATCATTCCATTCTTGCTGCCTTTTGTTCTTCTGTGAGGTTGTGGGGTACCCACCGACAACTAAGAGTCCCCATATGAAGATATTTGTACAGAATTGTCTATACCTGCAGTGAACGAATGTTTAGAAATTCCTCTACCTCTATCTGTAAGTCTTGGATTATTCTTCACTAAGGCTTCTATGTGAGCGATGTAAACATATAGATCATCATCATGTTCTGAAGACATTAATTCGCCTCCCTCCTCCTCGTGTTCTTTGTTTAAGAGCAGGTGGTATATTTGGATACATTATTGTCCATTTCTTTTCCTCATAATACCTCTAGAAACCATAAAAGTAGCACTCACTTAAATGATTACTTGGCTCCCTCGCACCATCTGAACAGAAAACGGCATTGACGCTTTACCGCCTTTCAACCACTTCAAAAGATTTCTAGCACACGTCTTGCATCCGAAATAAAACCGATATGCCTTTTTCACTATTGCAGTTATAGCCTTCTTCTGCCTAGTCACTTCACCACAATTTAACAAAATGGGATTATTTTGTTGCTAAACTATTGCATCGTCTATTATCAACGCTATATTGCAATAGAATACTTCATGAAGAAAAGGTGAGTCATGGAGTGACGTAATATGGCTCAATCACAAACTTGTTGTCAATATAAGATTGGAATAAAGTTCATAAATACGTATTATTATCAGGGCTATACGTATCAGCCAATCCAGAGCCAACCGACAGGTTTCATTGCCATTTTCGTGTTTAGTGCCTCAAAATTAGTAAATATTGCATATTTTCATTTCAGGGGTAAAATAGTGTTGACCAGTGATATATTAAAATACAACATCACGAGTTAGTGGAGCGTATTTCGCAAAACGCTGCTGACATATGCAGCTAGATATCGCATGCAGCGTGTTTCGCATATGTAAAGGTATATTTCAATGAAAGGGGTTAGACACAACTGTAACACTCACATTAGAAGCGAGAATCGTGTGTACACTATCCTCCCTCCGTGTTGACATACGTCACTTGACTCCACTTCTCCCTCCGTGATGTGACAATGTGGGCCCTTTATAAAATCAATATTAATGTCCAACATGCTTTGTGCTCCTATGTGGCCCATCAGTATGGCATTTGGTCACCACTGCAACAATGCCATGTTGCTGGTTGTGTACCGTGATAATATTGGCTATGTCTATCATAGAAGAAGCCGAGAACGTTAATATTCTTACGTTTTGAATATTTCTTGCTTTTGTTTTACCATAAAAATAAAACAATAAAACATTCTCTTAAACCCCCTAGTTAACATAATGATAGAAAACAGTTTCAGGAATGCCAACAAATAGCAGAACTAATTGGCAATCTACCATTTAAACGAAAAGGGGTATTTAGAAGCAAATCAAAAGTTATATTGCATACATTGCTTTAAAAATATTGCATTGAACAGTCCGCTGGAAAGAATCTACAGACGCTTTTTCCATAATGCATTCTAAACTAGCATTCCTCTTATAGGGATGTTCTCAAATTTAATTTAAATTTGTTTATGCAATAGGTTTCAATAATGCCATTTTGACATTTTAATACTTATCAGAAGAGTTATTGTTAGGTAGGTATATCAATACCGTTGTGTGTATTTTGAGGTTTTCAATCATTTGTCTGTCCTGGTGGTGTAGTGGTAACCATATTTGCCTTCTAAACCCAAGGTCGCGGGTTCAAACCCGGCCAGGATGGATGGATTTTTTCGGGCGTAAAAATCCTAAATATGGCTTCCTTCGAAAGAGAAGTAAAGCTGTAGGTCCCGTGTCGTACTTTTACGGCACGATAAAGAACCTCAAGCCTGAAAGAAGAGGTCTCTGAGCAAAATTTGTCGGCCGTTTCACGCTCTGAATAGAATGGGACCCTGATGACCTGAGATGTTAAAGAGCGTCCTTAAATAAATAAATCAAATCTATCGTTTGTCTAGCTTGCTTAAACATGCAAGAATGATGTGTCGACTGCTTCCATG
Organism: Metallyticus violacea; assembly: GCA_030762175.1. Classification (NCBI taxonomy): domain Eukaryota; kingdom Metazoa; phylum Arthropoda; class Insecta; order Mantodea; family Metallyticidae; genus Metallyticus; species Metallyticus violacea. Next base: position 102,161,486 of record CM060836.1, on the reverse strand, counting down.
GCCTTGCGATCAGCGTCTGCATGTAAACTTGGAGGTCCTGGGTTTGAATCCCACAAAGTCCATTGCCAGAGTATGGTTTTAGTTTTCTCCGGAGTCTTTCCTTAACCTGGAAAGGTGAAATTCGGGTAACTTTAGGCGTAGTGGAAGCCGAGCTCATTTACGCACTCGTTTCATCAAACGTTCATTCGTCGTCTCTTATGAGAGACGTTAAACTGTAACTAATAAAAATTATATTACCTTTTTGTGGAAAAAAGTTTCCTACCTTAAAAAAGAAGGAATTATAACAGATTATAACTATCTTTATTCTTGTTAAGATAGCTTAATTTTAATCAAAGCAATTCACTACTCTTAGAACCTAACATTCAGGTTAGTCAATTGCGGTCATGAGGTAGTTCGTATAAATAAAAATGATTTCTAAATAAAACGACTAAGGCTAAAAATAAAATTTAAATTTAGAGACACTGAAGGAAAAAACACGGTTTTAACAAGAAATTGCCAAAATTCATGTTTGCTGACAATTGATCAGTTGTTACTTTCTTAAGTTAGACTGCACTGGTCTCACTATTCAACATACAAACACACCTATTACCTGATGTTGCTTTTCTCACATTGTTCAGGTGTGGCAAAGTCTTTCCCCCCTATAAAATGTAATGAAAATGAAGAGCAAAACTGGTTTTGAACACTTGAAATGGATTACTGTACGAAGGCGGGTTTCTGGTTTGTTTTACAATTCAGAAGGCTTCTGTTTTTTGGCTAGAAAATCAAAAAGATGAATTTATTGAATATTTTGAGTATATTTTTGGAACAGGACACTATCGATATCAACTTTTATGTCTGTTTCAAGGCGAATGAATGAGAAAGGGATGGAATCATTCGTCAATCTGCAAGAAACGTCTTCTCAGTGAATTTCATGGGAAGTTACAACTGAAATGGTTCTGAGAGAGGTTACAATGGGAAAAAAACTGTTTGAAAGAGGGCTGTTTTTAATGATGAAAGTTGGTTCGAGTTATATACATAATGGAACTTGTCGCACGAACACTGAGAAGTTTTCCGTTTCCTTCCCACAGGGAGGTTCTGTTATTACTACGTAGGTTTGATAAAAAAAAAAAAAAAAAAAAAAAAAACAGTAATGGCAACAGTGCGTAGTGTTTAGAGGGTTGAACCGGGATTTCTGAGGTGTGTTGATGACTAAATGGTGAAAATGACTAGTGAAGGCATTTACTGCATTATTATTGGTCGGGTAGAGTTTTGGTATCGGAGGGGAGGAAGCAGATTTGTCTTTGGGGGTTCTCTCAGGGTGTGCATGGGAGATACAAGAGATGGATTGTTGAGTACGGGGAGTTGATCACCTTATTCTCCTCTGCTGATCTTGTCTTCCCCTTCTTTGCTCCAACCTAGACACTTCTTCCTCACTTCTATTAATTATGAAGGGAAATTTTCTTAAGGTAAGAAGTCCAGTGCATTTTGGAAGACGCTTCGGCGCTGTTCGGGTAAAATAATTGGAGGGTCGTGTCCAAATGGAAAAACACTCAATTAATAATTAATCAGGATATCTAGCTCTTTATTTAACCTCTTTAATGGCGAGAAAGACTAGGACAACCATTGCGACACCAGGCGGATTTAAATGATATCTCACTTAACAAACAAAAACAAATCAAAAACAAAAAACAAAACAAATTCAGTGAAAAACTTAGCGCATCATGATCAGTGTAAAAACTGGCGGAGAATTGTGAACTGTCCCTAATTCCCGATTCCTTTCGATAATTTTACTTGACTTCAATCAGACCGTTTCATGACGCCGCAAACATCTTGCGTCACTACAGTTTAGGCGTCCTGATTGCAATTCCTCCCTTCCCATTGGTGACTTCATTTCATGCTATTCTCAGCATTGTGACTTAGAGCTTGGGTTCTCTGACCTAGCTCTAAGCAATGGATTCCATAGGAGTTGTTTACACGTTCTTCGTGTAGAAACTGGGGTCGAGTGCCATAAAGGCAACGGTTCAGAAGTGAAATCTATTTTCTCCCTGCGTAGTCCTTAGAAAAATCCTCCAGAATTTTACGGTCCTGGGTAGGGCTACAAGGCCATAAACCATTTTATCACTATACAGTTTCGCACCCTCCTCGATAAGTTTGTGCAAAGCAACTTTTCGCTTTATCTAACAAGAAATCTATGAATATGCTACAAATGGTTGGGTCAAATGTACTGTGCTTATGAGAATTATAAATTGGTTCGTTTATATATGTTTACTGAATTTGATATCATCGCTCATAATTGCCTTGGTTTAAAGAGGTAGGGGAAATCCCTGTTTCTGGGTTTTATTATCAGAGGAAAGCGACGTACATTCCTTAAATGTTATGCTAGTCCTAGTGGCCTATTGGCAACCATACTTTCTCGTAGACCCAAGATCGCGGGTTCAATCCCCCCCAGAGTCGATGGATTTTTTAAAAATAAAAAAAGTAAAAATCGTAGGTATGGCTACCTTCGCAATTGAAGTAAACCCTCGGGTCCCGTGACGTAGATTTACGGCAGGAAAAAGAACCTCAAGCCTGAAAAAAGAGGCCTCTGAGCAAAATTTACTCGCCGTTTCACGTCCTAAATTACATGGGACGCTAATAACCTGAGATGTTAAAGAGCGTCTATAAATAAAACAAATAAAAAAGTCCCTAAATGTCATTTTCTGCCATGTCTACCACCTTCTGCCACACAGGTGAAAGGTCCGTCTCCTTCGGTTAGTCCATCTCTTTTAATGCCCTGAAGTGACCACCCTGCTAGATAATGTCTTTTCATGTAGCGAAACGCCTCCCTCGAAGTGGTTCGTTTATTTCTCCAAAGAATTCATAGCCACATGGGTTCATATCGGATGAGTATTACGAATGTTCCAGAATCTCCTAGTTCCATCGATTTAGAAGGTCTGTTAGCAGTGTAACACCTCGCATATTCATGAAAAATAATAAGTTTTACTGCCAACAAGTGTCGCCGCTTTCCCCTTAGTGCTGGACGAAGATGGTGTTCCAAGGTATCCAAGAGTACGCAGTATTTACCCTTTCTTTTCGGGTACAGCATGGTGCAGTACAACATCATGAATGTTATATGCCACAATGATCATCACTACTACACCATGTTCAGAGCATACTACCTTTGGACGAGAAGAACCGACGATTTCATTCATTTCAAGCGTGGTGCGTAGGAACGAGCCCAGGTTACATCCATAGTGAGGATCCTCCCATGGAAGTCATCACCTTCTCTCTGGTAACGGTTCAACAAGTCCTGTGCAATTGCATAACGGTGCCATTGTTGCACCTCCTTAATGACATTGGATATCCAACGCGCTGCACTTTTGTGGAACCAAAAGTGCCATGGAGAATTTACAGTACGACTTTGTGGCATACGCCTACCTCTGCGGTTATTCACGCGCAGTCCATCGGCGATCAATGTGCAACAGGGAAGCAAGAAACTGAATTGTATGCTTGTCAATTTGGGGTCGTCCTGAACAGCTTCCTGCTTGCACGAAGCACTTTCACCCATCTTGTCACTGTGCGATATGATAACGCTGCATCACCACATGCTTCACTTGGTCCCTGATAACATCTTTGAACACCACGATCTTGTGCAACTTCAATTTTGATCCTGTTTCAAAATCTTTGCTAGAGCGCTTGCATTATCCTTGAAGGTACCGCTACGTCATTGAATAACCGATTAACTGACAACTGTTGCCACTCGCTGCTGAAGGCATCAAACATTACAGTATCGGATCCACACAACCCCATGACTAAAAAGGATGCAACCGCTGCGTGCTGCCAGTGTTGCCACTACTTTTTATCCAACCCTAGTATATGGAGACATATCGTCAGAATGCAATTGGGGCTATCTGCAATGTAACATTCCTTGAAGAAGTGAAGCCGTCCTCTGCCTTGAGCTTGGATCCAATTTTATCTTTTAGCTAGGCGAGTCCCATATAAAAAGGATTGACTTGCCCCCCCCCCCCCCAAAGTGAAAAAAATGTGGGGGAAAAAAGTGAAGGATATAGCCATAGTGAGCTCGGATGCCTAATTTCAATTCGATTGAGAGCACTTAGAACACCATGGTCATCAGTTGCAGAAAAAGGAAACTGAAACAACTAATATTCCAAATACCCATCCTCTAGAGGGAGATAGTCAATTCGGAATTCTTGGTCTGATCAGCTATGGCAAAGCATCCCACGGGATGAAAGGGGAAGTGAGGTGAGTCAGCTGACTATCGAAAATCCAAAGAATTCTTAAACTATTTTCACGTACATTTGTGTAAACCTCACCGAATTATATTTCATCATCTGAAAATAATTAGGTTTTCACATGACATTCCTATTCTTTTGCTAGGTACTTACTTGAAGTATTTGAGGTTAAAAATTACAATGTAATGTTTTGGAAGGTCTATAAAAATATACGTAAATATTACATATTTTCACTTATTTTTTAATTTAGTTTTTTTTCCCCTAGTTAACATTTCCCCTAAAACATTTAGCAATGTCTTTGTTAAGATATTTGAAAGTCCATGGCAAACATGCTCCTTTAATGATTTTCTTGTAACTGTTAGCTTTATTCGTCATTCTTTCTCATGCAGTATTTTTGAAAAATGCTATTAATTTTACTTATTTGTTTATCTATTTTCGGATGCTTTTTCACATCTCATCATGATCATCAGCGTCCCATTCAATTTGGGGCGTGAAACAGCCAACAAATTTTGCTCAGAGGCCTCTTCTATCAGGTTTGAAGTTCTTTTTCGTGCGGCACGAGACCAGCGGCTTTACTTCCCTTCCGAAGGCAGCCATACTTAGGCAGCCCGAAAAAAAATCCATCGATCCTGGCCGGTTTGAATCCACGATCTTGGGTTTAGACGGCAAGTACGGTAACCACTACATCACCAGGACCGACATATATATCGTTAGACGATAGATAACATTGTCTTCTCAATGAAGAAAACAGATACTGAAGGAGTATGAAGTTTCTTTAAATACTGTGGTTTCTGCTTTATCACATTTACATGCCATTAGTTAAATAAAATATCGTTGAACTATCTAAGCTGCAGGATGTGCTGAATGATTATAATATATGTCATAGAAAACAATGATGGAAATCAGAAAATTTATATCAGCCGTCTACTGCAATGTAGAGAAGTTTCTTTAATGTAAGATATATCTTTGTTATTGTTTTGAAAGAACGTAGGCTTTCACGGCCGGAGTCATGGATGTCAGTGCAATTTTCCTCCGGACTGTTATGTCATGGTCTGCTGGAGATGAACTTTCCAGACGTTTCTTCCGCAACTACGGCGGATATCTTCAGTGGCGTGGACGTAGCTTCCTCCGTTGATCCACTGCGTCTGAAGCGTTCATTTCAAGATTTCAAGATTTTTTACTGTCAGAAATTTTCCTGTGTCCTTACAGGGGATGGCCTTGCAGGATACAGTTTGCGTTTCTGTATAGTTATCTAGCTTAATGTTAAAGTTGGTTGTGTGTAAACAACCCATACACGCCCCTTATAGCGGGACATGAGAAATAGTTATTTTTGCAATTTATGTCATTGCTTATGTGTTTCAGTTAGTCTATCATGAAATTATTATTGTTATTACTGTTGTTTTTTAACATTTATATAATGCAAATGAGTAGTAGTAGGAAGGGGAAGGGGCGGTTTGCCTTTATTTACATTGATAAGAGGAGAAGGAGCCTATTTACATATTTACATTGTTACAACTTTATGTAACTTTTATCCGCCAATATTTACGGTGTAGGGATGTGATGATGATTATTGTTTAAGGGGCGCACAACATCGAAGGCCCAAACACACTGAAAAAAAAAACTGCGCCAGAATTAAGGAAATAAGTCAACTACACAAAATCTGTGTGGAAGAGTTTCACAGTGGCCCTGTAGGCATTAAAATACAAACCCCAAAACAAATAACAAGGGTAATAAACAACAATAAACTAGACCGTTTCTAAAAACTCAGCTGCAAGGGCTGAAAACTCAATAGTCCTTAATGGTCCAAAAAGTAACCATAAAAAACCCAAAAACAAATAACAAGGGTAAACTTGTCAACAAAAAAAACGGCCTGTAATAAAAAAAAACTCAACCGCAAGAGCGGAAGAACATAAAAATTCTAATAGCCCAAAGCTGGACAGTAAAAACTCCAAAATAAAAACAAGGGCAATATGGTTAACAACGTGTAAAGACTGGAGTTAAAAGGCAAGCAAGCGTGGTAAAACTTACTTGCTTATAACGGTCTAAAAAAGGTAACGATAAAATCCCAAAACAAATAACAGGGCAATATGCAACACAACAATATAAAGACTGTACTAAAAGGATTCAGCAAAAGCTGAAATAACACCAGACTTAAAATAGTCTAAAAAATGCCGCCATTGGTAAAAAGATAAAACCTCACACCTTGCTCCAAAAACCACAAACACGGATAAAACGGAGCACACGCTCGACAGCAACCACATCATCTGCAAGCATCTCCGCAATGCAGGAGGGCAAACCCAACGAAAGTCTAAAAGCTGCCAAATGATGGCATTCGAGTAAAATGTGACGCACCGTAAAGGGGTGGTCACAGTGAGGGCAAGCTGGAGCGAGTTGACCATTAAAAAGGTGAGAGTGACTAAAACGGCAATGCCCAATTCTAAGACGAGCTAAAATTACTTCTTCGCGACAAACAGCGCGAGAAGAAGTCGACCAGTTAAAAGGGGCGGATTTACATTCACGGAGCTTATTAGTTGGGAGTAATTCCCACTCCTCGCGCCAGCGCGAAAAAATGGCTCTACGTAAAGAATGTATAAAATCCCCGAAATAAAAACCCTGCGCGTACTCAGCCGGGTCTAAAAGAGCGGATTTTGCTGCAACATCTACGGCTTTATTACCTGGGAGTCCGACGTGCCCAGGCACCCATAGGAGTGTTACCCTGACGCCAGCGTCGAAAAGGGTTAACACTACATTCTGGACCATCTGTACAAGAGGGTGGAGGTTGTACAGATTTCTAAAACTTAAAATGGCACTCAAAAAATCGGAACATATAACACTGTTCCCTAGCCCTTGATCAGAAATAAATAAAACCGCCCGATAGATAGCATAAAGCTCCGGAATAAAAATACATGTCGCAACGTTAAGACCATACGTAAAACTTGCCCCATTAAAAACAAAAGCACATCCTACACCTGTGTCACATTTCGAGCCGTCGGTATAGATAAAATTCCAGTCATTAAAAGAGGACTTGATCTCGCTAAAAGAACAACGAATAATATGTGCTGCGGTCGAAGATTTTGGACAGGACGTAAGCCCAAGATGAACGGGGGCCTCTGCTAAAAGCCAAGGGGGAGAAGAAGTTTCCCCGGCTAAGAAGAAAGCAGGTAACTCGACGTCCAACGTCCGTAAAATCTCCCGAAAACGAAAGCCAGCAGGCTTAGGAGAAAAAGACCCAGCTGCATGAAAACAATCAAAAGACACATTAAAAACGGCCCGTTCGTGGGATGACGAGGTTGCGCAGCTAAGCGACAACCGTAAGCACAAAGTAAAACATCCCTACGATAAAACAACGGAGGTTCTCCAGATTCCGCACATAAACTCAACACAGGACTGGTGGGGAATGCTCCAATGCCAAAACGAATTACCCAGTGATGAATCGGGTTAAGGCGACGAAGCACAGAAGGTCGCGCTGAGCCGTAAACAACACTGCCATAATCCAATTTGGACCGGATAAGAGAGCGGTAAAAACGTAAAAGTATAGTCCGGTCAGCTCCCCAAGATGAGCCACTTAAAACACGTAAAATGCAAAGAGAACGTTCACACTTGCCTCTGAGTTGCGCTATATGCGATGACCAGCATAATTTCCTATCGAACACCAAGCCAAGGAACCTAACTTCGTCTGCGAAAGAGAGTGCGTCTGGGCCAAGATGGAGCGAAGGTGGAGGATACTCCTTGTGGCGCCAGAAGTTCATACAGACGGTCTTCTCTGCGGAGAAACGGAACCCGTGAGATACACTCCAAGCGTGAAGGCGGTCGAGACAGCATTGGAGGCGGCGTTCCAAGAGACAGGTTCTCCGAGAGGAAAGATAGATGGCAAAATCGTCTACAAACAACGACGATTGTATTCCTGGCGGTAAACACTCGGTGATAGAGTTTTTAGCAATGGCAAATAGTGTGCAACTAAGTACCGAGCCCTGAGGTACACCGTTCTCTTGAATAAAATTAGATGATAAAACTGATCCCACGCGAACATTAAAAACCCGGATACGCTTTCTCCAAATCAAAAAATACAACGACCGTTTGGCACTTGCGCACAAAACCGTTCATTACATGTGTGGTTAGAGACACAAGATGGTCGACTGAGGAACGATGACGCCGGAAACAACACTGAGCGTTCGTTAAGAAATGCCTCGACTCTAATCACCACATAAGCCGCCCGTTAATCATTCGTTCCATCACCTTGCAGACGCAGCTGGTGAGGGAAATCGGACGGTAACTGGAAGGAAGATGGGGGTCCTTTCCAGGCTTAGGTATAGGAATGACAGTGGCCAACCGCCAAGCGCTAGGAAATGTTCCATGGCACCAAATAAAATTAAAAGTGCGTAATAAAAAAGCTTTGCCTTCCGCTGACAAATGCTGCAACATAGCAACATGAATACCACCTGGCCCTAGTGCACAGTGTCGAGAGTTCGCAAGAGCATGCTCCAATTCCCTGGAGGTAAAGGGGACATTGTAGCACTCCTGATGGTCGGAGGCAAAACAGAAGTCCTGCGACTCGACCTGCTCTTTAATTGTGCGAAAAGCAGCAGGATAGTTGGCCGAACTTGAAACGTCAGCGAAAGTACGTCCTAAAAAATTTGCGACATCAATCGGAGAACTGAACACCTTATTTAAAATCCGAAGACCGGGTATGGGCGTAAACCTAGGTTTGCCCGCAACGCGGCGTAGTCGTTCCCAAACTACGGATGAAGGCGTTGTGCGGTTAAAAGACGAGGTAAAAGCTATCCAAGAAGCCTTTTTGCTATCCTTAATGACTCGACGGCATTTGGCGCGCAGTTGTTTATAGCGAATCATATTTGCTGAAGTAGGGTGGCGACGAAAAGCTCGGAGAGCACCTCGGCGTGCACGCAACGCATCCCGGCATTCGTCGGTCCACCAGGGAACCGGTAAGCGTCTGGGGTGACAAGACGACCGGGGAACAGTCTATCTGCGGCTGTGGTGATGACCGTACGGAGGTGCTCGATCACGACATCAATAGATGGAAATTCACACCCTGAAAATTTGGCCATAGATCGAAAGAGAGACCAATTCGCCTTATCAAAGAGCCATTTTGGCGCGCGCTGTGAATGTGCGTTGGAATAGAGTACATGGATCTGACATGGAAAGTGGTCACTGGAATATAAATCGGAGATGACGTTCCAGGTGAAATGTACAGCAAGTGAGGCAGAACAGATGGATATGTCCAAGTGTGAAAAGCTGTGAGTGCTGTCAGAAAGAAAAGTAGGTTGACCAGTGTTGAGCAGAATGAGATGGTGACGATCGAGGAATTCTGCCAACATGCTACCCCTGGCACACTCCTTGTTGGAACCCCATAGGGGATGGTGTGCATTGAAATCCCCCAAAAGTAGGACAGGGGGTGGTAGCTGAGACAGAAGATTGTCCAGATCAACTATGGCGATAGTGCCTGAAGGAGGCAAATAAACAGTGCAGATAGAAAAACTAAGGCCGGAAAAGTGAACTGTAGCTGCAGCAGCTTGCAAAGGAGTCTGGAGCTGGAGTGAAGTACTGTACACGTCATCTCTAATTAAAATTAGAACTCCGCCGTGAGCGGGAGTGCCCTCTACGGGAGGGTCAGTCGATCGTAAAAGGAACTCCAAGTCAGGTCTTCGACTGCGGAGTCCACGCACATTCCACGTAAGGATAGCCATTGTTAAAATCAATTAAAAATAAGTTAAAAATTTACCACCTTACTTTTTGGACGGTCCAGGGCAAATCAAACGTCCTTTCTTCAGTCGCGTGGAACTAGGTGGTTTTACAGGAGCAGGCGCACCCTGCTCCATAACCTCCTCAGAGGGAGGGCTCTCCCGCTGAGAAGCATCCACCGATTCCAACACCTGGAATCGGTTGGATATTGATATGGGCGGTGACAGCGACCGCCTAACGGGTTTGCTCCCGTCATGGGAGTGGGACCTCCGAGGAGGAGAAGGGCTATTTCGCTTATCTACAGGAGTGGGCGTCTTGATAAAATCAATCCTGGTATAATCGGTCCTGAACTTAATTTCCGGGGCATTAAACAAAACCGGCTTAGGTTTCACGGTGGTTCGTTTCGGAGAACTGGGTACATTAGGGACCTATATAAATACAAGGTCACACGTCTGCGTACTACTGTCGCGTTTCTTGGTCGCTGAAGAAGCTACTGCGCTGTACGTACCGGTCTGAAGTACTGTGGGCTGGCGTGATTGAAAGCGCTTCCGGGCGTCCACAAAGGAAAGTTTCTCCTTAACCCGGATTTCCTCGATGCAGCGTTCTTCGCGATACCGAGGGCAGTCACGGGATGAGGCTGGATGATTCCCTCGACAATTCACGCAGACTGGAGCCGATGAACATGCTCCCTCATGACTTTCCATACCTCAGGTTCCACAGATGGAAGTGGCGCTCTTACAAGATATGCGTGTATGGCCAAAACGCTGGCACTGATAGCATCGCAACGGGCTTGGAATATACGGACGCACCTCGATCACCTCATAGCCCGCTTTAATCCTCTGCGGTAGGTCAACCTTGTTAAATGTGAGGAAGAGAGTACGGGTAGACTGTAGTTCTCCGTCTCTCCTCGCCTGCACTCGATACACGGACGTGACCCCCTGGTCTTCCAAACAGTTTTGGATATCCGGGTCGGACATACCGTCAAGAACATTAGTTGATATAACTCCTCGCGACGAATTTAGCGATTTATGTGACTCCACACGGATCGGATAACCGTGGAGGATCGCCGCATTGAGCAATGAGTTACTCTGCGACATTCCAACTGTCTCCACTAAAAGAGATCCATTGCGAAGTCGTGTGCAGGATTTCACGGGTCCAGCTATGGCGTCTATGCCCTTCTGAATAATAAGTGGGTTTACCCTTTGAAAAGACTGACCGTCCTCCGTACGACTGATGACTAAGTAACGAGGAAAAGGCTTCTCAGTTACTTCTTTTACTTCTACTCTCTTTCGTTTCATCTGGGTAAAATTGTTTTCAATAACCATAGCGATTTAATCCTCCATCATTACATCTGTCTCCGATGACAGGCTGCTTCCTGGGCGCCACCCCGGCTTAGGTTAGTTGCCCTGGCCTGGAACAAGTAACCTCAGGGTCACACCTTCCTGGCTATAGACAAAGGGACCCAATCGCCTGCAGGAAGGTTTACAGCGCATGTAATGGCCCCTCCCCGGGCCTGGCCTTTACCAGGGGATACGCTCTTGCCCTACATGATGGCCCAGTGCTAAGGGTCACGCCATTACCCAGTCACATTTTAACCGTGTCAAACAGGGGGGCATCCATCAGACTAAAAGCAGGGAGGTATAAAAGATAAAAGTAAAATGGAGGCAAAATAAAAAGGAGTCAAACGCGCTGAGCGCGGACCTGTGGGAGCAGCTCAGGTCCCTCGGGGTCGCTACGCCCCGTACCCAAAAAATTGGGCCCCTGAGGGGGTGTAGGGATGTGCCTCTGTTTATTTTCTGAATTACCATATTCGGGTGGACCCGGATTTTTCCCAGAGTGTTGTTAATCTGCTGTTAATTAGCTCCTCTATAGGCTTGATCCCTGTCTCCCATGTATGGTTTTGTTTGTGGTTATGATTGGAACGCGATGTAATTTCCTTAGTGTTAGGTTTTGTGTGATCTGAAGGGGTGCCATTACTGTTTTTAGGACGTGAGCCCATGCTGCACTGGCATAGGTTAGTAGGCTTAAAATGAATGCTTTGTATAGTATGAGTTTTGTTTTTAGTTTTACGAATTTGCTACGAAATACTGGAGCGCATAGCTTTAGGTGTTGCCGCCCACGACTGGCTGTATTTCTCAGGTGTTCCCGCCACAGCATTTTGGAGTCTATTCGACGTCTAGGTAGCATGCATGCCGACGAAAGGGCACCTTTTGCCCGTTTATGTGTTGTTCCATGGCCGAGGGTTTGGTTTTCTTTGTGAAAAATACAGGTGCACACCTGGATGGATTGATCTGTATTTTACATGCCTGCAACCATGCCAAGATTACGTGTATTTGTAATCTTTTTAGGCCGTATTTGTGATTTTGGTGATGGGCGTAGCCGTTAATGTCGCTATATTTATAGTACCAGAGCTCTCCGTTGATTGGTCCGGGACGAGCGGCGGCCGGTTGGCTGGTGGGAACATCGGCACCGGCACCACATCTGCATCGGCACCACACAACGCAGCATCAACACCAGACTGAAAGAACACAAAAGGAACTGCCGTCTAGGTCAGATAGATAAGTCCGCGGTAGAAGAACACGCCATCGAAGTAGAGGGGAAACACGTCATCAAGTTTCAGGACACTAACATTCTCTCGTTCGTGTGCAGCGGTATTAAAAGGGGGGGGGGGGCGTCGGATGGCGTTCGTCGTCCTCTTGAGATGATAATCACTCCGCTGCTATGAAGTGTTGTTCACCACGTCACAACCAATGCTCCGGCGCATGAGAATGAATTATTTGCTTTTAGTTTTTGGAACGTATGCACGTTACCAGGGAGACAGGATGGGAACTGGGAACACTCTCTCCTTCACTTCAATAGACATGTATGTAAATTCTTATGAAAATTGTTTATTTACAGTTACAGAGACGATGAACCCCGTTTATTTACATAAATTATAATTTCTAGCCAGGAGAGAATTTCGGACTGTTTGACTATAGGGGAGCTAGGTAAGTCACTCGACCTGGGCTAACTGCGGACTGTCTGAACTGCCTCAAAGCTCATCATAACTGCTTAAAACTCGTCACACTGCTCTGATCAAACTGCCTAACTAAAAACTTGATCAAACTGCTTCAAAACTGATTAAAACTCGTCAGACTGCTTGCAAACTTCTCCTGCCTGAACTGCTACAAAACTATCAAGGACTGCGTCGAAAACTGTGTCAAGATTTTTCAAAAACTGCGTCGAAAAATGTGGGGATTTTCTGTTTTCCCATAACTTTTATTAGTTCGTCAGTCGGTCAGTCTCATGTGCGTTCTTTTAATTTTGAGTTCAAATTCTGGTAGCGTCTGTTTAGGTTCTACTCCTAGGTTGGCTACATGAGAATCACGTGGTTCCCGGTTCGTTCCTTATAGGCTACTATTTGGCGTCGATTTCTGTAAGAGTCCTCCTACTAAAGAACTCCTGGGCTTGTTTATTTCATTTCTCCCCTCAGATCTCCCCCTCAAGTTTTACTTGTATTAGAAACATGTTCCGTCAGGCTTTGTTCGAGTTGCGTCTTTTCAAGGGTTTCCTGCTACAATATCGCTCTAGCTAGCTTCATTGCGATCGTAATTTTAATGACTTGGCTACTCTTTGTATAGAGGGGGATGCAAGGTTGCGAGGTCCAGACTTATATGATTTTGCAGAGTTACCACACAAAATGCATGATACATATTCTCTGAGGCCTTTGCATTAAGTATACTGGTAGTGACTGATTAATGATTAGGGTTCATCAAATTAAATATCCTATTTTATATTCTCCCTAATTGCTGGAGCTAGGAAATACTGCTCCACATGACACACTACCATGCTAGACTGCAACGTAAAGCCATCGAAATCCACAAACATCCTAATAATTTCAACAGAAAAGAAGAGGCCCTGAAACTTAACACCCAGGAGCCAGTGCAGGTCACCTGTTTTCAAACAGGTAGGTGTTTGATGCCAGCAGTACCCAGGCCTAACACGGCTTTACCTGCCAGGTTAATAGAAGATGATGTTTCGCTGAATTTTGATGTATACGGAAAGGTTCATGTTGGTGGACCTGCCACCCATCCAACGTTCGACCAAGGTCACGGCGGCTTAACCTGAGCCGAGGCCACAGGTGTCGTTTCCGTGACCTTTTAATCTTCTGTTAGCGGTTCAGTAGGTAGAAAACGGCCGTTTTCAAGGGCGGATTGTCTCCCCGTTGTTAAGATCTCGAACTAATCTTTGTAGGTTGTTTATGGACGTGCAGGAGTGAAGAGATGAGAGCTTGCAGCTCTTTTATGCTACGCAGGGGATTCTCGGCGTAGTTTTGCTGTGCATGCTCAATGTTTGAGAGCATGAGTTGGAGGTCCTGCTGGAGGTCGTACTGCTTGCTGTGGAGGTGCGCGAGGCAGGAGCTTACCTCCGATTAGTGGTCGGAGAGTTTGTTTTCCAAAGCCGCCTGGCTCTGTAGGATGTGATGTGCTGCCTGTGCCAGTCGCGCAGCGGTGATGGCGACTCTGAACAGCAGCGTTCAGTGCCTCAATTGAGACGGTGATTGCCACTGCCAGGGATATCGTTTCCGTGAATGCTGGCTTCCGGTTTCGGCGTGTGGTTCTCCGGCTTAGTCGGTCCTGGGAGTTCTCTGCTGTTTGTGTAGATGGCTCGGGAGATGCTGCCGGTTTGTGATCTGGGTGCCTCGGGCATCGAACCTGATTAGTGTAATGTTCTGTGCCACCGCAGGTGGCGCAGAAAAGACCGCGTTGTCTCAGATCGTGCCGTTGGCACTTGGAGGTCAGTTCCTCGGCACCACAGTAGTCGCACTTTGGTTCTGATGTGCAGCTGTCTTACTCATGGCCATATGCGCAACAACGTCGACGTGGTGCTATGCGAGTGCTTCTACTGGCCTCAATTTTCACCAGCTTGCCCGCAAATGGGCAGGCCAGAGGCGCTGTCTAGAAGCACTATGCGCACCAACGCGGTCGAGCCCCTTAAGGAACGTATCCTAATGGCTCTAATCGCGGAGGGCCAGGGGCCCTGAGCGACTTTGAGCACAATGATCGGCGAGTATCCCCTCGGGACTCCCACGGCAATGACGCTGCAGGTTCGGATGAGAAAACTATTGAGGTCAGGAATAGTTTGGGTGGGTGCAGGTAGAGGGGAAAGAGGAGAAGTTGGTGTTTCAGCTGAGCAGAGGGGAAGAGGAGTTGTGGCGATGGTGTGTGCATAGGCCTGTTGAAAAACGCGGAGGAAGTCGGTGAATGATTCGGTTCCCTCCTGAGGAGCCGTGTTGGCAGTAGAGGCCGGCGGTGGGCTGGCAGGACGAGGCTTTTTCGCTTGAGATGTGCCGGAGAGTCCCGTGCCTGCTTCAGCGCTGCTAGTGCTACTTAGCCGGGAGTCTACGCAGCTGTGCTTCTTCTTCTTTCCCATCTTGGTCCGTCTGCGTTGGAGTCAACAGCAGAAGTGCGGGACCACCCCCGCCGCGTTTAACAGCAGCCAGAAGCCAGAAGAGGTCACCTAGGTCCTTCCTAGGTGGGTAGTTGTCGACAGTACCTAGCCGAACCTCGGCTTTACCTGTCAAGTTAATAGATGTTCATGTTTCGCTGGTAGAAATTTTCCAGCAAATAAAAAACAGCGAGCCTATCACAAGAGAGCAGCAGCACAGGAGAGACTAGGCTCCTCCTACCAGCCGATCGGCCGCCGATCGTCCCGGACCTATCAGAGGAGTGCTCTGGCACTATAAATAAAGCGACACTAACGGTCAACGCACCATCACAGGAAGCAGTTCCCCCGGGCAAGCTCATTGCCCCCGCATGGGCTTCCAAACAAAAACTTTTTACTCAAAAACTCTCTATGTAAATGCTTAACTTATGTATATTATGTACCTGTAAGGTTACCCCATGTACCAGCCCAGGGAATTATAGTTCAATAAAAAATCAATGAATCAATCTGAATCAATCACGCCACTGAAGATGTCCGCCGTAGTTGCGAACGGAATGTCTGGGACTTTCTTCGTACAGCGGAGAAGGAGAGAACAACTCAACATGGGACGCCGTGGAAACAAGAACTCAACAAGTCAATGCAGCACACGAACCGCCGCGCCACTCACGCCTGATTCTCCGCCTGCCTCCACTGAGACCCAGCCAGCACATCGGCAACCCGGGGCCCTGCATTTAACGCATCTCTTGAGGGGAAGCATGTGCCGCAGGATGCCCCACGAAAGCTTATTGATGGAAATACGGACGATCCCACTACCAGACCCTGCACTCCGCTTCCGCAGCCATTACACTCACATCCAGATACAGAACCGGAACAAGTACAGGAACAGACACCACAGCTTAGTGATGTGCTCCGAGGAGTGCCCCGGAGCATAGCTTTATCCTATACTCTCCAAACTGTCCAGCGGCAGTGGCCATCCGCACATTATACAATACGCATATATTCCAACAGAGGCGCGACACCCCTGATACGTGTAAATTTCCTGGACCCAGAAGAGTGTGAGGCGGCCATCGCAGCCGGAACCACTATTGGACCAAACCGCCTCACATTCAAGCCCAGCCACCGCCGACGTAACGCCCCATGCAGACGTTGCTGCTTATACGGGCACACTGACCAGGCTTGTACGGAACCACCGCGCTGCCACTACTACGGGGCGGTATCCCTAACAGCAAATTGTACCATCCACGACCTGGCACACCCGCCGCCGCAGGTTTTGTGCCTCTTGCGAAGGTACAAGCCATTATACCGGTCAGGCCGCCTGCCCTCTTCAGCGCAGCTCCAACTGTAATCACAGCAAACCAACCACAGCCCATGCACTGCCAGCCGCTGCACAGGGCGCACCAATCACGGCCTTTATCGACAAGAATAGGGAAGTAGCACTCAGCACTCTGACTACAATCATGCAAGCAGTGACAGAACTTACTGGACTCATCTATACATTACAGAGCACCATCTTGCAATACACCGGCTTAATTAATCAACAACTTGCAGCACAGGACGCCACCACAACTAGACTGAACCAATTAGAAGAGGCCTTCACCACTTTCCAAGCTACGAACTCCCAAACCTCAGACAACATTAAGAGACGCGTTCAAGACATCAAATCAACTTCCGAAAGAGCAGTCAGAAGTTTACAGGACACCCAGAACTACCACTTCAGCGCTATAACTTCACTTCTGAACTCCATACGAGATGATGTCACAGAAAACTCAAAATACGACAACTTGACTCCAGACAACCAGAATGGTCTTCCTAATGACGAGAAATAAATTGTTCGGCTCCATCTCAAAGCCAAACAAGCAACTTTACACACATGTATGGTAAAATCCGCATGAGCAATCGTAATTGGCCTGAATATGCACAACAAGTACGAATGAACAGCAGGCGTAACCCGCTGTAATGAAACTCACCTAAAGATGCAAGTTTACGTCAGGGCTCTGCCATGGCGATAATCCTGAACCACCTCGACCTTTATAGGCGCCCTTGAGCCTATCTAGGTGTTTTAGTAATGCTTATGAAATTCCTGGGTGCTACGGCGGTACCAGGCCTATTATCCCTATTAACCCTATTTCATAAATAAAAAGTCACCTCAGAATTACTTAGTACGTAATAAAAAATAAAAAGTCAACGCTTCAGACGCAGTGAATCAATCACGCCACTGAAGATGTCCGCCGTAGTTGCGGACGGAATGTCTGGAAAGTTCATCTCCAGCAGACCACGGCATAACAGCCCGGAAGAAAATTACACTGACATATTTGTTATTGTTTTACAAAAATATTGGTACACTTTTATTTGGGGGGGGGGTATTTTAGTGTATTAAATGTCATTTTCTTAGAATTTATGGATATTTTATAGGGCCCAACTATCTAAATTGGGATTATGTAGGGACTTTTAAATGTCTACAAACAAAATTCAAAATGTGAAACTAAATGTTTGACAGTAATTGAAATAAAAATTAAGACATGTTGCACTGTAATAAATTAAATTCAAATAAAAATTGTGAAAACTGAAAGAATTGGCAATAATGAAAATAAATATAGAATGTTGCAACAAATTGGTACTGGAGAAAGAAAACACAACTTACTTTGAATAGTAATGTAAGTCTGCTGAAGTGGTTATATACTCTAGTGGATGTTTTTGAAGTTATTGAGGGAGCGGGTTAATGTAAAATGGAGGTGAAAGTTATTTATTTGTTTATTTATTTATTACAAGGGAGGCCGAGGTAGTTAAGGCGCGGACTTGTGAGCGGGAGGGAGGTCTGAGATTCGATTCCCGCCAGTATACCTGACTGGGGTTTTTTCCTGATGTTTCTCAATCCTCAACGTTTCCTTCCTTAAAATAAATCCTTTCCCAATTTATCATTTCATCTCGTACATCATCAGTGCCCATCACCTATGATGCCTCAGCAATAAAATCGGGAGTTAAATACCATTAATAAAATAACGATGGAGAACTGTTGTAGTAGAAGACCCCTGGGAAGTTACGAATGCTTAAGCGGCTACAGCAGTTCTTGCAATGAGGCCTTCCTCTAATTCAACGGAGCCCATGCACGAGCTGCCTGGTGTCCCAAAGAAAGATATTGGAGCATGTGAGATCAGAGGATCTTGGTGGCTGGGCGATGGGTTCATTCCCGCTTATCCATGGTTTCCCAAATGTATCGTAGCACTCTTTCAAAAACCGCCAAGGGTGGCCGAGGTCGTTAAGTCGGACTCGTGATCGGGAGGTCTGGGGTTCGAATCCTGCCAGGACCTTCCTCTCTGACTAGGGGTTTTGTCCATGTTTTCCTCAGTCTTCATAACTAGGAGATACCCTAAACTTAGGCCTGGAACGCTTCCTTCCTTAAAATATCCTTTCCCAATTTATCATTTCACCTCGTGTATCGCCAGTGTTCGCCGCCTTTGGTGCCTCAGTAGTAAAAACGGGCGTTAAACACTACTAAAAAAAACCTCTTTCAATATATGTCTTATGCTCTCAATTACAGGGATGTAAGTGGTTACCAGGCTAATCACTTTCTTGTTGAAAGTTTTGGATTTGCATTGGATTTTTTTTTTATTTTGTCCTCTGGGATGATATGGAATTGCAAAAGATAGGGAAAATATGTTTGATCTTGGAACTTTTATGATAGGTGTTTAAAATAGGCACCAAGATATTAAAAAGTGTTACAAAGACTGTGGCCGCAGATTGAAAGAGAAAAAGGAATAGACATTTAGCTTGCAAGGGGTTATAGCCATCAAAATGAATATACTATTGTAAATTGTTGGGCTTAATGTGCGTCTTGTAAGAAAGGTGCCATTGCATACAGAGAAATCTAGGAAAGTAACAGCAATGGAGGCGGGAAGGCTTAAGAACTAAACGTAACTGAAAAAGTAGAGCTGGGATTGGAAAGGAACTTATGGAGGGATTTTGGGCCATGAATGCGGAGAAAAAAGATACCATCAATATATCTCAACCATAATAATATGGTGCAAGAAAAGTCTTCTCTAGGCTAGCCATAAAAAGCTGGCAGAAAATGGCACTATTCTGAAGCCCTTTGTAGTGCCTTTAATTTGTACATAGTTTTATTATCATAACTAAACGCAGCATGTGAGTAACAACTAAATAGGCTATGTGAGAAATAAAATCCGTGGATGGGAGTCGAGCGTCAAAGAAATGTGTAATAACTGCTCTTCCTTCATGGTGGAGGATGATTGGCGTTACATCAGTAGCGACAAGAAGAATGTACCGAAGAGCTCAGTGCACTCAAACATTATATGACTTTTTATATAGAACAGACCGAGAAATGCGTTCGATGAGGAGGTCGAAACTGGCTACTATTGGGTGGCCGGGACAGTTCTTTTTATGATTTTAGGTAGCAGTACAAGCGGCATTAGAAGTAAGAAGAGCGACGTCCTTCTGCAGAGGCAGAAAAGGTGACAAAAGGAGCGTAAGCTTGAGCGTACAGTTGGAATACAATAGTTTGTAATATATGACATCAAGTTTTCGGTATGCTTTGTCTTGTAAGAAAAAATATCCTGTTAGAGAAACCTTTTTAAATGCCGGGGGATTTATTAGATCAACATTATTCGTCGGTCTTTTTAGTGCCGATTTCTCACGCAAAGTTATGGTGATTTTACCTAGAAATTTAGAATCATTAATTACACTATAAGCAAGTTTATTACATTTTCTAAAGGATGAAGGTAACAAAAATTTTTTATGCTTGGAAGGAGGGCAAAATTTGAGAAGGCATGAGACGACATTTGGGTGTGGATTGTGTAGATTTAGTTTGCCAACAGTAATGTCATCTTAAAATCCGGCAAACTTTCCGTCGGAAACTTATTTAAGGCGATTACATTTAGGAGTCGGAGCAAAGGATAATAATGTCGGCAATGGAAATTAACAACCTCGATTTTACTGACTGGGGAAATGCAATGGACACACTTGCTCTTGGGTTGGAATGCTTGTATACAGTAACGGAGTAGAACAGTGAATGAGGTAAACTGAGAATCGAAGATCGGCGATACAAAATTATAACAGAAGCAAGTAGTTAATTTTGGTTAATGAAATTAACAAATTGTTCTCTTGCGTCAAGATATGTTTGTTAACAGTACTAATTAATTCAGGAGAGCATGCTAAATTAATTTTAATAAAACCAAGTAATTTGCAGAAGAGAAATTGTTGCAAACTCTACCAATATTAAGAATCATACACAGAAAATGCTGGGAGACGTGGTACCTAAATAAATTGAGCAAATACTTGTATTATTATTATTATTATTATTATTATTATTATTATTGTTGTTGTTGTTGTTGTTGTTGTTGTTGTGTAATTAACTCACTTTGTGTGCGTGTGTGGCAAGTCCCTTAAAATTACCATCTGAAAAACCTTCAGAATGATGCTACTATTGATAAGCTATATTTGCAAGATGGAAGGGCACATGCAGAGTACACAGATTTAACATATACACAACATGGTTTTAAAAAATACTAACAAAACTAATTATATTGTGCGGGACGGCAAACTGATTCTATTTCAAGAGGTGACCTAAATCCGGAAGTGCACGGTTTGGGAGCTGTGGGACGTCAAATTATGTCAACGCTTCGGATATGGTGTTGGGCGTACGTCTTACATTTTGTCAAGAAACATCCACCAACCCAAAACAGCATCATATAGTATATTTAACTACAAAAGAGTTCGAATTTTCGACTTTCAACGCGATTACAGTGTACATATCGGGAGTGCAGAGATTGGCGCACACAGTCAAAGATTTATGTTTGTCCATACTGCACGGATCAGTGCGATAAGAGCTTCCTCTTCCTTCTCCTACAACCCAAATGTTAACTCTTGATTACTGTGAACCATTTGCGCTTTTGGGTTTTCTTCCGCACACACATACATGTTGTGCAAGTTCATGATGCCATCACGGGACTTCAGCAAAATCAGGGTAGAATCTTATCAAACTCAGTCGAGGTCGAGGTCGATAGGATTTTCACGATGTAAAATCCTTGAGCGCAAAAGCAATTTATAAAATCGGGATGACCATAACGGGGAAAAAAACCGAAAAAAGAGTACATGATTCTTAATTTATAGTAACATCACAGTTTTAAATCTGCACAATAATAGTTTAATAATAATAATAATAATAATAATGAAATATTATTATTATATTACTATTAATATATTAATAGTAATTAATTAATTATTAATATTAATTAATAATTAATTAATAATTAACAATAATAATTATTAATTTTATTATTATTATTATTATTATTATTATTATTATTATTATTATTATTATTATTATTATTATTACTATTTCAGTGGTATGCAATAATGACCGCATCTCCTAATGTAGATTATAGAAGTGTGCATAACTTAAAGGGTTCAAGGGGCGTCTCTTTTGAAATTTGAATAAGTCAATATTCCAAAAAAAAATAAAAAAAAAAAACACTGCATTCATTGCAAACCATTCCAAATAGACTACATTCAGGCTTTTTGCTGGTACTTTTGGGATGAATAAACCTTTTTCCAGAAGGTCCTTTTGTTCACATAACATTTTGTAGAAGCTGGTACAGAAGCAATTGAAATTAACTTTAGTGTATTGCAATGCTTTCAGGAGGTTTATGGATAGATGAGATTTATCACTTATCCATATGGCTATGATAGGTAAAAACATTTGTTCAGCAGGGACATTAGTTCTAAGCAAGCAGAAAAAAAGCCCATTTTAAGAATGTTTGAATACAGTTATGAGAACTGAAATGGGAAAGAAAAATTCGCCCAATGCTAGTCAGGTGATTCATTGTTCAACCTGTATTTTACCAGTATTTCTGGGGTCAGGTCATTTATTGTTTGATACTTGTGTATTCATCAAGAAAAATAAAAAAAATATTTGATTATACTTGTGATATATTGAAAAGATTGTGTTAATAAAGAAATTAATGCTAAAAGGATAAAACTGTCAACAAAACTGTCATCATGAAAATCAGCCGATTTGGCATTGCAATTTAAATTTGGATAAAAAAAAAAGAAAAAAAGAAGAGAGACAGAACAACATTTAAAAAAAAGGACTGTCCTGACTAAATCATGACATCTGGCGTCACTGTTTTTTATTTTTGAATGGTGTTTAACACCCGTTTTTACTACTGAGACACCACAGGTGGTGAACACTGGTGATATATGAAATGAAATGATATGAAAGGATTTTTTTTTAAGGAAGGAAACGTTCCAGGCCTAAGTTAAGGGTACCTCCCCAGAATTTGTCAGTTACGAAGACTGAGGAAAACCTGGAAAAAACCTCAGTCAGGGAGGACAGTCCCGGAGGGATTCGAACCCCAGATCTCCCGCTCACAAGTCCGCTCCTTAACGACCTCAGTCACCCCTGGCGGTCACATCTGGTTACCTTACTTTAAAAGGAGGAAATGAGTTATAATTTATACTTTTTTGATCATTCAAAAAACCAGTCAATCATTACAATGATTGCTCACTGTTTGAAATGTTGCATAAAATGGCAACAGTTTGGAGCTTGCTATAAATGGTGATTTGTTTATATAAAATACTATTCAATGTTAAAACTTTTAAAACCTCAATGTATTTTTTGCTGACATATTAATGAGATTTTGAGATTTAAAAATAAATTAATAGAACATATTGGCTGATAAGGTTGAAATACAAAATTTTTAGTATCTCATATAAGTGCTATATGGGATAACTTTCTGAGATCCTTAAACATACCTGAAACCCTAACAATATGAGATAGTTAGAAATCCACCAGTGTACAAAACAATGTGAAAATTAAAGTAGTAGTAGTAATTCTTTTTTATTTTTCTCTTTTCATTTTTCTTTTGCAGTGTTCTATTAGCATCCCATTCCTATCAATAACTATTTGTTTAATTAATTTCATTTTTACAGATTCACACAGCATGCACCGTAGAGCATCCAGAGATGAGAGATTCTTCCCTTCAGCCCCACTCCCAACGCTATATCCCCAGACTGTTGGTGACATCACCTTGCCTCAAGAAATGCACTCTCCACTACCACATCAAGCATCTGCTGAACTGCTTGTCCCTCCACCATTTTACCCACCAGTTGGAAAGAGCACTTCTTTGGCAGATCCTGCACTATCTGCAGTAGGACTACAGCAAGAACTGCTGCCACTACCACCTCCACCACCAGCTCCAATAAGTCCACCTCCTCCTGATGATATTGGCTGGGTGGTGCCTCCTGTCACACAGCAAGACTTAATATCAGAGCCAGCTGTTTCAAGTGATCCTACCTCATTGTTTCCTCCTCGACCAAAACGATCTCCATCTTTTGCTAATCAAATTGCTTCAAGGAATGTGGGGAATGACAAAAAGAAGGATTCCTCATACTCGCTTCTCTGTTTCATTATTGTGGTGATTGTAGTGATTGTGGTGATTGTCATTGTAATGAAGTTTAGCATAATGGGAGCAACAGGTGGGGGCCATTACAGCAGTAGTAACAACAAATGGAAAAAATCACACAAACATTGGAAGAGTTCAAAGCCTACTTAGAATAGTTCTCTTTTCCTGTATCTACTAAACAGCAGCGCATAGTAGCTGCTAATTGTTACTTAGTGATTTATAGTGTTTTACAGTGAAATGAGATTTTATAAGATAAAGAGGGCATAATATGCATTTATATTTTACATCTTGAAACTTAAAATAGTTTTTCACATGAGCTAAGCAAAATGTCATTCATTTTGCCTGCTCAAGTCATGAAATGAGCTGCAATGAAACTACTCCTTGCTCTGTTCATAAACACCATAAACTATGTATATAGTTACATTTTGCAGCATACTGATTTATTGTACTTTCAATAGCAATTTTGACTTTAATATGAAAAATGTTACAAACATTTCTAAACCAAACAAAAAATGTTGGTCCTGGTGGTGTAGTGGTTACCATACTTGCCTCCTAAACCCAAGATAGCGGGTTCAAACCCAGCCAGGACTGAAGGATTTTTTTGGGCGTAAAAATCCTAAGTATGGCTTCCTTCGGAAGGGAAGTAAAGCCGTGGGTCCTGTGTCATACATTTACGGCACGAAAAAGAACCTCAAGCCTGAAAGAGAGGCCTCTGAGCAAAATTTGTCGGCCGTTTCACACCCTGAGTTGAATGGGACACTGATGACCTGAGATGTTAGAGCATCCATAAATAAATCAATCAATCTAAACCAAACCTAACAAGTAACAAATAGATCTTAATATTAGTAATTAAGAGTTTAATCTCAATCAACGAATAACAGCAATGGCAACAATAATTATTAGTTATTGATTCTGCTATATCAGCCAGAGAAACATAATGCTAAAAGCACCAAAAAGTAAAATGACTGAACAACATATTAAAAAATAAATAGCAAAAAAGAAAGAGATAAAAATGACAATGAGAGAAGAGAGAGTAAAAGGAAAAGTAATTGATAGAGCAAGAGAATGGGAGAGTTAGAAAGCAGAAAAGAAACAGAAATTCAGATGGAGGGATAGAGAAAAGGAAGATATGACAATATAGAATAAATTAAATAAAACTGCAATTATCATTAAACCAATTTTCATATATTATTTCCGTGTAGCTTTGCTTAAGTAGTACTTAAGCCAAATCCAAATATAATTTTTATCATGAAATATTCCTTGCATTTGAATCAATGGCAAATATTCATAACTATTTAAGCCACCAAAGACAATGTTATTTACCCTATATTTCTATACTAGTTGCCTAGAACTTCTTGATGACATTTTTATGATTATGCAGAATAAATTATATTCCTGTTAAATAGACTCAGAAATCTATTGTTAACTCAATGTATTCATTCTGTGAAGTAAGGAAAATCCTAGAGTGAAACCTCAGCTAGGCAGTTTGACTGAAGCAGGTGTCAAATTTGTGCCTTCTGCTAACATATTAGGCAGTTTAATACTATTATTAAAAATTTTTACTATTTTTAGAATGAGCACAATTTTGTTGAATTCATGAAACAAGCAATGCAATAAAAGCAACCTCACATATGCTGAATTCTGAACAAAACATATTATTCTTAACTAGCTAGTGAGTCAATTTAATATTCTTAAGCTCCACTTACCATTGAATTATACAAAACATGATTCACAGGCCTTTGCTGGCATCATTAGCTATGAGTCAACTGCCAGATTCATTGTTGGTTGAATGGACTTTATGTAGTTCTCATGGACATTTTATGAGCTTTTGGACTAATTTGTCTTCTGTTAGGATCTCAAAGTTAACAACTTTATCTTCATATTTTTTTATAAAAATGTTTTCCCATATTCCCAGCTACAAAGGTCTGTCTACGAATTTCAATAATTTGACTTCCATTTCTATATCATGTTTATCTCTCCAAAAGTGATGTGCAACAACTGATTTATCTATCTGATTGTACCTGATATTTCTCCAGTGTTCCTTTAGCATAATTCCAATTTTGTTTTACCAATATATATTTTGATGCATTCGGTACAGTTGAATTGATATATTCCTGGGTTCTTCTCATCAGGTATCACCAGAGTTTAGCATACTATTTAGGATGAATTTGTTCAGTGAGGACAAAGTAAACCCAAACTTTCTGGAATTTTTTGTTGGGCCAAGGAAGATAAGTAAATTTCATGTGAATGGTAGTTTCCTTTTTTGCTCACAATGTCATAACTTGTTTTAACGTCTTCTCTTGTTTAAATTTCATGATTTTTTTGTCTATAATTTCTTGGCCATACCCATTGATTTTTGCCATTTGTATTTTGTGAAAGTACTCTTTGCTCCATTCAAACTCATTCATGGGTATGTTAATGGGTATATGTGCTAAGCTGTTGAGAACTGATGTTTGTGTTTTGGAGAGATACACGTGATATAGAAATGGAAGTCAAATTATTGAAATTCATAGATAGACCCTTGTACCTGGCAATATGGGAATACATTTTTGTAAAAAAAATATGAAGATAAAATTGTGAAATTTGAGTCCGAACAGAAGACAAATTAATCCGAAAGTTCATAAAATGTCTATGAGAGTTACACCAAGTCCATTCAGTCAACAACGAATCCGGAAGTTGACTCATAGCTGATGATGCAAGCAAAGGCCTGTGAAACATGTTTTGTATCATTCAATGGTAAATGGAGTTTAGGAGTGTTAAATCGATTCAGTAGCTAATTAAGAATACATTAATTGCTTCACTGTATTAGTTCCAACACAAAATTAATTTTAAATTTAATGGAAAAGTTATTTGGTTGTCATAATGTTATGTCATGCCAGTTTGTAAGAATTTACAGAATAGTAGCTTTTTAAATTCTTATATTCATCCATTCAATTTATGATTAAAAATTTGGGCTTGTTTTGGAAACTATCATTTTCTTTTCAGCACTTAGCAAATTAAAAATTATTCTATTAATCAATTATAGTATATTTTATTACTTAGATGCCTTTCTTGCTACTGACTTATAGGAGACAATTTTCCTTCAATTTCATAATTTTCTAACCATAAATCTATTGCTAGTACTAACTTATCTGTTAGCTTAGAGCTATTTAATGTGCCTCTAACATTCTGTATAAATTACATGAAAATTAAGCCTTATATAAGCACTTATATATAGAGCACTTGTGATCAGTAAAAAATGAAATAAAAGTAAAATTATATCTTCTGAAACAAGTAACAAAAGATCAAAGTAACAGAGTCATTCAACATTAAATCAAGGAGTAGTGAGGAGTGAGAATTTTTACCATTTACTGACAGTGAAAATGATAATTTCTGCTATAAAAAAGAAGTTAAATATTTTGTTTAATATAAATGTTATTTCTTAACATAGTCTCCATGGATATCTATGCACTTGGTCCAATAAGATTGCTAACTTTCCATCAAGTTAAAAAAATATGTTTCACCAAACACTGTAGAGCAGTTATTGATGATGACAATGAAATCCTCATTTAACAAACATTTCTTTCCATCAAACCAAATATTTAAGTTTGGAAACAGGAACAAGTGGCTAGAGGCTAAGTTTATAGAATAAGCATTAACAAACACTGTACTAATATATCCTTTCATATGAATTTTTTTATCCAAGTTAAAGATTGCAACACCATTCATGCAAACAGTTTTTTTCAATCAGAATTTTTCTCTAAGGATACTGTGCCCACATTCAGTAAAGATATAGTTTCAACTATCTCATGCACTTTCACCTGGCAGTCTTCCATTATAATATTACAGATTTTTATATGTGGTGACCTCAAGTACGTGTTCCAGAGAGATTTTCATCTTTGGTGCATATAGGCTATATTTAAACAAGTATAAACAATCCCTAATTCTGGTGCAGAGTTGTTATAAATTTCAACCAACTAACCTTTTGATTGGCATGGCTGCAACCTTTCTTTAAATTAAAACATTTAATATCTTCACAAAACTTAGTTTTTCTTTATTTCATTATGGTAGATGCAGAGTGGACAATTTAGATGCTCAATTAAATGTACTTATGAAGCTGTTGACAATGGAGTGGTATATATATAAACAATGTAATACAGTTTTTTTCACACTAACTCCATTCACTTACATAAAATTTTGGACATATGTTTCAGGAGCGATCCCTCCCATCTTCAGCCTGTTGACAAACTGTTGTTAAATGTGGTGGTTAGGTCTCTTGATATTCTTGTGGCGGCATCTGTTGGTTCTATTAGGAATTTGCTGAGTTCATTCAATGGAGGGAAATCAAAATTCATCAAATTATCCTTATTTGTTGTAATGAAAATGTTTTCCCAAGTGGAAAGTTCTATTGTATTATGAAGTTGTTTAAGTAGTTTTATCTCTGGTTTAATTTCATGATTTTTATTCCAAAAGTGCGCTGCTATTGCTGATTTATCAATTTGTTTTAAGCGAATATTTCTGAAGTGTTCTTTTTTCTGGATTCCCAAATTCCTCTTCGTTTTTCCAATTTATTTTTTATCGCACTCTATTTCATAAATAGAGTGGTATTTCATAAATACCTGACTTTTGTTCTGTTGGATTGTAGTCCTTTACTCTGCAACCTAATAAGTTCTTTATATTAAAATTGTTCTTTGGGGCTAACATAATTCCTTGTTCTTTGAATATCTTTTGAACTTTGAATACGAGGTACGTCCAGAAAGTAAGTTCCGTTTGGTAATAAAATTAAATTGTGTACAGATACAGAAAAATTATTTATTGCACAAAATTCTACAACTCTTAAACTACTTTTCCACATAACTGCCGAAATTTTGCAGGCATTTGTCATAGCGTGGCACAAGTTTTTGTATACCTTCTTCATAGAAGTTTGCCGCCTGTGTCTTCAACCAGTTGGAAACATTTTCTTTCAGAGATGCCTTTCCATTCCCAGAACACTGTGCACATCATTTTTCGAGGTGTCAAGATTTGTTTCGGCTTAACCTTTGCTGGGGATGAAGTGTGCCTCCATTCCATTGATTTCCGCTTACTTTCAGGGGTGTCGTAAGAAACCCAAGTTTCATCTCCTGTGACTATCTGTGTCAGAAATTCTTCGCCGCCTTCATCATAACGGGTCAAAAACTGAAGTGCACTACCCATCCGTTTGGTTTTGCTCAGTAAGAATCTTTGGTACCCAACGTGAGCAAAGTTTACGAAATTTCAGTTTTTTGGTAACAATTTCATGAATTAGTGATCGTGAGATTTGGGGAAATTCCATAGCGAGAGCACTAATTGTAAACGTGCGGTTTTCCTGGATCTTGTCATCAATCGCGTGAACCAGTTCTTCAGTAACCAAAGATGGACGTCCACTTCGTTCTTCATCGTGCATTTCACTACGTCCTTCACTGAACTGTCGGACCCATCTTCTCACCATTGAATGACTCATCGCATTTTGTCCGTAAACTTCGCAAATTTGCCAATAAATTTCAATTGGTTTCACTTTCCTAGCATTCAGAAAACGAATCACAGATCTGATTTCACAAGCGGCGGGATTTTCAATCAACACCGACATTGTAAACAAGCACAACAAAGCGTACGTGACTGACAGCGATCTCAAAATGGCGCACAGAGCGTCTACCGCGCATGTGCGAAACTGCGATCGCAGCGCTGCAGCGGAGATAAATTGAAACGGAACTTACTTTCTGGACGTACCTCGTATCTTTTTGAACTTATTGTGGTTTCACATACCACCCAATTTACCGCAATAAGTTCAAAAAGATATTCAAAGAACAAGGAATTATGTTAGCCCCAAAAAACAATTTTAATATAAAGAACTTATTAGGTTGCAGAGTAAAGGACTACATGCCAACAGAACAAAAGTCAGGTATTTATGAAATAGAATGTACAGAGTGCAATAAAAATACATTGGAAAAACGAAGAGGAATTTGGGAATCCGGAAAAAAGAACACTTCAGAAATATTCGCTTAAAACAAATTGATAAATCAGCAATAGCAGCGCACTTTTGGAATAAAAATCATGAAATTAAACCAGAGATAAAACTACTTAAACAACTTCATAATGCAATAGAACTTTCCACTTGGGAAAACATTTTCATTACAAAAAATAAGGATAATTTGATGAATTTCGATTTCCCTCCATTGGATGAACTCAGCCAATTCCTAATAGAACCAACAGATGCCGCCACAAGAACATCAAGAGACCCAACCGCCACGTTTAACAACAGTTTGTCAACAGGCTGAAGATGGGAGGGATCACTCCCGAAACATATGTCCAAAATTTTATGTAAGTGAATGGAGTTAGTGTGAAAAAAACTGTATTACATTGTTTATAAATTTAGATGCTGTCAAATGTAAACTATGCATTGTATATAGCTGAAGAGCATTAAGAAGTTGGTGCTTGCCAATAACAATGCAACTTAAAAATATTTGTACTATTTCATAGAAATTTACTGGATATTCAGAACAATGCTCATATATTTATATTTTTAAACATGAATATAAGTTAGTATACCTTTTCTATAAAGATATAATTTCTAGCTACTCCATGATTGTAATTCCTATGCCATAAATTATAATGTACAGAACCCTTCAAAACTTATTTTGAATAAATCTCACAACAGAATGGTTTGATCCTCTTGGTCCTCCGGTTCTCAGGATCTGTTGTGGGTAGGCTTCTCCCAGGCATTCCAGTTTCACCAGCCATTCACTTAACTAATACTTTCCATTTTCTTTCCCTCTTATTCATTATGTGCAATAGATCAAAAAATGTACATGTCTAACAAGAGTGCAAATGATTGGTTTGTTGGCTGCTAGTGGCCATTGGGAATGCTGACATTTATCATTTTTTTCCTACTTTCCCAATAAAAAGCTTCCAAATTATTTTTGCATTTTGAATAACAAATATTGGCATTATTCAGTTTTCTACTTAGACCCAATGAGAAGCTTTATGGATCCTGAGTGTTTGTACAATCTTGAACTGCAGACTTTATTTGATAGACTCCCATCACTGCCTAAAGCAGTAGACATTAAATGGTTCATCATTTAGCCTAGATGCATGGGACCACTTCTTCTGGTAGCATTATAACACTAATTATATTTTTTGGCACCTTATTATATAACAAGAGCTAAGAGATTGTATCACATTATTGATTTATTACCTACATATCTTACTTATGTCTGCCATTCCCTTTAAAGTGGGAATCTTCAACTAGTATTTTTTTGCCCACTATTTCTGAGGAAGGGGAGGGGCCTGTGGCAACAAGTTACTTAATAAGGTATCATTAAATTCAATTTCTTCTAGTTCCCATTTGCTGGATATAAATTAGTGTTTTATACTATAACTAATTTTTTTTTTTTTTTTATGGAAAGTAGATATAGCTTGGAATTTATTGAAAATGTTTTATTTCCTTCTTTGTTTATGTTTTACTGCAGAAACTGCAGAACAAATGATGAGTTATTGTTGCTGTTATAAACTAATATAAAATATTGGATTAGAACAGTTCTGAAGACACAAAGATATGAACTTCAGCTCATCAACTGGCATGATCAGTTTTCTGGTTTCAAAGTACAAATTCTCAAATCATTCACTGCTTAAATGTAGTAGATTTTTAACATAATGAGAAAACAGTCCATATTATCTTTTCACTTAATGATGCTAAACCTGCACTTTCTTAAACTGGAACTATCTTAATTATTAGCTTAAATCATGCCATTAATGAGAATATTTCAATGAAGGCAACCACTGTAAACAACCAAATCATTATGAGTTAGTATAAATGTTGAGTAAACTTTTTAAGTACTATACCTGACTTACATACAATAGAGTTTTCAAAAGTAACACTTTTTTGTTTAAGATAGATGGAAGGTTTTAGAAAAAAGAAAATGCAAAGACACATAAAATCTTATTTCTTAAATAATTTCTTTTATAAGTGCAATTATTTCTTAAAACAATTTATTTTATAAATGCACAACCTTT
Organism: Metallyticus violacea; assembly: GCA_030762175.1. Taxonomy (NCBI): domain Eukaryota; kingdom Metazoa; phylum Arthropoda; class Insecta; order Mantodea; family Metallyticidae; genus Metallyticus; species Metallyticus violacea. The sequence goes on along the minus strand of CM060836.1, from coordinate 102,129,727 downwards.
CGTTAGTCATCGCTCATGAGTTATGATATCACCAAAAGAAAATTTTCAATTAGAACCTATGAATTTTTTCACATTTTCTGATATAGTACCTTTATTTTTTTCACTACTCATTTTTACAAAAGCCTATGTCATTATGACACCAATATTTTTGTAATAGTAATGCTTTTTTATAAATTTGTTGATCTTTGAGTTTGGAAATTACTAAATTGTGCTTCATTATTAAATAATTGAAGGATTTGTAAAAGCAAATGAAGATGGAGAGTGATAAAACAAAGGTGCTCTATAAAAAAATGTGACAAAAAATCATAAGTTCTATGATCTTAATTACCTAGTGAGTCGATTTAATAATCTTATGCTCCACTTACTGTTGAATTATGCAAAACTAGTTTGCAGGCTTTTGCCTGCATCCTCAGTTGCGAGTCGACTGTCGGCTTCGTTGTTGGTTGACTGGAGGATTTGGTGTAGCTCTCGTGGACATTTTATGAACTTCTGGATTAATTTATCTTCTGTTGGAATCTCAAAGTTCATAACCTTATCCTCATATTTTTTTATATAAATTTTTTCCCACATTCCTAGCTCAATGGGGCAATTTACAAATTTCAATAATTTCACTCCCATTTCTATATCATATTTATCTCTCCAAAAGTGATGTGCAACTGCTGATTTCTCTACCTGATTGTACCTTAAGTTTCTCCAGTGTTCCTTCAGCCTGATTCCAATGCTTCTTTTTGTTTTTCCAATATATACTTTGTTACATTCTGAACAGTTGATTTTGTATATTCCTGGCTTCCTTTCCTCCGGTATTCTATCAATATTACCAGAATTGAGCACATTTTTTAGAATATTGATAGAATACCGGAGGAAAGGAAGCCAGGAATATACAAAATCAACTGTTCAGAATGTAACAAAGTATATATTGGAAAAACAAAAAGAAGCATTGGAATCAGGCTGAAGGAACACTGGAGAAACTTAAGGTACAATCAGGTAGAGAAATCAGCAGTTGCACATCACTTTTGGAGAGATAAACATGATATAGAAATGGGAACGAAATTATTGAAATTTGTAAATCGCCCCATTGAGCTGGGAATATGGGAAAGCATTTATATAAAAAATATGAGAATAAGGTTATGAACTTTGAGATTCCAACAAAAGATAAATTAATCCAGAAGTTCATAAAATGTCCACGAGAGCTATCCAAATCCTCCAGCCATCCAACAACGAAGCCGACAGTCGACTCGCAACTGAGGATGCAGGCAAAAGCCTTCGAAACTAGTTTTACATAATTCAACAGTAATTGGAGCATAAGATTATTAAATCGACTCACTAGGTAATTAAGAACATAATAGTCGCTTCACTGTATTGGTTCCGACACGAAATTAAATGTTATATTTCATAAGTTCTAATTTAAAAATGCATTTGATGACATCATAGCTTTTACAACAATAACTATAGAAAGGAAATAAAATAAAATAAATCCTTTTAAAAAAAAGGTTTGATGCACCTTTGAATTTTGTTTTTCTAAAATCTTCAATATATCAGTAAAACAATTATTAAAAATCATGTTTTTAAAATTATAATCACTTAAAGAGACTCACTGGAAATTTCTTTGAATCACAGACCACCCTTTTTTTAAAAAACATTGAACACACATTTGAAAAATAAATATTTTGGGAGCCAAAATAGTTGATATATGTGATTCCACTTTCTGATTTTTTGTAATTTTATAATATCATTGAAGAAATAATGTAATGCATTCTCAGTAAGAATTATATTTTGTGCGTTATTAATGATCATTGGCAGATCTGCATCATTCTACAAAAAGAGAAATCAAAACAACCCCTCAGAATGGTAAGCAATGCTGCATAAATAACTCAATGATCTGTTTTCTTCACTGCCTTTTAGTGCATATTAGTGAATGGATGCTTTCATAAATTATTCAGATTACTACAACTATTATACATTTTTACCAATATTTATTAGAAGATAATTATTATTCATAAACGTATTGTACAATAAACAATTTTTAAATTTCTTCTCTGAAAGACTGAGTTTTGTTAATTATATAGCATTATTGGTTTAGTGATAAAAGATATCACTGCTGTAGTGGATCTTTGTCAGCTATTTGCAAAAAAAATTACTGAATAAAGAACTAATATGTGTCTATTAATTTTTTACATTTACAATTATTTTATCATTACTCTTTGGTGCTGATTGCTTAGATCTTCTAGGCAATGAATTGGTTATGAATAATAAACTATTTCTGCACATATGAATCTGCAGACCATAAGTGCCCAAAACTGCCCAACATTTTCAATGGAAAAACTCCTGAAAAATCAGCTGGGTCTTAGAAATACTCAAACTTCTAATGTATGTATTTGCAGTTGGCTAATGAAAAATCTATTCAACTTTAAGATCAAGTAAGCATAATATTGTGGTCATTGTTAAAATCATATTACTATATCTCCTCATGTGCAATGGCAAAAGGGATAGGAGCTAGAGGCTTCCAAAGTTACCAAATGGAAAGTATCATGACAGTAATCAGACATAGTATAACAACAAGCAAACTGCAGAAGATTTTAAGTAGACAGTTGTGTTTATGCCAAAACAGTGCAATGATATTACTAAAATAAGGCAAATATTGTTTTTTACTTACAGCAACATTTTGGCATTTCAAAAATGAGACCCAAAGAATTTCTCAAAATGAACAGGCTCATCATATTTTAGCTTTCTTGGAAAATGAGTCAGTGAAAAGTAAGATTTTGTATACTTTTAATTACTATATTGATAGTGCACACATGGATATATTTCATATGTTGATGAAGTGAATGTAAATGAAAATGAGCTTGAAAAGCATATTCAGCTAGTAGTGTATTTCCATTTCCAAGCAAACAAAGTAAGGGAAAGTCGTTATCCATAGAAAAAGTGTCAACAATAGTAATGCATATCATTAAACATCCAAAATGAACAGATTTCAAAATACTGAACAGCAATATGACTGAGTAGTACTCATTGACTCATCTCAAAGTTTGCCATTTGTCAACTGTGTAGCCTATAAAATGACTTCATGTGTTTTCTCAGTAAATTATTATTTCAGTTCATAATCTTGGCTCTAGTTTTAAGTTTAAAGGATTCATGTTAACAATGCTTACTTTCCTCTGAGATTGACCTATCTCAAGAGTAGTTATTATGAATCATGGTGGTCGATCTCTTCATGGTGCATACAAGGAATTTGGAGTTATTCCAATTAAAATTGAACATAGAAGTTGTGTGGTGTTGTGAATGTAGAGTAACTATAACAGAAAACAATACAGCAAAGGAACATCAGAAATATCACAGAAAAATCTGCACCAAAACTTCTGCTAAAGCTCATGAAATACTGCTATAGCCACCACAGGAGAGTTCCAGTTCCACCTTACATCAATCAGACTTGGAAATGTCTATAGACATAGCTCCTCTAGCTCCAGGTACAAGCAGAACCCCCAGTTTCCTGTTCAACCATGTCTCAGTGTTGATATGAGTCTCCTATCCTTATATCAAGAAGATAGTATTAACCTTGAATTCCCTACGACTTTAAATTCTAAACATTCCATGGTTAAATGACATATAACAGATTTTTGTGAAAGAATGAATGCCTCCATAAAGCAAGATATAGGTTTTGCTCTAGCTATGGCTTTCTATGGTTATGCAATATTCTATTCAGTATGGTATAATTGGTGCACTTTAAAACATCTGTCAAAAAATGTACTTTCTGATAAACTTCTGGATGTGTATATTGTGTTGTTACTAATGAAAACATATAAGCCACCTAAAACTCCATTTTGTTCATAGAAGGTTGGAAAAACAAATCGATCAAAACAAATCATAATACCTATTCACAATTCATGCAGAATTAGTGGCAAAGCTGAAAGGGTTTTTCTTAAAGTTTTCAATATGTCAGAAACAGGTGAAGCTCTATATGATGTGGTTAGTGAATCAAGAAAACTTGTTTAAGAACAATATAATGTGGGCATTTATTGTACCATTTAAACAATGCCAGTAACAGGAATAAAATGGGCAAGATTCATACATAGCCTTTGGCTTTTTGCCTATAAAGCCCATACTGGGAATCTTCTCTCTCAAAAGACATTTTATCTCATATGAATGCGATGTTGAAGTCTTTCAAGTATCCTGTTCAGGAATACGAGCTTACAGAAAATGGCTCTTAAAGTATGTCTCACTAGTACTCTCAGATAGATGCCTATTTACCCTCCACTAAACATTTAAGTGCAATGAGGAAAGTAGATACCAATGATGAAGCTGTGATACTAACTTCTGCAATCAAGCATTTCTCTATGATAGTGACTTTCTCAAAGAAATTGCAGACACAACTGTAGTACTTAATCCACTAATTCAATTAATAAATGAGCCAAAACAAGATGCAACTGTTGCAGATGCCATTGAACTGTGGATTGATTTTCATATATCTGATTACCACATGGATCTCTTGTCACATATTAAAAAGAAAAAAAAAATCAATCTCTGAATATTTAGTGTTATTGTCAATGTACCAAAGACTGAAACTGAATAAGAAATGTTATGGACAAGTAGAAGAATTCATTTTAGAAAACCTTGGTCCCTTGGGCATAACCAATTATTAACAGTATTAAAAGAAATCTAAAAAGTTTGGAGAACTATAAAGGCCACCATGAACATTCTTGTATTTTGCTGCTTGGCAACATAAGGAGTTGCCAGAAGTTGCATTGAAGTTACTTAACATCCCAGCATCTTCAGCTGCTTTTTTTTTCTAATGCGTCTTTTATCCATAAAAGCACAAGAAATCAACTTAACTTCGAATGCTCCAAGAATCTGCTTCAAATATGTTACACACTTAAGTTACAAGACCATAGCAGTCATGAATATTAGTGTGATTAAGGATATGTGAGAGTGGGCTGTTATAAACATTTAACAGCATAACATTTTTTCAGTGAATATTTAAATAATGACAAAGTGTTAACAAGTGATAGTAGTGATGAAAATTAAATCAGCCTATATTATAAAATAAGCAATCAAATGTTTTGTTCAATCAGCACTTTTATATTTTTGGTATTATAGTAAAACTTATTTCTTTCCTATTGTACACATAAGAAAATGCACTCGAGAAATTTAAACTCTTACTAAAATGTTGAAATCAAATCCAAATAAATTGCTATTATGTAAGTATTGTTAGTACTATGATATGGTATGTATATACTGCCACAGTTGGCTAAGGTCATTTAGACATGAACTCTGAGTGAGAGGTCTGGGGTTTGAATCTCATCAGGACTATCCTCCCTGACTGAGGTTTTTCCCAGGTTTTCCTCAAATGGCAATGCGGAGATGGTACCCTGAACTTAGGCCTGGAATCCTTCCGCCTTAAAAAAAATCCTTTCCCAGTTAATCATTTCATCTCATGTATCATCAGTATCCACTGCCTTTGATGCCTCAGTAGTTAAAATGGGCATTAAACACTATCCAAAAAAAAACTATGAAATATATGCATAAAAAGTTTTCTCACTTTTTAAAAATGCAATATGTGAAATGAAATTTTTTTAAAATCTGAAATACATAATAAAATTAAGGTTCAAAATGTAATATATTAAAGTAACTTGAAGTGCTAATTGGAACTTGTACAGTGAAGCAAATCATATAATTAAATTATTATATGACGGAATTGAACCACATACTCTTATTGACTCCACTTGCTTGTTTATAATTTTAGTGTGTTTTGCAGATAGGCATGTTTTTGTATGTATCCTCAGTAATTGTCAACTTTTAAGGTTGTTCATTTGGGGATGCATCTTTAGGTATACATGGAAACAGAGATTCTACATAATCTAAAGATAAACTTATAACTTACCTCCATGATTGCCAAAAAAAAAAAAAAAAAAAAACAATAAATGATGCATACATAAAGAATGACATAAAACACTGAAATTTTGCATAAATCAATGTGCTATTTTTATTCAAGAGTAAATTTATCAGGACTTACTATGGGAAGTCTCTAATTTCCATTTCTAGCTAACTTCTTCAGGAGCAGATTTGAAACAGATATCAGCATTCCCATACATATGAGCTACTGATATGTTGAATATATTTTCCATTTAACAAAAAACACATTAATGATGCCATAAAGCTTCTGAATATACGAAATAGGAACATATAGGTCACATATGAAACAGAAGCAGATAACATGCTACCATTCTTGGACATCATCTGTAATATGTTGGAGTGATGGCAGGGAAAGAAATGAAGAATAAAACTGGCGAAATATCAAGTATTTACTAAACAATGGACTAAAGTTGAACATATGTAAAAAAAATCATGACATTTCAAAACGATAAATTAAATGTAAACTTTAATAATATGGGATTAGAACAGGTAACAAACTATAAATTCTTGGGCATACACATTGATGAAAATTTAAATTACAAAACACATGTAGAAGTAGTCTGTAACAAAATGAACTCGGGACTATTTCTATTGCTACAACTAACAAGTTATGAGAACATTAATATTCTAAAAACAGAATATTATGGCATTATTTATCCACATTTAGCACATGGAATTGAAATCTGGGGGAGAACAGGTAAAACCAATATGGACAGAATATTAAAAGCACAAAAAAGTAAATATAACATTTATATAACCTTGAATCCTGTAGAGAAACATTCAAAAAACAAAACATCCTAACTGTAGCTTCACTATATGTATTCAAAACTACTAAGCTAGTCAAGGAAAATAAAGAACTTAACATCCTGAATAAAGAGTACCATACGTATGATACAAGAGGAGCCAACAATAGGGTGAGCATGAATAAAGCTCAAATCAATAAGAACCCATATAAAATAGAAGCGATATTGTATACTAAATTACCATTATCATTTAAGAATACCATATACCTGAAATTTAAATCTGTGCTAATTCCTAATAGAGAAATGCTTATATAGTATTAATGAAATGCAATGGATAAGAGTGTATATTTATTTATTCATCTTTTTGATCATTTTACATGATATAGGACATGTTCTAGAGCTACAGTTGCTATTTACGTGAGATGGGCTTCGTCCAGAGTGTAATATAAACAATATACAATTTTAGTAATTATACTAGATTTACAATATGCCTTATTTAAAGTTCATATATTCACTTACTGAATAAAAGGTATGTTGTAGTAGAAAGGCTTTGACTTCTTTATTAAATTGTTTTATATTGGTTATTTCTTTAATATTTATTGGTAGTTTGTTATACATTTTAATGCCTACATTTGTGAGATTATTTTGTTAAATATTTGTCCTGCATATCTGAACATGGAGGTCATTTTTCCTTCTTGTATTGTGAGAATGAATATCTATATTTGTACATAATTCTCCCTGATATCTCTTAATATGGTTTATGACCTTTATTATAAAGAGGTAGGCTAATGGTAGTATATTATGTTTCCTAAAATAGGGTCTACAGGATGTCATACTGTCTACTCCACTTATAATTCTTATTGCTCTCTTGTGGATTTTAAATACTCTCACATTTTTCTCCCCAAAATTTTATTCCATATTTTAATCGACTATGAAAATAAGCAAAATATACATTTTTCAATCCTAATAAATTCAGTGGCCTTTTTAGATTTTTAAGCATATAACAAACAGAACTAAGTTTAGTCACTAAATGATGAGTGTGAGTATCCCATTTAAGGTTTTCATTCACATGTATACCTAAGAATTTTGTTTCTCCTTTGTACTCAATAATGTTTCCATCATATATAATTTGAGGTTTAATACTGTTTTTACATTGTCATCTATGAAATGTCATTGCAATAGTTTTTTCATTGTTTATGATTAGTTCATTTTTTTTAATCCAGTGATTGAGGCTATTCATGATCGTGTCTACTTTATTTTGCAATGCAGTATCATTATCTCCTTTTATAAGAATGTTTGTATCATCAGCAAAAAGAACCATATCGGCATTTTGAATATTATTAGGCAAGTCGTTTATATACATTAAAAACAACAGAGGCCCTAGTACTGAACCTTGAGGAACACCTCTCATAATTTCTTTTGTATTTGACCGATAATTTGATCGATAATAAAATAGATGTATAGAATCATGACAATGTCAGATGCCCTTGTAAGAGTCTATTGGCTGCAATAAAACTATTATTATTATTATTATTATTATTATTATTATTATTATTATTATTATTATTAAAATAATAATAACACATCAAGGCAACCTAGAATTTGGAATCTACAGAAAGAACAAACATGCAGACAATCACATCAAAGATGATGGATTTAACCCATCATGTAAACATGCAATATCAACACTTAATGCACAGATATCATTAACTTAACCATTAATAAGACAGAATTTGTTTTTTGAGTAGTGTTTAACCCATTTTTACTACTGAGGCACCACAGGTGGCACAAGACAGAATACTCCAAAGAATACAAGCAAATAGAAAGAACAGTGATTAAAAATATAATTAGCAAAGAAATACTTCAAAAAAAAGTACAGAAGTTCAAGAGGCAAAAACTTATCAAAGAAACTACTACTTTCAGCAGGAACAGATAAGATAATTTTTAAAAAATTCACATATCATCTATGGGTTATGCACAAATTTCATGATATTCTAAAAGACTTCAATATCAGATTGGCACCAATTAACAGATTTAATATTAAAAACCTCCTGAATGGGAATGTTAATAAAAGCATTTCACCAGAGAAAAAACACATGTATTAACCAAATAAAATATACAGAATGCGAAAAAAACCTATATTGTATAAAACAAAGAGAAACATAGGCACACAGTTAAAAGAACACTTCAGAAAAAAAAAATGGAGAAATCAGCAGTGGCATCTCATTTCAGGACAGAGAGCCAGGACATAGTGAAAAAAACAGAATTATTAAAGTCAGCACAAGGATCCACAAAGCTGGGCAACATTGGAGAAAATCTACATTTATAAATACAGTGACAAGTTAATGAACTTTGGCACTTCAAGGGATGAAAACATAAACTTTAAGTTCACCACACCTCCACCAGCAGAATATGCATCCCCAAAGGAAATCCCTGAATTATCCAGCAGTCAACAATTAGCTGAGAATGCAGATAATAGTTTGCAAAACATGTTTTCCTGACAATTTAGTACAAACATTGTTTTGTATACTATGCTGGAACCACGTGTTCCTGTGCACAGCAAGTAGTACATCATCAATTAGGTTCAGAAGTGTATTCTGCATTAACATAGAGCAATTGCAATATGTCAAAAAAGCTGGACTGAATGCGTACTATACAGAAGAACAAACCTTAGGTACAAGGTGACAGCAATGATGAGATGCATTGAATATGCAACACAAAGAACAAACAAACTACTATAGCAGTGTAATAGAACACATAAGAAGGTTTTAGGTTCATATTTCATGCATGCAATGTACTTCTAAAATTGAACAGTGCTCATGAAAGAAGTATCAGTGAACATATGTTCCTTAATAAAAAATTATCTCTCTGTGGAGCCTATTATTTCTAATAATTTATCAGTGAGTTACTGTTACACTCTGTACAATATGATGCTGAGTGAGGTATGTTTTGTAATGGCCAGTAAATACAATTATGAATGATTATATGGTCTTCAACACTTTGAGGTAGCAAGCAGGAGTATCTCAGTAAAACTGAAGATGAATGGTACAAGGGGCATTCAAAAAGTAACCAGCCTATCCATTGTTGGATAATAATGTCTACAAAAATTTAGTTAAAGCAGTTGGACCTTAAGATATCAAAATATGCGTAAGTGCAAGTTTAAATTTGTATAGTCACTGTCATACAGTCTATTGAGTTGAGTCCTTGCCAATAGCTGGTGAAAAATCATTAATATTTATTTCTAAAGAAAACATTTGATTCTACACTTTCACACACTCTAAGCTTGGTAAAAGAGTAAAAATAATCCACGAAAACTTTGTAGCTGTTTATTGTGATCAAGTTTGTTCACTTGATACCATTGCAAGATGGATTCGATTATTTGAAGAAGGGTGAGAGACTTTGAAAGACAACCCTAACTCTGGGAAGCCTCAGAAAGCTGTGAACAAGAGAACAATTCAAAGAGTAAGGTATTTGGTAGAAAAAAATTGACATATTACTGTTGAAATGCTAAGTATGGAAGTGGGTACCTGTGTTTCCATGAACATTTAAAACTGCAGATGTGCAAAATGGGTTCTACATTCCTTAACCAATAAAGAGAAGAAGAGGAGAAAAGAATGTGCTAGGAAATGCTGAGCATGTTTCCACCAAATGGTCCTAAACATTTGACAGATATTGCACTAGTGATGAAAGTTGGTTAAATTACCATACCATACCAAATAAAGCTCAGAACTGCATGTGGGTAAATGAGAATGACCCAAGACTAGTTGTTGTTTGACAACATTTTTGTTCTCAGAAGCAAATGTTCACTGTTTTCTTTAACTATGAAGGACCCTTAGTGGTTGACTGTATGCCAGAAGGAATGACTATGAATGGAGAATACTATGTTACTTACATTTTGGGCCCTTTATTTGAAGAGCTGAGGTGGCGGCATCCAAAGACAGGAACTTCAAGGCCATTGCTTTTGCATGACAATGCATCTCCTCACAAAACAGCTGCAAATTTGAGGAAACTGGAAGTTGCCAAAGTCCAGTTGCTTGACATCTACCCTACTGTCATGACCTTGCACCATGGCACTTTTGGTTGTTTCCTGAAGTGAAATTTTACATTGCAGGTAAATCTTTTAAATGAGTGCAGTACCTTGCTCAAGCTACAAATTCAGCTCTGTTGACAATATCTTAGTCTGAGTACTTCAGTGCTTTTGACAAGTGGTTGCACCATCTAAAACTGGTATGGAGAGAATTTTTCAAATTCAGTCCTTAGCTTGGACTTTAAGGTGACACTTGCAAAACTTTAGAAAAGCCCATTGTACAAAATATATTTTATCTAAATATGCTATTTATCCTCAGTAATACAGCAAAAATACATAAATTAAAAGGAATATACTTTTACTAACCCCTATAAAGCTGAGCATTATATGCCTGTTCCAAAACTAAAAAATAGAATTATACCTTTCACATTATTGAGTTAAATTTGTTGATGTGCCACTAATTATTGTTACAAATTGTTTTACTATTATTATGTTGTAATTTCTACAAAATGGTATTTGTTATGCTAAGTTACAGAATAATATTTAACCTTCAGTTAATTATTTTAAATACTGTATGGCAAACTTACTAAGCATTACAACTGATATTGTACATAAGCAGTATGAAAGTTAAAATCTAATTATATAAGTTATGTTTTAATACAAGGAAATCTGAGAACCTTCAATTAAGAGTAATTAAATAGGTACTAACCCCCAAAAAATTATATTTATCAAAGATCAAGAAATAAGTATTTCTTAGCAGAATTTGTTTTAACAGAAAACTGTTTTAAAAATATATTTTAGAACAGATGCATATATGCATTCCTTTTCTACTTAAGATAATGGTACATAATGCTACAGATGAATTCAGTATAACAGTTGGTGAAATAAGTTATTTGACACTGACATTATGAACTAAAATAACTATTAAAAATTATACTGGTCTGAAATAAATCCTTTCTAGCAGTGTAACCCCCTTCCAAGGCATTGTAAATAATTAGAGCAATGTGAAAATATTTTTTTTTTATATATATTAGATAAAGCTGCTGGTAGCAAAGAAATGGATTATGTAATTTTAACACAAAAACCATACAAATAGATAAAGAAATGAAATGCAAAGTAAAATAAACTGGAAATGTTTGCTGAGTAAATGCAGTGATTATATTAAATTACTTTGGCAGAAATTGCTGTCATGGACTCCATCTCAAATTAAACTGACCAAAGCAGGCTTTAGCTCTAATTGAAGATAGTTTTTTTGTGATCACTGAATTGCATTAAATTTCAAGTTCTTCTGTATTCTTCAATTTCACAGGTAAATGACCATTACTTAATAGTGCATCTTATAACCTTTTTGAATTTTTATTTTTTATTTTTGTAGAAAATGCCTGAAGTAAAAGCTCAATTAATTTGGGAAGAGGATAGGGGGAGGTTCTCTTATTCAAATTATTTTGCATTGTAATACATATAATTTAATAATATAATATTGCAGAGTTGTTAATTTTTTCAAAATTAAAGATGTAATACAGATTATTGGTTTGTTATCATGTTGGTACTCAGAATATTGTATTAAAGACAAATTGTATTAACATACTACTTTCAGAATCACAAATCCAAAAGAGAAAACATGGGTATATCAAAGTTGCTGCATACAAAACACACAAATTAAACAATTTTATATTTAGAAAATGTTGAAGTTTATAATTATTAGCAATTATTTGGAATAACAAAATTAAGGAACACAAAATAGACCAATGTAGTTAGCGCTTATTGTAGACTATTCAAAAATAATCTATTTTATAATTAGATTTTCAGTTTAGGAAGGAAAATATTCTCTGTGTTTCTTCTCCTTCATGCCAAGCATGTTTCATCCCCTATACTATGCTAAATATAGTTCCTATTTTCCTATAGCTGCACTTGAAATGAGGCAATTTTTAGCAGTATACAATTTAGTTTAGTTTTTAAAAGCTATATCAGGAATTCTGCTTACTATAACTGTATAATATGGTTTACATTTATGCAGTCAAAATTAATGCATTCTCTTGAGTCTAATACAGAAAAAGTGAAATCAATTAATGTTAATCTCTATCTTCTTCCTATCACTGAATTTTAAGATATTTTTGTCTTTTCATATAGTTTTATGGATAGGTTTTCCAGATGTCTTCTTTCACCTGAACATGTTCTTCTTTTATATGTTTGTCTGGAATCTGGTGGATTTTTTAAAAATCATGAAATTACCCCTTTTTGTACCTTCTATGTATGAAATTTTGAAATTATCTTTTTTGGTCGCCTTTTTAAACTAATTTACCAGTAAATGGTTATTTTGCTATGTATTTATTTAAGAATGTTCTTTAACAACTTTGCTCATTAGCATCCCATTCAATTCAGGGCACTTGAAAATGTTGTAAATCTACAACACAGGAACAACAGCTTTTCTTCCCTTCAGAAGGAAGCCATACTTAGGAATTTTATACCCTAAAATATACACCAATCCTGGCTGGGTTTGAATCTGCACCATGGGGCCTACAAGGCAAATATGGTTAACACTAGATTACCAGGACTAATTTCTGTAAGTGCCAACAACATCAGAATTCAGCAAAAACCTAATGAGAAAAAAAAGAAACCATATCTCAGAATCTAACACAGAGGGAGCCAATAAATGAATATGCACTTCAAGTAAAGAAAAAATTGTGTTAATATAACAAAACTGAATTCACATAAACATAAAATTATGAGCACTAATCTTCATAGACTTTTACAGTTACAACAGTTGCTCAAAATGCCCACCATTGGTGTCGATACACTTCAGAGTATGTTGAACTGCTGCTTGAAGCAACATTTGCAAAAGTTTCCTCAGAGATTGCAGTACATGCCATTTCAATTTCTTCCCAAAGTGCTCCCAGTGAAACTGGTTTTCTATGGTATACAACATCCTTAAGAGTTCTGTATAGGTAGAAGTCCAATGGAGTTAAATCTCAGTCTCACGTGCACACTGCTTTGTAGATTTCTGCGGTAAGTTCTCAAAATGTTCCAAAACTATAACCAAGGATGCAGGACTTGTTGCTGTGGGAGGTCTGCCAGATCTGTCCTTGTGAACATTGCATATGGTACCATGAAACTCAAATTTGTCTCGAATGTATGCAATTGTTACTTGTGTTTATGGTTCTGTTCTATATATACATCTTCATTGCTTCTGAATTTCAACAACATTCTCGGTTTTCCAATACCCCTTCAAAATTGCGTTCCACTGTTCAAACAATAATCTTGGCTCCATTTTGTTGTAGCAATGCTAACATAAGGTAATGTGAGTCACATCTGTTTACAGAGCATCATACTACATATTACTGTTGTTTTTTGGTCCAACTTTGAAATATATTAAACAGATATCTACTGTAAAAATATGTATACATTTTTTGGCACCCTCAGGATATTTATTTTCTCATGATTTGCATGTTCAGAAAGAGAAACTCATAAAATTTGGTGGATGTATTGGCAGCAAACTATAGGCAGACTATTGCTTTTGTTTCTGCCATATTGTGATTGTTATAGATTCATATCTCAGAAATGAATGTGGTTTTGTCTGACGATTTGCACATTCAGAAAGATTAAAAAAAAAATTGTTGTTGGATGCACTCTCAGTGATTTACACTATTCATATATCTTTGTTTTTCCCCATGTTGCAATTGCTGAAATTTTGCAAGAAATTTTAATTGTGATTTTTGTTTTCTTCACAATTTAACCTTGTTTCCATTACAATCAGAAGATGTGGACTATATAAGAAAAGATCCACTGAATTTTGTAGTTGGCTGAAATGCAATTAGTCTGCTTTCTAATGATATTGTGTAAACCACAAGAACGTCCTATACTGAGATGCTTCTCAGGCATATGGAAAGAGATTGAGTTTTGCCTAGATGTAATCTGCAACAAATAGCACTAATATCTAGGTGTACTAGAGCAAAAACAAAACATTCTGAATTAAAACATTTTTTAAAAAAGAAACTTATTTTAAAAAATATATGGAACTAACACAGTGAAGCCAAGTCATATGAATAAAATCATGTGATATATGTCGTACTAAACACTCTTATTGCTTCACTTACTTGTGTGATATTTGGAACCAGTTTCGAAGACCTTTGTCTTCATCCTTGCCCAAGGTTGTATAACTGGTTAGAGAATCCAACAGCTGTGTCAAGATGAAGCACTGCTCTGTTGGTGTTCACTACCTTTGGAACATCAAAGTTCATTAATCGATCTCTGTATTTATGAATGAACATTTTTTCCCAAGTATCTTGTTCTATATGTCCCTGAGTCTCTTTTAATAAATCCTCCTTCTTCACAATTTTGCGTTTTTTTTTTTCATTGTTTTTCTGATATAGATCTTTTCACAATCTGCACATGTTATTCTGTAAATACCTGCTTTTATCTCTTGTGGGGTATTTACAGCTGTTTTATCTTTCAAGATGTTTCCTAAATTAAATCTTTTAATGGCTGCTAATTTTATATTGAAAACTTTTAAAACTATTTTGAAATTTTTTCATTGCTTATGGGTGATATGTAAATTTTTTAAAAATTGGTTTTTCTATATCTGCTGATAATGTGGTGATATTTCTGATAAGTTTTTCCTTTTAAATATTTCCCTTCTTTTATATACCAGATCTTTATTAAAGCCATTTAAAATTGCTATTTCTTCTATTTTCTTGTATGCTTTTTTATTCTCTTCTTTACTAATTGATAAATTAACCAAACGATAAGTCAAGTTGTTGAAAACTGCATGTTTGCATGTTAAAGGGTTAAAACCATCTGCCTTGATATGATTGTATGTATGGGTATCTTTCCTATATATCCCAAAACTCAGATTCTCATGGCCAACCAGTCGTACCCTTGGCCAAGGATGAAGACGAAGGTCTTCGAAACCAGTTCCAAATATCACACAAGTAAGTGAAGCAATAAGAGTGTTTAGTACAACATATATCACATGATTTTATTAAACAATTTCTGAGTTTCTCTTTCTGAAGGTGCACCCATGAGGCAATAACTTCATGAACTAAAATTGTTAATTGGTACATTGCAGAGTGAACCTAATCATATATTAAGACCATTGTGTGATTGAGTAAATTAACACTCTTTTGCTCCACTTACTTGTTTAAATATGTAGGACCGGTTTCACGAACCCTTTGTTCACATTGTCAGCCCTTTGTCGACTGTCGACCGTTATGCTGTAGGGATGTATAATCTGCTCTGGTGAAGGTATGATAAACTTGAAGTTTATGTTTTCTCACTGGAAGTGTCAAAGTTCATTTAACTGTCTTTGTACTTGTAAATGTAGATTTTCTTCGATGTTACTAATTCTGATCATTGCAAGAACCTACAGAATTAGCAACATGGGAGAAAATCTACATTTACAAATACAAAGACAGTTTAATGAACTTTGATACTTCTGGTGATGAAAAATAAAATTCATATTCATCATATCCCTACCAGAGCAGATTACGCATCCCCACAGCATAACAGTTTATCTTCCAGTCTACATAGGGCTGATGATGCGAACTAAGTCTTCGTGAAACCGGTCCTACATATTTAAACAAGTAAGTGGAGCAAAAGAGTGTTAGTTCAACTCAATAATGCAATGATCTTAATAACTTCATTACTTTATGAGATATTATTTCTTCTTTTTCACTAAATTTTTCCCAGACACCCTGCCTGTTTACTCACAGAATTGTTTTGAGATGTCAAAGCAGATCAAAGTGAATATATTTGCTTAAGGACTGAATATTTGGAAGTGTTCTCTTATATTTCTTTTTTCTCAACTGCTGGTTATAAAGTTAGTAAGATATTACCATTGATGAATTCAAAATATCAATGTAAGTTCAATGATGGCCTAGCTGCAAATATCCTGCACTGAGAAAAGAACATAATGAATTTGAAGTAAAATGTAAAATTTGCAGATCCAGAACTTTAATACCTTTTAAGTTCATATTTTGCACCTCCTTTTGGTCTTTTGATAATTTAATATTTAATATTACGTTTTCAATTCATTACATTTTCATTAAATTACAATTTGAAGTTAAATGTAAAATTTGTGGATCCAGAACCTAATACCTCTGAAAAAAATCAATGTTAAGTTCATATTTTGTATCTTTTTTTCTTTTGATAATTTAATATTTAGCATTACATTTTCATGTAAAATAATCATTAAATTTTATTATGAATATCATGTACAAAATAGATATAGACATCATTTTAAATATAATATAAGCCTAAATTTAACTGGATATGTTGTACTCTCTTTTTTAAACAATATTCTCCTTTTTGAAGGTTTTTATCAATGTGAATCTGTTCACCCTATTTATGGAAGTGCCATAACATTGGTTCTTTTTAATTCAACTGTTAGTAATTTCTCAGTCTTTTTGTAGGCACCTTTTACTTTTCGGCTTAATACTAATGAGAACTTGAGAAGGATATGAAGAAGTTGCAATATTTATTTATCCTTTAAGAAAAATGGCCAATTGATAGCAACAAGACTGTGTGACAGGACAGTATAAAAAATTTAACTTGTAGTCCATTTGAACCATAAGCATACTGCATACTGCAGGTATTATTGTGTATCCTATCAGTTAAATATGTTAATTTAGTTTAGAGTTAGTACTAACTAATTACAAAATCTGTATTTCAAACATAGTTGGAAGAGCAGATTTTTGCAATATGATCTGTAAAAAATAAAATTATAAATGATAGAATGAGTAAAGAAAAGGTGACAAAATCCATTCAGATTATTAACTTTGTTATTTTACTTCACCATCAATAATTTCTTGGTTTGCTCTGACCAACATGTTAAATGAGATGACAATAATATTTTATTACTTTTTCTAATGTCCCTAGATTTAGCTATTAAATCCTTTTGGCCTCGGTCCATCTAGCAAGAAAAAGGAAATTTGATTCATCTGGGACAGCCTTAGGTGAGCACATACACCCATGTTGGTAACAGAATTATAAAATAGAAAATTGTAGAAAAATGGAACCTAGACTTAATGTGGAATTCACAAAAAGGAGGGAACCTGGAACATTTTATGCTCCTAACTTGGCAGAGATGAAGGCTCCATTCATTATTATTTTGTATAAAATGCATTATGTGAAAAGAAAATATTTTCTTATTTTAACTGAAACTACCAGGTTCTCACTGACAATAATTAAAATTAAAATCTTGTTCAATGAAGCTATTAGTAGATAAGATATTTAAACTATTCCAATAAGATTATGATGAATAATTATACACAACTAAGTATTATATATATAATTTTCAAATATAAGTATTTTTAAATATTTCTTGCAGTAGAATTTTAGGTGAAGATAATATACTCTTGCCATTTTTCTTTGGGTACATCAAACACAAAATATATTTTTAATGAAGTTAGTTGTTTGGAAAAGATAATGCAATGGGCATTTAATAAGAATGACACTTTGAGAAACAAAGCAAACAGTAAATGAAAATGCTTGTTACTAGTTAACACTTTGCTGCCAAGTCATGTATGGTTAAGTTTGATTAAACCAGAAATCAATAAAGTAGATTTATTTTGAATATGTGACTATTCTTTTATTTACCATTACCTTCTAGTCCTTTTCAATGCAAGAATTTTTGAAGATAAATATGAACAGGAGGTAGTTTTTAAATGTACAGTGCTTCTTAAGCTCAATGAATAACTGCAGAAAAAGAATATAAGAGAAGTAAAGGTAGTTTTAATTTTTGTAGTTATTAGCTCTAATTCAATAAACCCTTTTTATACAGTTTATTCTTATGTAATTATTTTAATGTTTATTATTCAAATAATGTATCAGTTCAAAATAGATTCTCTTTTTTTACTCCTCTGGTTAGGATACTTATTCCATTAGCTTTCAGTTGCTAATTTACAGATTTTTAAGATATTTTTGAATAATTTGTCATCTGTCAGTCTTTAAATCCAACAAATCTGGAGATAATGGAGATTGTGACTTAAGACCAAAAATGAATTGAGGAATGAAAAGGTGCAACAACTGATTTTAATATGCTGCTTGAAATGACACAATGGCTGCTCTATAAATGTTTTAATAACACAGTTTTAGTTCCTTGTCTTTTTCTAATAAGAGGTGTATTCTCTTTGTAGAGGTTACAGATACCTTACGCAACAATAATGTACATAAATAGAAAATCTTAGAATGTTGAGAAAAGTTCTTCTTCTAATATCCCTTCATTTAGGTGCATCTAGTTCAATTGAAATCTTGCATTAAATGCATTTCTGCAACATCTTAGTTCATTATGTTAATATATCCAGTATTTGCAGAATAATTAGCATTTACTTCATTAAGTCATCAGCAAGCTCCACAAGTCCTACAAAATCTGCATTCAATTTTGTGATGGTAGAAGCTAGGTAACTATGTATTGCTTTCAACCTAAACTTGGTCACTTCTTTCTTCAATGCATTTTCTGTTAATGGTCAGATAATCATGGACATGAATTATTATTGGCTATGTTTGAGTTTAAGTTTTTGAGACTTTATTTTTTATTTATTTATTTATTTATTTTTTTTTTTTGTAGGCCCTTGGCTTTAAAATTTTTATTTTTATACTGGGTGATTTTTCCTTCATGGAACCGTTCCACATACAGTTGGTCACAGTTTACCTTGCTTTGCAGTTTTCGTCTCGTTCCTAAGTTTGAAAGCCGGCCAAGGAACTGGAGGGGAGGTCAGTATGAGTTTAATTCTAGGAACATAAGAACGTGCTCTTGTGTGTTGTGCGAATGTATTAAGTATTAAATTTCCCAAAGAATATTTATTTATCGTCCATGCGAACAGAGTCGGCTCGTGATGTGCGGAGATTGTTTCAAAAGAGATTCCACGATATTCAACTTTCAAGTCGAAGTTCGATTCACAGATTAGTAAATACTTTTCGTGAAAAGTATTTTATTCTTGATAATAAGCATATACAGCCATGTACAGTTCTCCCAAAAGATATGTTAGATAACATTCAAAATCTGGAACATTCCCCTAAAAATCACTTCGATGTCTTTTTCAGCAAATGAAGATCCCTACTCCTCTGTTCAAATGGCTATAAAACCACTGAAAATAAAAGCCTATAAAATAACTGTAATGCAAGAACTTAAGCCGGTTGTCCCTGCATCTAGAATAGATTTTGTGTATGGATTTTGAATAGTGTGCCTGATAGAGAACTTTACGATAATCTAATTTTCTTTAGGGACGAATCTTGGTTCCACCTAAGTGGGTATGTTAATTCACAAATCAACCGATTCTGGAGTTCAGAAAAACCTAAACTGCTTCACGAGAAACCCCTGCATGATAACAATATAGGAGTATGCTGCGCCATTACCGGCGAGAGAATAGACTCTTTTTTTTTTTTTTTTTTTTTTTTTTTTTTTAAAGAAACAACGATAATTAAGGTATGTGCAGAATATTTTGCAACCCTTTTCCTGTAAATGTACTATGAGGGAACGTAGGTTTGCGACTTTCCAACAGGACTCTGCAACGGCACATACAGCCAATGTCTCCTTGCAAGCAATTCGTGAAATATTCGACGATAAAATCTTCACTTACAACGGATCCAGAAAAAAATTAAGGGGGGGGGGGCAGGTTATAGTGTCTTATACAATTTACTAGATACATTAAAAACCATAATTTATGGTTTTAAAACGTAGAAATGTGGAATTCTGTAGATTTGCACTCATCCTTTGCAGATATCAATTTCAACAACTGGAAATTTTTACTTCTTTTTTCTTTCGTACACCTACTAGTCACTTAAATATCCATTGTTTTGTGTATCCAATTGTAAACTAACATTATCACGAACGCTACTATATAAAATATTTAAAATTCATATATTCCGTACAATACAAGATAGATTTAGAATATGTCCCATTACAAATAAAAATTGAGAGTGAATGCATCGCACAAAATTACATATAAATAAATTGCAACCGACGTCGGTATTTCAGTGCAGAGATATAAATTGTTTCTCTTGGATAATGTCCTGGTGTATATATATGTAAGTATCGAGTCATTTAATCTCATCTCAGTCATCATCGAAAGAAGATTAGTTTTCACTCTTCTAAGAGAAGAAAATGACCTTTCTGCTGAGCATGTAGTTAGTTACTGGTAAAATTGCAATTACTAGTAGAAGACATATTAGGATAACAACCTTCCCATTGAAAGAGAGCCCATCGGCAGCTGTTTTTGGTTTGTCATTGTCTGACGTAGTTCTCCAGCATGACTGCCATAGTCTCTCAGTTCAGTGACCGTGCCAGGTAAATCACCCTCATATTTCTTTGCAACTTTTATAACCCTTGCAACATCAACGGCTGATTTCGAGCAATAAGCTGGTATGATTTTTTCTTGCTCCTTAGACAAATGTATTTTTAACTCTGACACTATATGATCTAAAAATGGAATATACACTGCAGTACAGTAGTACATTATCGAGTCACTAAATGAAGGGTTGACTCTATTAATTTGGCTGTTTGCTCTTCGAGGTATTGACACACTAATGTCAAGTTTTTCACTTAATGAAACTGCTCTGGAATAAAATTTTCTCAGATATTTCTTCAAATGATGTTTTGTGGTTATTCAATATGTCAATTATATGAAGTACTATTTTATTTGCATTGAATCAAATCAAGTACACTGATATTGGGCAATGGTGAAGTTAGTGAAAACATCTGTACTGCTACTTCCACTGTGACAAATTGAAAATGTGATGGCAGATAACATACCGTTACATAGCATCCTGATTGTTCCTTCTAGTTCTTCAGAAATTTCTACCAGGAAATCAATTATTGCGAGCAACATATCATAAAAAGTTGGTCCTGGTGGTGTAGTGGTAACCATACTTGTCTTCTAGACGCAAGATCGCAGATTCGAATCCGGCCAGGACCGATGGATTTTTTCGGGCGTAAAAATCTTAAGTATGGCTTCATTCGGAAGGGAAGTAAAGTCGTGGGTCCCGTGTCGTACATTTACGCACGATAAAGAACCTCAAGCTTGAAAGAAGAGGCCTCTGGGCAAAATTTGTAGGCCGTTTCACGCCCTGAATAGGATGGGACGCTGATGACCTGAGATGTTAAAGACCGTCCGTAAATACACCAAATCAATAACAATATCATGAAAAATCAACTTGGAATCATGTCTCTCCACCCAGAATTTTACATAGATGTTTCACTTTAGATTCAGGGAAAGGTTCCTGAATTTTTGCTTACTGCAATGTAATTCGTTTTGTAGATTCCCGTGTGAATTTACATACTTCTTTTATAGTCCCTAAAATATTTATTTTTCTTTAACATTGTGGGCCTTTGATGTAGCCAGATTTAAGCAGTGATTAGCTAATATATTGCTAACGGTTGCAATATGAGAATTAGCGCCTGCACACTCCGATATTTTGCTGTTATATTGGACCCTCCATCATAGACTTGCCTTCGTAAGTCTTGAACTGATAAACCAATATTACTAAGCATGGTTAGTATGGTGTTCGTTAGTCCTTCTCCTGTTAGGTTATTGATATTTACAAATCCTACAAAATCTTCCCTTACAGAATAACTTTGCATATCTAAATAGCTTATGCACATTGTTAATTGGCCGCAAGTTGTCTCATCCGCGCTTATTGTAAAATATCGACCACTCTTTACACGATCTACAATTTTCTGAAGTATTAACTTCCCACAGCAATCAATTAAATAATTTTGAGTGATTTTCCTGATAAAGGCTACATTTTTTTGGAGTCATTTCTAAATGTTCTTTCAATGTTACATCACCCCCACTTACTCGGTATCTAGGCAGGGCGCAAAAATGTCCTTCTCCTTCCATTACTTCACTTGAATTTAGAATGGTTTTTCCATAATTCCTATGACCTCTGATGAATATTTTGACGGCTGCACAGAATAATAGTTTCTACGACTGGGACTAGCCGTGTCTGATTTGTTTTACTAGTTCCTTCAAATGGTTATGCATTTGAATGGATACACTTTTTTCGATTGATCCCTTAAAACAATTAGCTTTAAGAAGAATCATTTTGTATACCGACGTGCAGAATGGTTGTTCAACTCCTGTAGTCGGTCCTCGTGGTGGTTGCCTTCTAAACCCAAGATCGCGGGTTCGATGGATTTTTTCGGCCGTAAAATCTTAAGTATGGCCTCCTTCGGAAGGGATGTAAAGCTGTGTGTGCCGTATGGTATATTTATGGCACGATAAAGAACCTCAAGCCTGAAAAAAGAGGCCTCCGAGCATAATTTGTCGGCCGTTTCACGCCCTGATTTGAATGGGACGCTGATGACCTGAGATGTTAAAGAGCGCCCATTAATAAACCAAATAATAAATAAAAAAAAAAACTCCTGCATTCCTTAAGCGATTAGCTTTAAGAAGAACCATTTTGTGATACTAGCGTGCATAATGGTTGTTGAACTCCTGTATTATATATTTATACCGATTGACTTGGTTTAATAAAAGAGCGCCAAGATTTTGATCATCTCTACCCCCTCACTTCTGCCGATAATACACAAAATTGACAGTATGCACGCACTATTATCTTTAGCGCTATAAATTAGCCAAGCGAAATCCTTCACTCATTTCAATTGAAACTTGTTTGAGAGAGAATTTAGATGTTGAATCATATTAATATTCAAATTTGATACCTGTAGACCCAAACTTTTATTACTTTCTGCTTTTGTTTGATCAACCCCATTTTGATCATTAACACTATTTATGCTGTCATTATTCCGTTTCTGACTAGCGCTATGAAAAAAAAACGAATGCAGAGTTGCCTGATCGATTAATTTAATTTTAACATTCTCACAATTAAACTTGAAACACTTCACATCTGCACTCTGGTGCATACAGTTAATAATAAATCCATCTGCTGTTGCTGCATACCAACCAACGATAACCCAAGGAGCCAACTCGTCCCATTTGCGTTGGCCGAGGTTGCTGCATACAAGAATTTTCTAACAAGTTTATA
The DNA here is from genome assembly GCA_030762175.1 of Metallyticus violacea. Classification (NCBI taxonomy): domain Eukaryota; kingdom Metazoa; phylum Arthropoda; class Insecta; order Mantodea; family Metallyticidae; genus Metallyticus; species Metallyticus violacea. The sequence goes on along the minus strand of CM060836.1, from coordinate 102,106,069 downwards.
ACAATGGACAATCGCGCCGTCGTCTTTATTGTATAATATCCCAATGGACAATATATGACAGGTCAGTTAACTTCATCTCATGTATCATCAGTGTCCACCGCCTGTGGTGCCTCAGTAGTGAAAACGGGCGTTAAACACTACTCAAAAAAAAAGGTCAGTTAACCTTCAGAAAATCTAGGTAAAGCAAGATTTGCTAGAGAAAATATGGTATTTAAAATAGGAGACGTTCCTGCGTAACAGCAATAAAATAGTTATTTACATTGTGAATGTGAAGTTCCCTTAGTAGAGAAAGTTTGCACGAACAATAAACAATAACATTTATATATACTCATACATTGAAAAGTCTCTTTGCCGAGCTTTACAGAATTTTCTCAAAACAAAAAAATACAAATTTTAATCAGCTTAAGAAGGGAGACCAGGTCCCCCTCTAAAGCCGTTCGTACTAACAACGTCTACCGATTTAACGCCCTGCGATTTTATCTCGGGGGGGGGGGGGGCGTGGAAGGAAAAAAATGTGCAAGACTAATTCACCCACATTTATAAATAAAAAAAAATAAAAACATTCATGAAAAAATTTGTTCCATTTCTCATGAAATCATTCATTTCATAAGCCGGTGCCTGGAATATATGGAGGCAGTTTAAGCATCTTCTTGCTTCATAATGTTGAGTGATTGAACCTTTTAAGTGTTAGTAATAACTTATGTGACAATCATAACTGCGTATTTTCAATCTACCAGATTGAACCTACTGGCCGTTATGTGTGGAGCAGTTCCATGAAGGAAATATCTATTACTTACAGCAATTTTTTAACCAGCAACTTATTTTTTACATTGGTCAACAGAAAGGTATTCATTGTATGACTAAATAGTTTAGCAGTGGCATATTCTTAGAGGTGGGGGAGCTTCTGGCTTAAGCCCTCTTCCCCAAAATTAGGGATAGTCTTTTCTGTTACAACAAACTGCATAATCATAAAATATAAAAATATATTATAAAATAAGTAGATAAAGAGGGGTAATGCCAGATAATGGGTTAATTAGCATTTTCAACGATCTTAAACAGGAGTTGCTGATTATAAGAGAAACCTTAATGACACTTTCAGCTGACTTTTACTAAAGCCAAAAACTTGGTGGCATTCAATGGATTTTAAGTAAAAAAGTATTTATTTCACCACATATATAATGCAAATTAGGATACCAGTGATGCTTTTGAGGCTTAGGGAAGGATAGGACAGGATGGAAATATTAAAGGTTCATTATTAAATGTTACACCAATAAAATTCATATTTTTGTAAAATGTAGCACAGTTGTGTCTTATAACACGGCTTAAACTAGCTTACTACATATTATTCAAATATGAATTGATTTGCAGAAGTTTCATCATTTACATCTTACCCCCAACTTGAGGGTAACATGGAAAATTTCCTGAGGGCAAGATGGGGGGGGGGGAAGACAAACCTGAAAATAATTTAATAACTTTAAAAAAAAAAAAACTGCACATTTAAGTTTACAACAATGACACATATAGGAAGTTCTTGAAAGCAAAATTGTAGTTTTCATGAAACTTGTCTACAAAAGTCACAAACATAGAATATTTTACTAACTTGTAGTCTGTGTTCTTATGATGACCCCAATTGTTACAAAATTGCACCGAACGGAACCCAAATTTTGTTTTCTTCGTTATTAGAAAATAGCAAACTACAAATAAGGCATAATGCATTATCTTCTGGTCCCGGACTGCCAACAGAAGGTCTTGAAAATTTCAACCTAATAGGCCTGTGATGATTCTATATCTCCTTTGTGGTTCCTCTTCTTACTATGAGATGTTGAATAAAACTCAGATATTGCATTTCATTTTGTATTATTTTGTTGCTTTTTGTAACTGATTCTTAAAAGCAGAACTAGTTAGTATTTGTATTTTTTAATATTTTGGCGATGTACTGAATGAGCATTTAATCAATGGCTTAATTGGATGTTTTATATGACCAGATGAACTGAATAAAGCCTCATTTTCAATGATTGATTCCAAGTAGCTGAAGAAACAGGATAGATAAAGTTGGTAGGAGCAGATCCAGATCCATAGTCATAAGGATGATTATCAACAATAGCAGAAACTGCAACCTTAGCAGTCATGGGAGCTGTACCTTTCCTACATGGCTTTTCATATTCATCGTTCAATAAATTATTTTTAAAATTACTACAGTGTTCAGAATTCAAAATATAAAAGGAATAGCAGGAACATACTCTATATAAATTTGGTCATCAGCAGAATTAGAGAGCTAGAGCTGGTCCTGGTGGTCTAGTGGTAACCATACTTGCTTCATAGAACCAAGATTGTGCATTCAATCCAGGCCAGGGTCAATGAATTTTTTTCAGGCATAAAAATCCTAAGTATGCCTTCCATCAGAAGGAAAGTAAAGCCATGGATCCCCTGTCATAGATTTGCAGCATGTAACAAACCTCAAGCCTGAAAGAGGAGATCTTCGAGCAAAATTTATCAGCCATTTCACACTCTGAATTGAATGGGATGCTGAGATGTTAACGCAATAAATAAATAAATAAATAAAATAGAATTGGCAGTAGCATTTAAAGGCCCCACAACCATATCAGAGGCCAACGACAAATCATTAGATACAAAATGGACTGGATGGGGAAATTTCATCTTCAGACAGGACATCCTTATCAAATGACCATATGCCACACTTATTAAAGCCTGATATTACTGAACTTACAGTTGCACTCCTTCCAAATGCTACTTTAACAAGGCTAGGCACTCATACTGATTTTCAAGTTTAACACTTTTCTTGACTTGTGTATATTTCCTCAATTTCTCCAGTTAATTTGAGATTACGCTTATTGACTCCTTTGAGTTTTTAATTTTAACATGTGCTTAGCTCCTAACCATTTTAGACCAAATAGATTAACCAAATTATTAGCTACTGTTGAATGATTTCTTCAACTTGGGGATATTACCAGTATATTATGGTAGAGCAATAACTGTTTATGCTGTTCCTGGTTTAATAATTTCAAATTTGTTATGAACATTTGAGCTGGTAGCAACAAATACTTCAATCCCATACATAATAAATAGTTTAATTTACATCTGATAAGTTTTATTTAGTGTTTCTAGTTATCTTAAAATAGTCAAAACTCTTATGTTTAATATGCTTTTTAACATTTTCAATGTGATTACTCAAGGTCTATTTTTCAATTACTATATCTAAATAACTAGTATTCATTGGTTTTAGTTAACTTGGTCAATTTTTATACTGAAATTATGCTTGCTATAATTTCATCTTAAGGAACTGGTAATTAGTTCCCTGTTTATTAATATCTATGTAATTTTTCAGCTCTTGAAATGCTTCCAAGTTGCTAATTAATGTTGTTCAGTAGTGGTAAAGCATCAAACAAAAACTTGTGACCTCATTGTAGAAATCAAGGTTCTAAAGCTTCTTTAGCTATATTGTCAGCACATTGAAAATATAGGCAACCTTCTTACTGGTGTATCATTTCTTCCAGGGTGTAATTTGATTTATATAGCACCTCTTGATATTTGCTCCAAAGATAAAAATCAGTAAGGGTAGGAAACCATTCTTACTTTGCTCTGCTTGAACATTTATAGTTTCATTTCTGGAAATATTAATTATTATTAGCTCTGTAATTATTGTTTAAATAAAACTAATTAATTATGTTCCTTATAGTTACCTGTCTTCAAAGGGAGTGTGAAATCACATTCACATATCAACAGACATTTTCTGGTGATTCATAAATATTGGTCCTGTAATACCTTCACTGCTAACAATGTACATGATATATACAATGTTCCTCATTATGAAGATTAGGTTTTTTTTAGAGTCTATAATAATTATTTTGTGAATATCCATTACAATGGAGGTGGATCCTAACTTTGAGAACAAAATATGTGTTGGGTTTTATTTCTCAATATGCATAATTGCACATACATTACTAATAAAAATCCATTCACAAAAGGTTCCTTATGACCAACTAATTGTCCTTCTTGCACTACAGTAATTTTGTAGGTCTTTAACTTTAATATATTATAGCATTTTGCATACAACATGAAAGTCTTGTTCATTGTGAAATATGTCAAAGGGTTATTTTAGCAGAATTTTAATAATGGTAGACATTGGCAACTAATGCTGTCTCATGAGAACCCTTAGCTGAATTACACCTTAGTCCGAACATTTTCTGTCTCTTGAAGACTGCGAATCCTATGCTGGATTTGGAACTGTGCATGATGAAGCTTCCTTAATTAAAAGGTACCAAAATGACAGAGTTATGATATTACATTACAACATAATTTAGGAATATTTAACTATATAGAAAAAATTAGGTAATTTAAGTAAGAGATTGGGGAAAAAAAAAATAACATTGCAATAAGACAATCACAAAAAAAAAAAAAAAAAAAAAAAAAAAAAATTGAATAATGCAATTTTGTGACAGTTGAGTTCAGAGGACTTTGTGACTAGGTTTCCCATATATCACGTAAAGAACTGAAGGAAAAGTTCTCAAAAAACCACAGTTAGGAAAATCATCCGAACTGGGGCTTGCACCTGCATCCACCACGTGGGAAGTGCTAGCACTATTGTTAGACTATAGTGGTGTTCTGATGAGAAAGTTGTAAATTTTGTTTTAAGGCACTTATCAGTATCAATGAGAAATTTTTGGGGAATTTTACCTAATTGATTTGGTTTATTTACATATGCTCTTTAACATCTCAGGTCATCAGCATCCCATTCAATTCTGAGTGTGAAATGGCCAAATAATTTTGCTCAAAGTCTCTTCTTTCAAGCTTGAGGTCCTTTCATCCATCACAAATCTATGGCAAGGCACTTACGATTTTATTTCCTTTCCAAAGGAAGCTATACTTAGGATTTTACACCATTGACCCTGACCAGGATTGAACCCGTGATTTGGGTCTACAAGGCAAGTAAGATTACCACCAGATCACCAATGGTGATCTTACTTGCCTACTTACCTTACTTACTTTATCTAAGAATTGTTTTAAAATTATAAATCAAAGATGGGCAAATAGAGGAGTTTAAAATGTGAAAGGTTTGATCTGAATGTGATGAAATGATTATGAAACTTTAAACTTGTACTTTTCAACTCCTTATTTACAAGTGAATACGTGGTTTTTTTGTAGTTCTGTTCCATAGAAGTACTATATTGGCTGGGGGATAGATTGTATGTATTTCTCTACAAGTGTAGGAATATTGGTAACTTCAAATATTAGCACATTAAGAATTATTCATGGTTTTTTCATATCTTGTGATATTGGTAAATGTTTAATGTTTTCCGGCTTTCCATTTCATATGTTAATAACTACTGATTTAGTGAATTAATTTCTATACCAATTCATTAAAAAGCTCAAATGCATTTTTGTCAGTTCACAAAAGTGTGTTATTTGTGACTAAGACTGTCATCTGCATAAGTTAGAAGTTTTAAATCACGTATCTATTAAAGAAAGCCCTATTCATTCGCAACAGATTCTTCTGAAATTCAATTTAAAATATATCAGCTGAAATATTATATAGTTTAGGCAAAAGAGGTGATCTCCACATGACACTTTTAATATTTAAGTTTCTTTCTTTCTTCCTTCCTTCCTATTTTTACTTTCACTTTAATATTTTCATGAAGTTTTAAATATCAAAATTGCCAAAAACTTTTCTGATATCTAGAAAACAAGGTAGTAGCACTTTAGATTTGAATGATTTGAGATGTATTGATTACAGTATCAGATTATACCTCTTTGATGTTAATTATTACTGCCATGGGTGGCCAAGGCCTTTAAAGTGCAGACTTGTGAGTGGCAGATCTGGGGTTTGAATCCCACCAGGATCGTCCTCCCTGATTGAGGTTTTTTCCAAGTTTTCATAAAATTACAAATGCCGGGGAGGTACCCTAAGCTTATGCCTGGATGTATGACCAGTGTCCACCGCCTGTGGTGCCTCAGTAGTAAAAACAGGCATTAAACACTATTAAAAAAATGTAATTTGGGAGTTGTGAATCCAATTTTTTTTAATAGCTCATTACTAATGAAATAGTAATTGGTCTCAAATTTCTTATATCACTTTCATCATTTGATTTATTTAACAAGGTTATTCTGGCAATTAACATTCTGGTGGTGATAAGAGATATGGTCTGAATGCAATGTCAACAGCAATTTGATTTCTTGTTTGGTTATAATGGCTTGAAAGGTGTCATTTAATTCAAGATGTTCTATTTCAGTGAGAAGCATTCAGTTCTAATACATTCATTTTGTTGAGTAATGTGAGAATTAAAATGATCATAGAGTATGCCAGTGGCTATTTTACAGGATGGTTGAGTGGTGTTTATTACTGTTGGAACTTGATTGTTCACTGTGGAAATGAAAATGAGTTTTTTCATATTTATATTTACTTGGATGTTTTTCACATTCCCTTTTTGAAGCTCTTTCAGGATTAGAAAATTTTTGTATGTTCTTTGAGCATTAATGTTTCACTTATTTTCTCCTATGTCAATTTTCATACTGGGTGCTTTAGGCTAAGTAATAAATAATGGCAACAGATAAAAATTTTTAGAAACTTGTGAGCTTAGTCATTGAATGATTCCTCACTTAAATTTTATTTTGAAATATTGTTGTTCTTGAATATATCAAAATGCATTATTTATAATGAAATCTTCATTTTCAGAATTTGGAACAGAATGGCTTTAAGATTTCACCAAAGTTCTCTTCATTACAAAGTTTATGTAAAACATTTTACTGTTGATCTATATCTAAGATGTTTGGTTGGCACATGTATGGCAACTCTTCTAGAACTAGAGAAAATTCTATCACAGGATACTTCAGCTTCACATATTTCTTTGATAGAGGTAAAATCGCTAACAAATTTTCAACCTTATTGAACATCTTATGGAAAATTTATCTTGCTGGATAAGTGGAAAAGAAATATAATTTCAACTCACTTCAGATTTGTAGAGATGTATTCAAATAAAATAAAACAACTGCAGTGGACACGGTTTTCTAAGTTTTGGCATATAAGACATTAATTCTGTAAAATACTACCAGATTTAAAATTGATTTTATAATGTGTGAGCACTATAAAATTGTACTCAAAACTGCAATCATCTTTTCTCATGAATATGGAGTATAGCTCAAATATAGTTCTTTGAATACATCTAAAGGGCATTTTTACATTAAATATAATGAAATCAATATCAACTATAACAAAAAAAAAAAAAAGAACACAAAGTGATATATTGCTTCACTATTAATAACTTCTGTTTAATCCTACATTACAATGTACTGAGCTAAGAAACATACTATCAAGGTACTATGTAAATGCCCGATAAAAAAAATATCTGAAGAATACTATGTGGGAACAAAGACATAAGCATCCACCCCATCCCTTGTCTCTAGAGGACCTTATACAGAGCTTTCACATTAAAACTACCCTGTCAAGCACAGTGTGCTGTTTTGAATCCCATCTGCTACATGCAGGATAGTTTTTACGTGAAAGCCCTGTAGAAATACCAGGAAGATATCAATGGTCTTTAGCAGGAGACCTGTTTCTCATCTATTACTGTTATAAGAAAGTGGAAGGAAGTTAAACAGTTCTACTTGTTTCATGGATGCAACATTTAAGGTAAACCAAATATATTTAGTTATTAACAATTGTTTAACTTACCCAGATGATGATATGCAGTTCTATCTTTCATTGAAATAAGAAGTTCTGTACACTGAAGTGATTCGTTCAGTTCTGGATAAATGTGAAACATTTGGTATCAGTATAATACTACCATAAGGAATTATAATAAATTTTGAGAACGCAATCATTAAATGTGAACTCCTAATGTTCTGGAAAATGTTTTCATTTGGCATGGTTAATTTATAAAAGGATACAAAGTGAAGACATGCAAGAAGCATTTGATAATCTGAACAAAAGACTTGTTAAACAACATACAAGGGTAGGTCCTAAGTTTCTGGTCTAACCATTTTCATCATTAGGCATGATAAAGACAAAAACTATATTTCACTTTTCAATATAGTTATCCTTTATTGAAATACACTTCTCACATCCTTGAATTAACATTTTAATCCCCCCCCCCCCCGAAAATACTCAGAAGTCTTGTCTGCAAAATTGGTATAAACATCTATCATTTCTTTGTCACACTTAAATTTCCTTCCTTTAAGATCCTTCTTGAGTTTTAAGAAGGGGAGATCTGGGCTATAGAGTGGATGGTCATTTGCCACATTTTTTCACAGCTTTCTTTGCAATAAGAGCTGTGTGTATTGGTCCGTTGTCGTGAAGAAGGCGCACACCACCACTCACCTTTCTTCACCTTTTCTCTTTGATGCAAGCACATAGTCTGTGCAATTGGGTCAGCTTAGTACTCACTCCCCATATGCTGTGGTGTTCCTCTCGTTTAAGTCAATGAAGAGTCCCAAAAGATTGTGGCCATGATCTTCTTGGTTGACTGAGTGACCTTGTCCTTTAGAGGCGGTGCTTTGCCAGGTTTACGCTGCTCCATTGATTCTCTTTTAGACAAGGGATCAAAGAAGAGGACCATAGTTTCATCTCCTGTAACAATTGTTTGCAGTTCTCCCTCGTTGCCATGGCAGAGCTCCAAAAATGCCTGATAACTGATGACACGCTGCTTTTGGATTGAGGAAAGAAGTCGAGGCATTCATCTTGCATTTAACCTTATTCATGTTTAATAGTTCATGAATAATTCAAAGGACTGTGGGTTTAGAAAGGCCCAACCTTGCTGCTATTTCTGTAACTTTGAGTTATCAGTCTTCCATAATTTCTCTTTCCACAAGAGCAATGTTTTCAAGAGTGAACACCTGTAAGGGCTCTTCACCTTCAATGCTTTTTCAACCCATTCAAAAAAGTTTGGCCCATTCTTTTATGATAGAATATGAGGGGGATCTTCCCCATATACATCGTCCAATTGCCATTTAATTATATTTGGAATAAGTTCATCTTTTGTGAAGAACTAATAACAGCTTGATACTCAATTTTGAACTTGTCACTATCTTCTACACATTTTTCTACCTTCTTTATGCAACTATATCTGAACAACAACATAGCAAAGCAGAACTTACAGCTGCTATTATTTACTAACAGGTAAGGCTTTTGTGAGGGCAATAATCCTTAGTAGCAAGGCCGAAAACTTATGGACCTACCCTCATATGCACAGCTTTTAATACTTGCCTTTGTTCCAGAACACGATATGCAAGAATGTTTATAACTGACAGAAATAACTAAAGAGGAGTTAATATATTTTTAACTACTTTGAGGTGATAAATACTGCTAGAAGAGCTAATGAAAGAGGAGTATTATTCTATCTCTATATGAAATATGTTAAAGTAACATTATATAGACTAAATAATGCAATGGATTGCATAACCAATTTTGGATTGTTGTTGGGAAGCAATATCCCACTTATACTCAGCATTTGCAGAGCTTTAAAACAAACAATCACAAATGTGTAAGAGCTACATTGAAAAACAAGCAGAAACATTTATGAGCAATCACTTTGAATTACTATGAGAGAATATTATAGGTGCCAACCTGAAACCTCCCTGATTTCAAATTTAATTTTAGGAAACTATTAATCATAGAGATTTGCAGCTTGCAGTGTCATGAAGAGCAACTGAAAAAGTTTTGTATTGTCTATGTACACACATCTACTTGGGCTCTCAAAATGTCCAGTCGATATTCAATCTCAGTCCATGTGTCATGTAGCATGTCTGGAGTGATTGAGTTGATGGCAGCTACAATTTTCTTGTGAAGAGGACAAAGATCACATACAGGTGTACCATAAACTATATCTTTCACATGGCCCCACAGGAAGAAATCCAGAGGCTTTATGTCTGGAGATTGTGGTGACCAAACAGTGGATCATTGCATCTGATGCATTGCTGTGGAAACATTCTGTTCAAATGAACTTCTTTACTCGTTTTGGAATGTCACATTTGGTTGTAAAAGGGGTAGCTGTGGGAAACTGTTATGACAATTTTGTCATGCCTGATAGTACATAACACATACACTTTTTGGCTGTCTCTGACACGTTCCCCAACATTGGGTTTTGTGAACCCAAATGTGAATCTTGTGACAATTAACCTTTTCTGGTGATGTATGAAAGAATACTTAACTTTTTGAATTGCTGCTCATGATACTGCAAACTACCAATCTCTAGGACTAATAGTTCCCTTACAAATTAAATTTGAACTCAGAGAGGTTTCATGTGGACACCCTGTACACTTGGAGCATCTCAGAGCATTGGCTCGTAACATCCAAGTTTAATACCACTGTTAATCAAGAATGAATTTCTATTAAAAAGGTCCATGTTGATATATCTAGTTGTGCCATAGTTTATATGTATATCATATACATATATAATGATTTTAGAAGATTATTATTTAAGAAAAAAAGGGAGAGGATTTATTAAACAAAAATGCCTTTCAAAAGATTATATTAGCAATTGTTATTAATTTCAGAGAAGCTTACATTACAATTTGGAGAGAAAAATTTTTCAACAAGCTCAAACTACTCTGAAGATTTCTAGTGAATCGAGAAAATGTTTTTACAGGTGATATCGTTACCATGAAAAGGTAATAGTAGTAGCTAATGGCCTCCAAAATCATTTAACACATTGTTTGCCTTGAAAGATCTATTGTGACTGGCAGGTTGCTTTAAACCACTTAAGAAGAAGAAGGAGAAGCTCAAACCCATGCCCCAGCATATGGTTAACAATTTTCTGAATCATCCTCTACAACTTTTATTTTTTCATTTGATTTACCCACTCTGTGCTTGTAACCATGTCCCTAATAGTATTTGTTCATAAATTTCCATTTTTATTTACAAAATACATTACATCAGATTAAAAATTATTTTACAATAACTTACGGAAAAGGTTAGCGTATAACACACATCTGTGTTTTATTAATGTTCAGAAAAATCATTAGACTTTAGGCCTTTATTACATATCTACAAGAACATTGTCTATCACACTCCATGGAGCAAATACGAATCTGTTCAGTGCTTTATCGGCATTCCTTACAAATTATTCTACTCCCGACATAGTTTTTTTTTTCTTTCTTTTACTTGCTTGTTATGGATACTTGTTAATTGAAGCCAAAAAGAAGATATTCTACCAAATATTTATATTTAAGAATGAAAGAAATAATTTTAATCAGTACCAGAAATAGCTGTCATTGTCTATGAAGAACTGCAGCAGTAATTGGAAATGAGTCAAGAATAACTTAAAATCAGCTTATTTTCAGAAAATATTTAACAAATAAATGTACATTCTCACTAAAAGGTATAATGTTGGGCACAAGTGATTCCACTTCTTTACCCATAAATAATTAATGGACTCTTCATTCTGAATAAGCTTATATTATGTAGTGCACCAAGAATTATTCCTTAAATGTTCTGAATTAATTTCTACTCCTGTTAATGAATAAAAAAAATGTAAAATTTAACATTAGTGATTCATTACAGAAAATACTTACCTAAGTAATAGTTTTTGCAGCCATTTTACTGTGAAACAAAGCAGAAAATCCAAAATTGTTTCAGACAAAATTTGAAGTGCTAATTGGGGGACATAAGATAGCGGCCTTAACTCAGCCTTGCAATTTGATTCTCAAGGTCAATTTGTTTTTTCAAATGGAATTATGTATTTTTTCCGCAGGAATGGAAAGAGCATTCAATTTTCAGTATAAAAGTTCTAGTACATCTGCCACTAGGAATGATAGATGAAATATTGCACAAATAAGACAGCAAATGTTTTTCGCTCTTTTTCACTTAACCATAATTGAAACAATGTCAAGTTCACAATACAAACAATTTCAATTCAGCAAATGCTTGAAAGTATGACCATTAACTTTGATGCATTTCTGAAAACGTGCTTCAAAAGATTGACGAACAAATCTCAACATTTCTTTGCTGATTCTTGCACAGACATTCCTAATTTGTGGACTTAGTTTACCAGTTGGCATTTCTTCATAAACTTTATCTTTAACGCATCCCCATAAGAAAAAGTCTGGTGAAGTGAGATCAGGGGAATGGGCAGCCAAAGGACTGGTCCTCTGCATCCTATCCATTGACCAGGATACTCGCTGTTTAATATTTCTAGAGCTACAGCTGAGTAATGAGATGGACAACCATTGTGTTGATACGATAATGCAGCCCGGTCTACAATGGACATGTCTTCAAGCAACACTGGAAATTCTTGGTCCAAAAAATTTCTGTATTTCTGCCCATTAAGTTTACCTTCAATGAAATATGATCCAAATATACGGAATCCCAAAATGCCACACCAAACGTTCACTTTCCATTGTCACTGATGCTCTACTTCCCTTAACCGCCTTGGATTTTCCATTGCCCAATAAATACATGTTATGTCGGTTCACTTCAGCACGATTGGTGAAATGTCGCCTCATCAGAAAATAAAATGTTAGAAAAGTTACAGTTTTGAATTTGTAGTAGAGTCCATTGGCAAAATTCAACACACTTCTGAAAACCATCCCCATGAAGGGCTTGGTAAAGGCTAATGTGATATGGATGGTATTTGTGATGCTGAAATGTTCGAGGAATGCTCCTTTGAGAGATTTCCGAATCATGTTCCAGTTGATGGGAACTTGCGTGATTAGCAGCAATTGCAGCTAATACGACTTCTGAAATTTCCGCAGTAGCACTTCTCATTCGATGGTGTTTTCTTGATGTAACACCTCCCATTTCTGTTAATAAGTTTGCAACTAGTTCAAAATTTCTAACAGATGGCTGCCTCCTTTTAGGATATCAATCTCCATATAAGTTGCAAGCTGCTCTAGTATTCTTATGAGCTTCACCATAAATGTAAACCATATTGATTGTCTCATTGATCATGCATCCAGTATCCATAATTGAAAACGAAGAGGAACTAATTAAGAATAATGTCCTTTTAGGTTTGAATTGGCAATGATGAGCACTCGTTTGTATACTAATGTCAACAAATGAGCATCTGCATGTAAACAAATGAGCTTCCTTCATAGCAACAACAAAAGAAAAGAGAATGAAGTGAAAGTAAGTGAATATTTGCCCAATATCTCATCATCTATAACCCCTAGTGATAAGATGTACTAGAACTTTTATACTGAAAATTTAATGCTATTTCCATTCCTGGGGAAATAATATACCATTCCATTTGAAAAAACCAATTTGACCTTTGAAAATGACATTTAAAGAACAAGTTAAGGCTGCTATCTTATGTGCCCCTGAGATCACTTCAAATTTTGTCTGAAGCATTTTTTGATTTTCCTCTTTGTTTCGGAGTAAATTGGCCATATCAAACAAATCCCCCAACCTGTATATGCATCTTACTAAGGGTAATGTTATGCAGGGATTCTGATAGTGGAAAAATCTAAGACTAAAGAAAATAATAAAATGAGAACAATAACAGAATTTAAATCTCTCCTCTACAGTTGAAATATGGGAAGCTATTGCATGCATTTCTTCTTCTTCTTCTTCTTCTCCTCCTCCTCCCAAAATGGTGATTTATGCAATGCCCTTCTCTAGGAATTGAGGGATAGAGGGGGAAGAAAAAGAATTACAAACTGCCAATTGTACAATGACTTGCTTTGAAGGAATGAACTTTGATGCTCAAATTTTTACAGATTTAGTTCACTTTAAAGCTGGTACATTATTTGATAAAATTTCTTCTAAAATTTAGCTCCAAACCCAGAAAAAACATGCCTTTTAGTTTAATATTAAGCACATTTTACCATTTCCATTTTTATTGCTGAACTTCTGTTATTCTGCACTTAAAAACTGTTCTCCCCTCCTTCCCTCAAATACTATGGTTGACAGTTGACAGCAAAAAAAAAAAAAAACAAACAAAAAAAAACAAACAAAAAAACAAAAAACAAAAAAACAAAAAAAAAAAACACACACAAAAAAAAAAACCACACACAACCACTTTTTACCCTGATTTATAAGAACTCAATTCCTGTACTTTCTGTTAATGATGAGATTTGAACTATCCATTTGCATCCTTTCACAGAAATAACCCAATTAATTTTATTTTCCTTCACACTGTTCCCAGAGATCACAAGAAAATTCTTTTTACAAAGCTTATCTAACATTTTTTCCTTCTAAAATGAGATACAGCAAAGTAATCCAAATCACCTTGGTTTAATGACTTTTGATATACTTAAAGAGATCTTCCTGTTTCACTGAAGTGACAACAAGGAAATCTGCATTTGAATGATGGTCATGGAATATCAGCAGAGCAATTTCTGGATTGTCCCCAAGCTTTCAGCCATCTCAATCTGCAGCCTTCCTTGGTTACAGAATTGAGATGGCCAAAAACTTGGGCAATCCAGAAAATACTCGGATGATATTCTGTGAAATATCACATTTTTTCAATGCCTCGAGAACGCCAAATCTTTATTTATATAATTTATAATTCATAGAATATTACAGCATTACTCATTTCCTAATGATCACTTTTAAACAAACTGAGGCTGTCATTATCAGAAAATAAAATACAGTATAATGCCAATTTTACAAAACCTTGGATTTAGCCTAAGCCAATATTTAATGCAAGAGGTGTCACTAGCGCAAAACTCTCATTTAGCATTTGGAAATGTTTGATGTATTCATCTAACATGAATCAAATTTGGCAGGTAGAATCATAGTATCAGTTAGTGTTGGTACTAATGATCTATTGCAGTATTGCATGAATTATCAACTAGCTTAAATTAGTTCATGCACATTGTCTTAGCTAAGTCAGAGCCCACTTTGATAAATTTTATTGTTATGGGGAAAAGGAAAACTCTTTCCGTCAAATGAAGTAGATTGATGATAGTGGTAATGACTATGACCGGAATAAAGAAATAAAACCAAAGTTATTGCCAATGCATAAACTGTTTGAAGGCTTACCATCATATTAAGTGGACAACTCTGTTATAAGAATAAACTAGATAAACATTTTTTGAACTTAAAATGTAAGTGGGGGGGGAAACAAATAAAATAAAAAAATATATATATACATATGAAAAAAAGAATGGCATAGTGAAATTTGTGGAAATATTTATTTTGACATTGTAGTATATATGCTAGGAAATTGTAATCTTGAACTACAATATATATGGCAGAGAATATAATATGTAACTGCAGTATCATATTTATCTGCTTATTATTGTCATGAATATAATGTATTTTGATACCATTTGCATTAACACCTGATTTACAGAAAATGGTGCATTTTGCTGAAACTCCAATTTAAGGTAATTCTTCTTTCAAGGTAAAATAATGTCAGGTTCCTGTAAGAGTACTAAATAGGCATTACACTGTATCTCTCAATTCTGATATATTGCCATTCAAATTTTTAATTAACAGTTCTATAAATATTTCTTTAACTTAAAATCTTTCTAACACACCTCATTGTTATTTTTTCTACAAGCTCAAATAGCAGATGTATAAGAAGTGGATTTATTGTTGATTTGGTTTTGTTTATGGATGCTCTTTAACATCTCAGGTCATCAACATCCCATTCAATTCAGGATGGGCCAACAAATTTAGCTCACCAACTTGTTCTTTCAAGCTTGAGGTTCTTTTTCATGCCGTAAATCTATGACATGGGGCCCACAGCTTTACTTCCCTTCAGAAGGATGCCATACTTAGGATTTTTATACACATAAAAACCCATCGATCCTGACCGGGATATAAGAAGTGGACTTCAGATATAGCAGTTGTTATGATTTTAAGAAAATGTTCTTGAGCATTTCAGTGTGACAGCACATTTTTGGAATGAAAACCATGAAATAGGAAAAGGCATCAAGTTATTAAAAACTGCTCAACAATCAAAAGAAATTAAATACACAGGAAAGGGTTTAATTTTTTACATATATATAAAAGAGCAAAACTTAATGAATTTCGATATTCTGGAAGCATACAGCTCTTTGTTCAAGTTTATCACAAGACCACCACAGTCAACCCAGATATCTATCTACCCAACTACTATGAATGATGCAACAGTCATTTAACAGCTGAGGATGTGGGTACAAGTGTTCCACAAAATAAGTCCCGAGTAAATCTAACATTAAGTGAAACCATAGAGAGTGTTCTAAATATTTTGACTCGGAAGAGATTATTAATGTATGTTTCACTATGTTCAATTCCAAATTGAATTAATATTGAATTTACATTAAAATTTGCATTGATAAATATATGGAAAATGTCTGATGTTGTTTTTCAAGTATACATGTATTCCAGCAATTTAAAAGTTTATCTCATATATATTAAAAAAAAGTTTCACCTTCCATGTAAGTCAGTACTGATGAGCAATGAAAAGAAAATATGCCTTCTGGAAGTCCTATGTATCGGTAACAGATGTAAAATTTTCATGCAATTTTTCGTCTGCTAATCTAAGAGCAGAACAAATCTTTATTTACTCTAGAATGGTAAATATGATCATACTTTTACACTGCAATGTGTTTTTGTTTCATTATAGCTCATAATTTTCATCATTCAAGCTTATAACCTCCTTCCAAATGATTTTTATCTGTGTTTACAAATCCACACAACTTAAAAGTACAAACAGTGATTTGTTACATATTTTGCCTGAAAGCTGATTGCAATGGAGAATATAGTAAAATTGAAATACTAGTCAAATAACCCTAGCAATACCTATACAATGAGCAAACAATTTCTAAATCTGAAGTATAATGGCATCATTTATGACTATACTCCTCTTCTGAAATAAGCATTGCTTTCCAAATGTCCTGGTGATCTCTACCTGGAGCTGCAATCTCTGGATGCCAAACAAGGTAATGATCGCCAGTCTGTAAAAGTATTCTCTCAATACCTCTGAAGTCTATTACACCTCATTCCAGAGTACTTCATACTTTAATAGCATACAGTCCTGAAACCTGCATTTTTCAATATATATCATGCAAACTAGACTGCTCCTTTGGACTATAATAGCTATATGTGCTTGGTTAGACTGAATTATTATCATGTAGAGTTTAAAATGTGCTTATCCTAAACATGCACATCTGTTACAGAATGAATGAGGAAATTACAAATTTTTTATATAACAAAACTTTAACTCATTTTTCAAATAATTTATTTGGAACGAGATTTACTTCCACTGAATGACTAACATTGGATGAAAATAAGACATATGACAACAGCCTATTGGTTGGAGCTTATTTCTTTCTTTCTTTTTTTTTTTTTTAATTAAGTCAACAGATCTTTCTGCTTGTTCTGGAATTAAAATTAAAAATATTTTCTCAAGCAATTTCTTTTATGCTCAGTGCTTGCTTATGCTGCTGTGGTACCAATCTCAGATCCCTTGTAACTATGTTCAACAAATCAAATAAAAAAAACTTCTTAAGGAGAAGGAGAGAGAATACAGTTCCCTGAAATTCATTCACTCACACTACTAAGCAATCTATAACCTGGGTGTCTTCACATCTCATAAACCTCTTTTCTGGAGTTTCAAACTTCTGTATCTTTAGTACCAAGCTTCACAATCTTGAACAACATTCAATTGTATTAGAATGTTAGCAAGTAGCCATTGATTTTATTAGGTACAGTTACATCTAATAGGAAATCAATCATTTCCTTTATTTTACCACAGACATACATTACGGTCTGCAAAATACTATTTAAAGTCCTTTAACGGAAGTGTAATTAATTAAACAAGCTACTTTCAGGTAATTTAAAGAGAAGTGGTACTAATTTTATGCAAATACTTTAAGCAGAATGAGGTTTGTTATCACAGCTCGTCAAGTGGTTTCCTGTTCATTCCCCTTCCAGCAACAAAAGCAGGTAGCAATTATTTTTCTGTAGCATGAATATAGACTAAGATTCAAAATGCTGTGTGTATAGTTTATTCTTGTACTTATGTCTCCACAAAGTGTTTATGTTGTTTTCTGAATAATTCATTTTATTATTAATATGATTATTTTTGCTGGGAGATTAGGTATGGAAGGGTAAGGTAGAACTCGACCAAGTCACTGCAAAAGAGAGACACAAACTACCTGGCCGAGGAGACAGGAGTTTTTTTTTTGTTTTTTTCTTTTTACCGATCAGACTTGTATATTCTCGATACACACTGAAGCTCCTGTAATGTTATTTTTTGTTTGTTTTTGTTTTTTTTTTTTTTACAGCTATACCAGTCTGTCCATCTGCCGCTTGGCGACACATCGACCATACATGCACATGCATTCAACACAGGCATATTAAGCTCACAATCACACATGCACACCTACATACATACTACCATCCATACAACTCCTAGCAAATGGAACCAATAAACAATACATGTCCAAGCCCATGGCTTGTTTCATCAGTCACAGCAAACAACAACAGTATATGTTACAAAGCATCCGAGCAAGGTCACTTTTAAAAATAACTTACAATAGCCTTATTATTTTCTATCAAAAAACAGAAGAAATAAGACATGGTTAAATATTTTCACTTAAATTTCAGTTGCCTATTCCGCTTTTTTCTACTTTTTTCTTCTGACTTTACATTACTTGCAGGTCCATCTTTGATAATGATGATAATAATAATATGATTAAAAAAGTGATATTCTGGGAAACCAACAAAATTACAGTGGTATAAATCTCAGAAAAAAAAGTTGTGTTGACTGTACACATGCGGTCAACATTGGAAGCAGAAAGCATTTTCAGCACAAATGGGCATGAGGGGGGAAAGAGAGATATTTGGGGAGCTGAAACAGTGTGTGTTTGTTTGTGGAACATATTCATGGAACACTTCCACATTCTTCGCATCTTCCTTTTATTTCTTAAAGGGGGCAGTTTTTTATATTTGCTCGCTTGCTTGCTTGTTATCCTTTTTCTCCTTTTGTGTATGTTGTTTTCTAAAGCTTTACACTACGTATTTTTTATCAGAGTTTTCTTCGAATTCTAATGATTACCACGTCCACACACACTGGGAGGGGAATATTTAATAACAAAACAAACACATTCCCTATCTTTCTTTGCGAGCATTTTCTGATGGAGATTAAAAAAAAAACAAAAAAACAAAACAAAAACAAAACAAAATACAAGTTTCACCGGACAGTCTTGATATAGTTAAGGTGGTGATGTATATACACTAGGGAAAATCCCTCACACTTTCCTATTGCCAACTATAACAAGGAACTTCATTGAATGCTGCCCTTCGGTCAACACATTTGTTCTGTTCATTTTCACTTTGGAAATTAAGCACCGATTACGATCAACTTACATGTTTCTGCATATGTATGTTTCTGAGGTTCATTCCAAATTTGAGTGTAGTAGTTATTTTTGTTTTCAATGCTGTAAAACACTGATTCTTTTTGAGACATCACCATGTGATTATTTATCCACAGGAAAAGAGAGGTAATTGTAAATATTTATATTCATCGTGGGCTTGAGCTCCATGGTGAATGCAAGGCAGGGGCATGTTGATGAGCTGGGAGGCAGGCCCCTAGTACTTGTTGCTAGGATTGGCTAAGCCTGCCATGCCAGCACCACGCCGCTGCCTCCTTGTTTGTCACTAGGAGGAACTGCTAGCGTTCATGCCACTGAACATGCCGGTGCTGAATGATGTTTGCTGAACCTGTGCCTGAGCTTGCTGTGCTTGCTGGATGTGCTGCTGTGCCTGCTGCGCCTGCATCTGCTGCTGATTTGATGCCTGTCGACCATGTTTTGGCACGGGTGGCTGCAGGTACTCGTGCCTCGCCAAAGAGAACACATCAATGCGATCCTCTTTTCGATATGCCAAACAACTTCTAATGAAGCTCTATAAACATCATAAAAAACATTAAGTGACATATAATTACCATACTTAGAAAAATGTATTTATCTAAAACACAGCACTTCTCCAAATATATTAGGCAGACAAATTTGACAAATTACATTTCAAGAAGTATTTAAAAAACAATAGACCACTATAACCATAAGACAAACATTGAATGCATTTCTTCTACAATACCTTCTCATATTCTCAGTCAAGAATTCCAGAATTAATTTCCAACTTTCTAAGGACTGATAATGCCCTTGAATGTTGAAATATGAAATGCTGAATGTAATTAATACAACACAAATGATAATGGAGTGCCTTAAATTTATTTTAATGAGACCAAAGTGTAGAAGGGCATGTAAACTATGTCAGAATATACTTCATTGAGGCAATTAATCTCATTTCACTTTAGCATCCGAAAATAATTAAACATAAGTTATAATCTCATTGGCATGAGGGTGAGAGGGAGATGTGCATTATGGATAACTATTGCTGCACTTTAGTTGACAAAATTATTTGCTTTACAAGTTCATATCATAATAAAGAATGGCACAAATGTATGTATGATTAAGCTATTAAATTTTTCCCCCAGAATATAAATGAATATTCTGGGGGAAAATCCCTATAAATTTTATTTCTTTTCTTCATCACTCTCTCTGTCCTTGCCCTTGCAACAGCTGGCAGTGAGGTCTTAAAATTTTCTCACTCTCAATCCTCTTTGCCCCCAATATCTAAATGGTTTTAGCATGTAACAACATTGATGCACAACATTGAATTTACGGGATTGACCGCTGAAAACAACAATACTTAAGCATAAACATGCACATTTCTCTATTTTAGCAAATTTGGATATGCAGCGAAACCTGATCTATTGTTGAAAAGAAAATGGCAGTGAGTGGTGTTGTAACTTGAAATATGGCTCTAAATTTATATAAAAATTCTGGTAATTCAATCAGTTAGGCAAAAAAGAAGAACAGCAAACAAAGTAGTAGCGATGTGGAAACTGGAGGAAATAAAGGTAGTTTAGAAATAAATACAAAAATTGAAGAAAGGCGAGAAACACAATCGGTAGCTGGCAGGACGTAAGAGGCAGAAGTGATGGCATCCCTTCAGATGATAATCGGAATGTTAAACAAAGATTTAAAAAGTGCTCAAACAGAAATGCAAACATTAAAGACAGAAAATGAAGATTTAAACACCAAATTAAGAGCACAAGAAGATAATTCAAGTCTTACCACCAATGGAGTGAAAGGAAAATCTGAGAGAAGAAAACGTACAACATCCATGCGAGGTGAACAAGATGTAAATTCAGTTATTCCAATACATCATAACAGATTTGAGGTATTGCATGATAAGGTAAATGAAAACACATTTAACTATGAAAATTCCGATGCCTCAGGAAGACAGAAAAAAGTGATGGTGATCGGGAATTCCATGCTAAAGTTCTCCAGAAATCTGCGCCGAGAGAAAGAGGTTATGATGTGCACTGCATGCCGGGGATAAAAGTAAATGAGCTTAAACACAGGTTAGAGAAAATAAACGTTAGGCAATGTAACCCAAAAGTGGTGGTGACCCACACAGGAACGAATGATTTAAATAGAGGAATAATGGCTGAAGAAATTATGGGGGACACAATGGATCTGGCAGACAGTATTACAAAGGCAGTACCAGATGTGAAAATTGTTATAAGTGGTGTGCTAAGAAGGTATGACGTGAGTGGGAGAAAGATTGCAAGAATAAAAAGTGAATTAAACTGGCTCTTATAACTAGAAGTTTCTTCCGGGCTTAGGAGCCGTGGTCTCTTAGAGCTAAGGAGTCCAAACGTTTCATCCTCAACTGCAGAGGACATCTTCAGTGGCGTGATCTAAGTCTTCTGGGCGAAGGTCCTGCCACGACTGTCATGGCAGACCTTCGCCCAGAAGACTTAGATCACGCCACTGAAGATGTCCTCTGCAGTTGAGGATGAAACGTTTGGACTCCTTAGCTCTAAGAGACCATGGCTCCTAAGCCCGGAAGAAACTTCTAGTTATAATTCTGACTCCGGCCGTGAAAACTTCCGATTACTCATAAACTGGCTCTGTAATACGAGAAAGTGAGTGATGATGGATGGAAACTTTTGGCTGCACAATAATGATTTTGGAAGGGATGGTGTGCACCTCAAGCGCAGAGGATCACACAAATTTGGCAGATTGCTGTGTGAAGTTATTCAATTGCAATTACTAGAATGAATAGTGTTTAACGCCCGTTTTTGCTACAGAGGCACCACAGGCAATGCAATTACTGGGAAACTAGCTAAAGTCAAGGTGGATGGAGAAGACAATGAACAACAAAATATAGAATCAAAGGTATGTAATAGTGGAAAGGAAACAAGAGTTAACAAATTATGCATACTACATCAAAATGTACAGAGTATAACAAATAAAATAAACCAACTAGGTGTATTATTAAATGTAGATTTGTTACATGTAAATGTTCTATGCCTAACTGAACATTGGTTAAAGTTACAGCAGTTAATAGTTACTAACCTCAAACAGTTTAGGCTAGTAGATTCCTTTTGTAGGAAAGCCTATAAACATGGGGGATTGTGTATATATGTTAGATCAGATATAAACACTAGAAATATAGACCGAAAATATAAGAATATTATAATTAGTGGAGATTGGAACGTAGATTTTTTGGAGGAAGATAATAAGGTAAACAAAATAAAAGATTTGCTCTCTGTATACAATTTAGTTAATAATGTAACGGTACCGACAAGAATAACAGATACAAAAAAACCATTATTGGATGTAATGATCACCAAGAAATCTAAAGTTCAAAAACAATCATTAGTTCAGGATATGGCTCTGTCTGATCATTGTGGACAAATATTAGAAGTCGATGTACTAGTACCTAAACAAACAGGGAAAACAGGAACATGTATGAAAAGGACGTTCAATTCAGAAAGCACAAATTTATTTAACTTCTTATTAAAAGGGGAAACATGGGGGAAGGTCCTTCAGGAAAGCAATATAACTGTAAAATTTAACACCTTCTTAAACATATTTCTCTACTGGTTTAACATTGCCTTCCTACAAAATGTGTATATATAAATAGTCAAACCCAAAATGGGTGGATAACAAAAGGAATAAAAATCTCAAGTAATAAGCTGAAGCTGCTGTGTAGACTAAAGATTTTAAGAGTTACGTACAAAAATGTAAAAATATCTGTCGCAAAGTAATTCTGGAAGCAAAAAGACAAGAAAATGAAAGAATCATATTAAATGCAAATAATAAAAAAAAGGCACTGTGGAAAATAATAAACCAGGAAACTGGGAAGAATAACTCTAAACAGCATGTAACAGAACTAATTAATGATGGTAACCAAATTAGAAGCCCTCGGCATATAGCAGAATCTTTCCATACATATTTCTCAGAAATAGCAGACAAACTCCTTAGTTCAAATCACTTCCGACATTTGACTGTAAAATCAAATCACAGAAAGTGAAATACAAAAAGTAGTCAATGAAATGAAAGGAAAATATTCATCTGGAATGGATGAAATACCAGACTATGTGATTAAACAATGTTTAGAACAGGTGAAATCCCTTTGGTTAACATATATAACTCTTTGCTTAACTCTGGAATCTTCCCTGATAAGCTTAAAATCACAAAAATTATCCCGCTACACAAGAAAGGAGAAAAGAAAACTACAGACCAATAAGTGTACTATCAGTGTTTTCAAAAATTTTTGAAAAATTAGTGTACAATGGATTAATATTGTTCCTGGAAAAATATAACATTCTTTCTGATGTTCAATTTCGTTTCAGAAAAAACAGGTCTATAGAAAAAACCATAGCTTAATTACTGAATCAAATTCAGCATGCAGTGGACAAAAATATACCTACAATAGGGATTTTTTAGACCTTACTAAAGCATATGATGTATTAAACCACAAAATTCTAATATCTAAGTTGTACAAATATGGAATTAGAGGAAACATAGGATTGAATCCTATCTCACCAATAGGAAACAAGTAGTGGATCTACAATATGAAAAACAACGAGAATAAGTAATTATCGATCAAATACAAAAGAAATTATGAGAGGTGTTCCTCAAGGTTCAGAACTAGGGCCTCTGTTGTTTTTAATGTATATAAACGACTTGCCTAATAATATTCAAAAGGCTGATATGGTTCTTTTTGCTGATGATACAAACATTCTTATAAAAGGAGATAATGATACTGCATTCCAAAATAAAGTAGACACG
This sequence comes from Metallyticus violacea, assembly GCA_030762175.1. Taxonomy (NCBI): domain Eukaryota; kingdom Metazoa; phylum Arthropoda; class Insecta; order Mantodea; family Metallyticidae; genus Metallyticus; species Metallyticus violacea. Next base: position 102,082,033 of record CM060836.1, on the reverse strand, counting down.
ATCATGAATAGTCTCAATAACTGGTTTAAAATAAATGAACTAATCATAAAAAACAAAAAACTATTGCAATGACATTTCATAGATGGCAATGTAAAAACAGTATTAAACCTCAAATTATATATGATGGAAACATTATTCAGTACAAGGGAGAAACAAAATTCTTACGTATACATGTGAATGAAAACCTTAAATGGGATACTCATACTCATCGTTTAGTGATTAAACTTAGTTCAGCAAATAGAGAAATCAGCAGTAGCATATCATTTTTGGACACAAAATCACAACATAATAAATAAAGCAATATTATTAAAATCAGCACAAGGACCTATGGAATTAGCAAGTTGGGAGAAAATCTACATCTACAAATACAAAGACAGCATAATGAACTTCGACATTGCCGGGGATGAAAACATAAACTACAAGTTTATCACACCGCCACCAGAGCAGAATATACATTCCCACAACTCAACGAATGATCCGACAGTTGAACTTTAGCCTGGCTGAAGATGGGAACTAAATGTTCTCAAAACCGGTTCCATACATTTATGAAAAGTAATGAAGCTTTAAGAGTGTGTAGTTCAACTGAATCATACAATGATATCAATTAGTTCAGTTTGTTATATGCTTAAAAGTCTAAAAAGGACATTGAATTTATTAGGATTGGAAAATGTATATTTTGCTCATTTTCATAGTCGATTAAAATATGGAATAAAATTTTGGGGAGAAAAATGTGAGACACTATTGAAAATCCAGAAGAGAGCAATAAGAATTATAAGCGGAATAGATAGTGTGACATCCTGTAGACCCATTTTAAAAAACATAATATACTACCATTAGCCTGCCTCTTTATAATAGAGGTGGTAAACCATATTAAGAGACATCAGGGAGAATTATGCACAAATATAGATATTCATTCTCATAATACAAGGAGGAAAAATGACCATGTTCAGATATGCAGGACAAATATTTTAAAAAATAATCTCACAAATGTAGGCATTAAAATGTACAACAAACTACCAATAAATATTAAAGAAATAATTTCTACTACAACATACCTTTTATTCAATAAATGAATACACAAACTTTAAATAAGGCATATTGTAAATCTAGTATAATTACTAAACTTGTATATTGCTTGTATTATATTCTGGACAAAGCCCTTATCACGTAAATGATCTAAATGGTGAATAAAAAATTATTATTATTATTTTCTGCAGGGATAGCAAAAGAAAACAAATGCAGAAAAACAATGGACAGGAAAAGGGGTCAGAAACTTGGGCATCTGGCATGTTTAAATTGAGGAGAGCGTATACTGACTAAAATGAAAGAAAAACTGCAGAATGAAAATATGTGTTTCTATATTCATTATAAAATGTCAAAATAATTAGCAGGCTTTCTTACCTGTCAGAAATGGCCATGGTCTAAAATAACTTTTAGGTCTTTCATCTAATGCCATCACAGGACACTGCCACGTGTGGCCGAGGTCGTTAAGGCATGGATTCGTGAGCGGGAGGTCTGGCAGTCCCGCCAGGACCGCCCTCCCTGACTGAGATTTTTTCCTGGTTTTCCTCAGTCCTCATAAATGGCAAATGCCGGGGAGGTACCCTAAACTTAGGCCCTGAACGTTTCCTTCCTTAAAAATAAATCCTTACTCAATATATTATTTCATCTCATGTATCATCAGCGTCCATCACCTGTGGTGCCTCTGTAGCAAAAACGGACGCTAAACATTATTCATTCATTTATTTCCTCACAGGACACACCATGACTGATAACAATAAAACTTTAGCTTCCTTTTTGCTCCACATGTATACTTCAAAAGATTGCTTATGATGGACAATGAAAATGAGATTTCTTGCTAAGAAGCTTCCTTTTTGCTCCACATGTATACTGCAAAAGATTGCTTATGATGGACAATGAAAATGAGATTCCTTGCTAAGAATTCATTTGTGGCCTTGTTTATTATTTCTTGTGCATCTTATTTTCTATTTGTGCACAAACACATGCCACTATATCTTTTTACTTCATATGTTCTATTCATTGATACTTTGCTGCTTTATACATGAGAAAAAAGTGTGCACCTTGTTACAGTGTACTTAAAAAAGAATGTACTGTATTTGTTGCAATACAGCACAATGATTTGAGTTTAAAAAAAAAAGGAGGGGGAAAGCAATTAATCAAGGATACCAGTTATATAAAACAAAAAAATAAGTTAGACATTGGTGCAGGAGGAATGATCAGTACAAGTTTTATTTCTATTGTTTACAATGAAATTATGTCTGGTACTATATAAATAGAATGATGGTTGAGATTCATTACAATGCTCATAATCTAAACATTTATCTTAGAAATGTAGTTCAGAGCTGCTGTTGACTTGTGTTCTAGATTAAAAATTATATAGCAGCTCATTCCTATCATGGGGTGGGGAGAAGCACCAGACCATTCACAATGGTGAGTGCTCAGAATTTTTAGGCACCTGATCTTATCTCATCTGAGCAAAACTTTCATGCAAAATCTGGATAACCTACTAAACACTATTGTAATTATAAAGGGATATTAATTAAATATACGACATTTTCTCTAAACAGGCAGAGTGGTTATAAAAAGTACAGCATGTGCACTTACCAACTTTGAGAGTAAACATTCAAGCATTTCTGCAGCATGACTAAGATACCCACTCCAAATTCTCCATTATATCCATTTTTGCTCTAATTTAAGGTTTGTTTTAGGTGAATTTTCTGACAGCTTCATTTACATAAGTGTTTAAAATTACCTTTTGCTTTTAATTGCGCTTTATAAAAATGTGCTGTCCATGCACCACAATTATGCTAAATTCATCTTATACAACAAATAATTTAGGTGTATGTTAATACTTAAAATGAATGAGTAAATATGCAAAATTAAAATTTACAAAATAGCACAAAAAAAAACAACCCCAGCTTATTTCTCAATCTGCAAGAGGAACATACTTTTTTTCTGTCTTCTTCCCTGAAAAGTTTTATCACAGACAACCTGGGCACTTCAAATCTTTTATTTTCTTGGCATACAGTTGCCTAAAAACAAAGAATCTGGGACATGGAACATTTTTTTTATTATGTTTATTACTTTATATTTACTTACCACCAGCACATAAAAGAGATAAATAAGTACATTTTTAAAGTTGGGTAAGTTTTACCAGAATCAATATTGTGAATGATAAATTTGAAATACTTACATTATTCATTATTATTCATTAGTATTATTCATAACAGTAAATATAATAATTTATGTTCCATTAAATCTTTATTCATTCTCATTCATAGAGTTAAATTCTAATAGTAAATATTGATCCTCAATTTTGCACATTGGATGTGTCAATTTTGGCAAATAAAAAGGAGAGGAAGAACAGATGTCAAAGATGGCTTGTTGCAAATCTAAAGAGTTATATCTGTGTCTACAGAAACATTTTATTATTTGTAGAATGAAGGCTTTCATGGCTGGTCTCAATTATGTAAACTGAGGCTCATGGACTGTTAAGGCCATAGGATTCTCTTCCTTTAAGGAAGAGAATCCTATTGGACCATGGCCTTGTAGCTAGGAAAACTCAGTTCATATATGAGGGGAAGTCCATAAGTTCCTGGCCTAACCATTTTCTAGGTATGATAAAGACAAAAACTATATTTCACTTTTCAATATAGTTACCCTTTATTGCAATACATCTCGCATCTTTGAAATAACATTTCAATCCCCCTCCACCCAAATAGTCAGAAGTCTTGTCTGCAAAATGAGCATAAACAGCATCATCACTTCTTCGTCACACTTAAATTTCCTTCCTCCAAGGTCCTTCTTGAGTTTTAAGAGGAGGAAATAGTCACTGGGAGTTAGATCTGAGCTGTGGGGCATATGGTCGTTTTTCTTGAAGCCAAATTTCTTCGCAGCTTTCTTTGCAATAAGAGTTGTGTGTACAGGCCCATTGTCTTGAAGAAGGTGCACACCACCACTCTCTTTTCCTTGCTTTTTCTCTTTGATGGTAGCACATAGTCTGTGCAATAGGCCAGCATAGTACTCCCCATTTACTGTGGTGTTTCTCTGCTTGAAGTCAATGAAGAGTATTCCTTTATAGTCCCAAGAGATTGTGGCCATAATCTTCTTGATTGACTGAGTGACCTTGGCCTTTCAGGAGGTGCTTTGCCAGGTTTATGCCACTCCAATGATTCTCTTATGGACAAGGAATCATAGAGAGCCATAGTTTCATCTCCTGTAACAATGGTTTGCACAACTTCTCTTTTTTTGCCACGGCAGAGCTCCAAAAATGCCTTACAACAAATGATTCTTTGCTGCTTTTGGACTGAGGAAAGAAGTCTAGGCACTCATGTTGCACTAACCTTATTCTTTTTTAAATGTTCATGAATAATTTGAAAGATTATTGTTTCAGAAAGGCCCAACCTTGCTGCTATTTCTGTAACTTTAAGCCGCCAGTCTTCCATAATTTCTTCTTCCACAAGAGCGACGTTTTCAGCAGTGAGCACCTCAAGGGCCGATCTGCACCCTCTTAATCTTCAATGCTTTTTCGACTCATTTGAAAAAGTTTGACCCATTCTTTCATGGTAGAATATGAGGGGGATGCTTCCCCATATATACCATCCAATCGCCATTTAATTTCATTTGGAGTAAGTCCTTCTTTTGTGAAGAACTAATAATAGCTTGATACTTCATTTTCAACATGTCACAATCCTCTACACATAGCCTTCTTTATGCAACTATATCTGAACAACTGAACACAGCAGAGTGGAAGTTACAGCTGCAAATATTTACTTAACAGATAAGGTATAACACGAGATAAGGCTTTTGTGAAGGTGATAATCCTTATTGGCGAGGCCGTAAACTTACAGAGCTACCCTCGTAATTGACACTGGCCATGAAAGCCTTTGTTCTACAATTAATCTTCTATGGGGAGAACACCTACAGATGGGAAGATGAAGGAGAATTCCATTGGACCATGGCCTTATAGCCCATATAATTTATTTTTTTAATTACATTCTTATTTCTTTCATTGCTGTGTTTGTTTCATTCAAACACACATGCAATTATGAATATAAATAATACAAAATACATTAATAGTTTAATGTACGAGAACAGCTATAGATGCAAATGGCAGGTAATGCACTCGGCCATTTCTGACCTCAAACATGTTTTACTCTGAGAAATATTGCTTCTAAGCTGTTTAAAAGCATAAATGTTAAGCACATAACATGGGCAATAAGATTTTGTAACCTACTATGTTTTGTTCGTAGTTATATGATCCAAAAAGTGTTGGAATATCCAATTACTACAATCCAAAATAAACAGCAATCAAAGGAATGGTTCACCCTGCCATTTTATGTTCAAAAATTGGCAGGTAAGGTTTCTTTCTTTCAATTTTTCTTTTTTTTTTTATACAAAGAAATCATAATGTCATATTATTTAGAATAGCACAAAACAGTAATGGGAGCACATTATTTTGCATTATTGACCAAGCTTCAGGATTTTTTTAGGAAAAATGCCAGAGAAAATATTTCCAAAAGTTGCCTATTTTTGCAATACAATGCACCTGCTTGCAATACAGAAAATTAATGAAGATGGCTTTGAATTGATTGATGATCCTCCCTATTCAGATTTAGCCTCTACTATTATCTATTTTCAAAGCAAAAAAGACATTTAAAAGAGAAATTTTCATCATATATAGCAATAAGTATTGTGGACGGCATGTTTGCACAGCAAGAAAAATCATTTTTTTAGGATACTCTGAATTTTTTTATGAACATTGTGCTAAGTGTTTGCAGTTGAAAGGTGGTTAGGCTAAGAATTTACCAATATCCACTCATAGTATGGAAATTGATGAAAAATAGTGTGTGTTTACAAAAAGAAAAATCAACTGGAATGAGGATGCACCAATCAAGGTTTAAGTCAATGAATAGTACATGTGAATATACGAGGGCCATCCAGAAAGTAAGTCCCAATCACGCCTGGAGATGGAACCACTTGTCGGATAGGAATGCGCATGCGCAGGAGTAGAGAGGAAGTATGTGGGAATAATGCAGTAAAGTTTCAGCCTTGTGGCGGCCGTGGTTACCGCACTGTGCTAGGAGAAAATGGCTGCTCTGATATTGTCTCCCGCCAACTGCGAGGTTCGTGCAGTCATCCGAGGTTTGCTCGCTCAAAAGCAAAGTCCAGCAGAGATCCATCGCCAATTGTGTGAAGTGTATGGACACGACATTATGGTAAGACGATGGTGCAGGCAGTTCACTGAAGGACGAACCAATATTCACGACGACGACCGTAGTGGCCAACCGTCCCTGGTAACGGCAGAAGTGTTGGAAAGTGTGCGGCAAGCAATTGAGCAGAACCGGCGCTTCACAATTTCAGAACTCTCTTGTCAATTCCCCAGATGTCCCGCCCCCTTGTGCACGAAATTGTCTCCAGGAAGCTTGACACAGTTGGCAATGGATCTCTGCTGGACTTTGCTTTTGAGCGTGCAAACCTCGGATGACTGCATGAACTTCGCAGTTGGCGGGAGAAAATATCTGAGCACCCATTTTCTCCTAGCACAGCGCAGTAACCACGGCCGTCACAAGGCTGAAATTTTACTGCATTATTACCACATACTTCCTCTCTATTCCTGCGCATGCACATTCCTATCCGACTAGCGGTGCCATCTCTAGGCGCGATTGGGACTTACTTTCTGGATGCCGTAATATATAAAACATTCAAGGAAGCAATTTCCTCTCAAACGAAGTAAGTCTAATATGTAAGGAATATGATTATCTTGCCGAGAGCTGATACTTCACTAAATATTCACCTTAGAACTGGATCGCCATGGGTGGCCGAGATTTTTAAGGCTTGAACTCGTGAGCGGGAGGTCTGGGGTTCGAATACCATCCTCCCTGACTAAGGCTTTTCCCAGGTTTTCCTCAGTCCTCATAAATGGCAAATGCCGAGAAGGTACCCTAAAATTAGGCCTGGAATGTTTCTTTCCTTAAAAAAGTTCTTTCCAAATTTATCATTTCATATCATATGTATCAGTTCCACCACCTGTGGTGTCCCAGGAGTAAAAACAGGCATAAAAATGTGTGATAAATCATGTAAATTCAGTGTTTTTGTTAATCACTTTATAATATAAATTAGTTTTATAGGCCAGAAGCAACTTAGTGACCAATCTTGCCAAGAGGTAATAACACTGGCAAGTAACATTATTGTTCCCTCCAAAAGTCGGGGGTACAAAAAATCCTGCATATGCAAAAGAAATCTCTGCACTATTGTACTTAGTTTTGCTCCATGTTCGCAAATAAAAATGCTGGAATAAATTTAATAGTAATATCATCTCTGCTACACAGTGTAATAATAATCCATTTTTTTTACTAGAAGGAGTCATACCGTTTTGGAAAGAGAGGCCAACAGATTAAAATAGAAAGTTGAGTGTTAAAATAATACTGCTACTAACTTACAACAAAATTTACACCTTTTCTAGTTTAAATTTAGGATTTACCAGTTTATATATATTTTCCAGAACATAAATTGCACGTGTTTACTCACCTTGGCCTCATTGCTGACAGTGGGTTTATTTGCAAACTGGACCTCTGTAGCTTTGAGAATTGTGTTTTCTTCTAAAATGGTAGCTTGTGATTGGTTGTGTCCAAATGGCTGCAACATAAGTAATATTTAATTACATGCTCAAAAAATAATGAAAAACAATGTTTGACAATCACAAAGTAAACAGTATTCCTTTATTTCTGGGATGTTGTTAATAGAATGAAAGAATATTTTATCACATCTAATAATCTACTCAAAAGACACCATGTATTATTAGCAACATTAAGTTGGAGTTACAGTTTCAAATGGTATGAAATGTTCACATTTAGCAGTTGAACAGCACATCCTTCTTGATTATATTTTTGGAACTGGTGTTTTCCTAGCAACTATGAAGACAAAATAAATTGCATACACAATATAAACATTGTTAACTCCTGCTTCCTCCCTATCCATTTAAGAAATGATTTATTATTCATCTTTAGCACTCTTATGGTCAATTTTATAAAAGGGAGATTACTTTTAACTGTAATTTAAAAGGTAACTAGAGGTTAGTCATAATTTATGTTGCATAAAAATAACCTTAGACTATGTAATCTCAAGTTTGCACTACCATTGAACCTATGGCAATATCGGGAAACATAAGAGAAATTCATGTTTAATTATTCAATTTTTCTGGATTGTCTTCATACATGGATAAGGAAAAGTCAAAGTGAATGCAAATGGCAAATTTTAGCAAACATGAGAAGGACTTTATTACTCACCAGATGCTAAAATATAAGGAAATAATTGAAAATAAAAAAACAAATTCGATCTCAAATAAAGATAAAGAGTGTACATTTGGGTGAATTGCCAAAGGGTATAATTTTATTCTGAAGACTTCCGCATTATTACCTCCACATATGCAGTCTATTGCACCTAAAACTCCAGGAAAGTTGCAAATGTTACATAAGCCTAGTATCACTTTCCATACATTATCTTCTTCAATCGGCATTTTATGAACTGATGCCTAAAAGGTGCAATTGCTCTGGTAACTTTATGTATGGCCTCTGGTCATTGCTTTCTCCTCTTACTTTTTCCTTTCGGAATTCATTAAAGGCAATGTTTATTTACTACCATTGTCCACAACACTCCAGAATCTTTGTGATCAGTTAACACATACACTGTAGACCTCAACACTTGACATGATTCATTGCGTATGGCAGGAATTTGATCATGTTGATGTATGCAAACATTGAAGAATTACGACTAAAGCATCTGAAACTTGGACAATACTCTTCCTAACGGTGCAAGTTTTACCCATACAGATTTATTATTATTATAATATATTTATTATTATGATAATGATGATGATAATAATAAACATTTTACTTGCTTTCATAGCCCTACCATTCCTTTGTAATGCCACTGCATTAACCTGTTCTCTCCTTAATATCTAGTTCTTTATAGATTTGTGCATTTAATTTTTTAAGCCAAAGAAGTAGCTACTTATTTACATACTTAGCATGCTCTGTAAGCTTATATTTGTAAGAATTCTTGATATAAACACCATTAACCAGAAAAGTACACGTGTCAATAATACACAATGAACACTGGTACCTAAATATGAGGTACTATCAAAATGTTCCAAGATTAGGCCTAGAGAACAAAAATGTTATGGCTTGTGCAAGAAAATTAGCATTCAGGACATTGTTGACATCATAAATATGTCACCAGAAATGTGATGCAAGGCAAATAGGATGCTTTATCAAGTCAATGCACCCCCCTCATAGAGCTTTACCAATGAATGAGTTTCTGGACCACAATGTCATTATCATTCTTCTTTAACGTCCTACTTTCCAGAATTGGCTCCCTGCAGCTTCTTCCTCTTCCAGCAGATGAAACAGAAGCTAAATGTGGTTGCTCTAACTCCAAGAATTCAGCATAATTGCAATTTAATTTACATAAAATGGGTAAATTTCTTACACACTTCATTTACTGTATTTAAGTAAGTTTACCTCTGGGACTTAAGTTCTAACTTAAATAGAGTAATTGAAGTGTGTAAGAAATTAATCTGCAGTATATAAATTATATAATACCTTCACTGTAAACAGCTTCAAAATGAAACAAATACGTTATATTGGACTGACAAGTCTTTAGAAGCACTAAGTTGACCGATAAGTGGTACTTCAACATTCAAAATGGTGGTCCCAGAGGTAAACTTACTTAAATATAGTAAGTGAAGTGCGTAAGAAATTCTAAATAGCTTCAAAATGAAACAAATAAGTTATAATTTCAGCCGTTTGACATGCTTTAGGGAGTTCTCACAAAGTGAAAAGAATATATATAGTGATGTACCGCTGCACAAGGGAAAAGTGACAAAATTTATATCAGCTATGTACTTTGTTGAACATGAGGTTAGATTTGGAACTTTTTGATAGCACCAATAGATTTCAAGGTTTTTGTGGGACAATTATTCTAACTATACTTTAACACTTTAAACCAACATCATAAACATGGCAATGAAATAAGATTTCTTTACCCTCCTCAAAAAACTGGCACTTGCATTATGTAGTGACTACCATTAGTATATTTTTGTGTGTGCATGTGGGTTTATATATAAATCAAACCCCTCCTAATTAGCTCAAATGAACTTCATGTTCACCCATCAAGTTCAAAAAATGTCATATAAACTATACACATGATTTTGGAGAGTTTTATTACAAAGCATCGCTTTCACAATGAGCTATTTGTTCTCAAATCTTAGTGGTACATGCTAATAAGTATAAATGTTAAGATCATTGTGTGATTGAGTCCAACTAACACTTTTAATTGATATTATTGTATTATTTAGTTGAACTACACACTCTTAACACTCTTTTGCTCCATTTACATGCCTAAATACTTACGAGCGGTTTCATAAACCCTTCATTCGCATTGTCAGTCCATTGTTGACTGGAGGATAATCCAACAACATACTGTGAAGATGTGTAATGTGCTCTGGTGGAGGTGTGATGAACTTGAAATTTATGTTTTCATCACCGAAAGTATCAAAGTTCATTAAACTGTCTTTGTATTGTAAATGTAGATTTTTTCCCATGTTGCTAATTCTGTAGGTCCTTGCAATGATTTTAATAATTTTGTTTAATTCAATATGTTGTGGTTTTCTGTCTAGAAATGAGATGCCACTGCTGATTTCCCGAACTGCTTGTATTTTATGTTTCTGAAATGTTCTTTTAACTGTGTGCCTATTTTTCTCTTTGTTTTTCCAATGTAGATTTTTTAACATTCTGTACAACTTATTTTATAAAAGCTGTTTTTTTCTCTTGTGCAATACTGTCATTAACATCAATCAGAAGATTTTTAACATTAAATCTGTTTACAGGTGCTAACCTGAGATTAAAATCTTTTAAGAATGTTCTGAAACTTTTTGTAGCCTATATATGTGAATTTTTTAAAAATTAACTTATCTTTTTTTGCTAAAAGTGTTGTGGTTTCTTTAATAAGTTTTTGCCTTTTGAATTTCTGTACTTTTTTGTGTACTAGTTCTTTGTTATAACCATTTTTAACTGCTGTTCTTTCAATTTGTTTGTATTCTTTAAGGTATTCTTCTTTGCTAATTTTAAGGTTAACTAGCCGATGTGTTAAGCTGTTCAAAACAGCATGTCTGTGCATTGTGGGGTTAAAACTGTCAGCTTTAATGTGGTTGTCTGCATGTGTATTCTTTCTGTATATTTCAAATTCCAGGTTTTCTTCATGTTTCATTATTTTTATTTCCAAGAAAGGTAACAAGTTATCTTTTTCAGTTTTGTATGTAAATGAAAGGTTTTTATCTTTAAATTCAGAAGTTTTATGGCATCATTAATGAGTTTTTTGTTAACTATGGCAAATATATCATTGACATAAAATATGTATGGAAAAGCTGAGTTGATGTGTGTTTCAAATCTGCTCATGAAGAGGTTAGCTAGAAATGGAGACAAGGGACTGCCCATAGTAAATCCTGATGATGTTTATAAAATTTGCCCTTGAAAGGGAAGTAGGATTGGTTTATGCAAATTTCTGTGAGATTAATGCTATTCTTTTACATGTGCATGATTAATTCCACTTAATCTTAGCGATTCTTGCAGATAAATTAGTATGTTTCTCTTTGGAAAAACAAAGGGAAGCATATGCATGTGGTTAAAAGAACATTTCAGAAAAATAAAATACAAGTAGTTGCAGAAATCAGCAGTGGCATCTCATTTCTGGACAGAAAATCACGATATATTAAATAAAACCTGGCATAGGATTCTAAACCTAAATGTAGATAATCTAGTAAAGCAATGTCTGATATATCAAGAATCAAGGGGTGGTTGAGTAGTTTAAAAAATATTTTAGAGAGCAATGGACTAAAGTATATATGGAGGAAAAGAGGTACAAATGTTACAGGTTTTTGGAAAGATGCGAGAAGACATTTTGAAGATATAGAGATACAAAAACAATTTAGTAATTTAGCTGGGAAGACATCACTGGAATTTTATGTTAAGATGAAATGGGCATGAGAAAGGGAAATTTACATAGCTAAAATAAATGAGGAGGAAAGGGAGGATATAGCATGGGCGAGAGTAGGCATGTGGAAGTTATAAGGTGGAATGAATGAATAGTGTTTAATGCCCAGTTTTGCTACAGAGGCACCACAGGCGATGGACACTGATGATACATCAGATGTAAATGATATATTGGGAAAGGATTTATTTTTATGGAAGGACTCGTTCCAGGCCTAAGTTTAGGGTACCTCCCCGGCATTTGCCATTTATAAGGACTGAGGAAAACCTGCAAAAAACCTCAGTCAGGAAGGACGGTCCTGGCGGTATTCGAACCCAGACCTCCCGCGCACGAGTCCGAGACTTAACGACCTCGGCCACCTGTGGCGGTAAAAAAGTTATAAGGTGAAAGAGGAGGTTTTACAAAGGGGAATGCCCATTATTTGGAGGGAAAGATGACTTAGAACATATAGTGTTTGATTGTAAGGAAATTGAAAACTGGAGAAATGAACTCATTTAGGTAAAGTTTAAAAGGGATAACAGAACAACAAAAAGAACATTCATAAGAGTGTAGGAGTGAGGGTCAGTATTTATTTAAAGTTAAACAGAAGTGGAAATGGACAATGAAGACAGAAGAAGAAAATTCACAAAAATATTAATATATAGTCGATAAAATAATAAATAGACAGAGTAAGTTAGATATCATTTTGGTACCTGGAGTCAAGTCAGAGCCATATCCCCTGGAATTCCAATAAGTTCTGCTGATGAACCAGGGACTGGTAGAATATTCAACAGAGAAGTGAACAATTGGTATCCTTTGTATAAATTTATTTCAAACCAGTTAAAACTTCTTTCCCAAGGGAAAGTATAAAATTTTAAAATGGTTTAAATATTCAATACTCTTGAGTGTTTCACTCTTTAAATTACTAAAATTCAGGACATGTTTCTAGAACTTTGTTCACATTGTCAACTGACATGACAGTTATGCTGGATTGAAGAGGCAGGTAATTGAAAGGGACTCTGGTGGTTTATGAAAGAACAAAATGTTGTCCGCTTCCGGAATTCTAAAGTTCATAAGTCTGTGTTCATTTTGTTTAATAAAGATGTTCTTCCATATGCTCAGTTCTTTAGCGAATTGGAGAGCTCTCAGTAAATGAATATCTTTATCAATTTCATGGTGCTCGTTCAAAATGTGCTGCTACAGCTGATTTTTCTATCTGTTTGTGTCTAATGTTTCTCGTATGTTCATTCTGATACCTATGTTTCTCTTACTTTTTCCTATCTATACTTTTTCACAGTCCTTACAATTTATCTGATATATCCCTGACTCTTCCTCTTTGAGTCGCCATCTACTTCGTTTAGTTTCAACAATTTCCCTACACTATATCTATTTAGAGGAGCCAATATAATATTATACTGATTAAATTTTTTTTGAAATTTATTATTCAATTGTGGATGATAAGTGAACTTTTTGTAGATCTTATCTTTAGATAAAGAACTCAATATCGTAATTTATTTAATTTTCTTTTGTCTCAGAAATCTTACAATTTTTTGATCATTCATCTGTTTTTTTAAAACCATTAGAAATGGCTGTGTTTATTATGCACTGGGGAAGAGTGTTGAACATTTTAACCATTTTAAAATTTTCACTTGCCCTTGGGAAAGAAGTTTTAGCTGGTTTGAAATAAGTTTATACAAAGAAATTACATACGTTTTGCTGTGTTGATTCCTATTGAGTTTTAAATTGGTATCCTGTTTATTTGGAATTTAAATTAAGGCATTAGTATATCATTATTATAAAATTGTAATTGTGAGGGGTACATTTAAAAAGGCCTGAGTCAGATAGATGGAGGCCCCTTGTAGTTTGCATTTTCTTAGTATTCAAATAAATAAATATAATAAAATTATTAAAATCATTAGAAGGGCATACATATTTAGCAACATGGGGGAAAATCAACATTTACAAGTACAAAGACAGTTTAATGAATTTCGACACTTCTGGTGATGAAAACAAACTTCAAGTTCATCACACTTCCACCAGAGCAGATAACACATACTCACAGCATAACGGTTTATCCTTCCATCGCCAATGGGCTGACGATGAGAACAAAGGGTTTATGAAACTTGTCCTGCATATTTAAACAAATAAGTGCAGCAAAGAAGTGTTAGTTCCTGTCAATCACACAATGATCTTAATATATGATAAGCTTCACTGTGCAATGTTATAATTAACAATTTTAGGTAAGTATAAATTATAATTAATCTGTCATTTAACACACGCTTATGCTTCACTTACTTTTAAATATGGTTGGACCAGTTTCAAAGAGACATCCTCTCCATCTTCAACCAACTTCACGGATTAATTATAATTTACATTTAATGAGCTTCACTGTGCGAGTTCCAACAGAATTTTTTAAAAATGTCTTATTTTTCGAAAGTTCTTAAATGAAGTATAAATATATTTTGATTCTGCAGCTTTATATGTAAAACTAGTTTCATTGAAGGATGTTAGCTAGTTAAACAAAACAAGGTAACTTGTTGCATTGTGTTCACTGCTAAATACATTCTGAAGATTTTAATTCAAGTCAAAATGTTATTTAAATGGGGTGGGGGCTTGTGAATATTTAAAAACTGGAAAAGACACATGTGCAAGGAAACAGCATATATGATTTACTAAGGGCACAGCACTAATACAGAATATGACTAAGCCTTAGAATATGCTTATTCACTTAATGATATAGCAAGGAATTACGATGAATTAAATTACAGAAAATATTACCTATAAAGAGGAAATAGCTGCATTACATATAGATATTTTTAATTAGATAGTCAGTAATTTAATACTCTTATGCTTTAACTACCATTGAATTATACAAAACGTTTCACAGGCCTTGGCCCACATCATCAGCTGTATGGCAACTACCAGATTCGTTGATGGTTCAATGGACTATCATGGACATTTTATGAACTTTTGGATTTATTTGTCTTCTGTTTGGATCTCCAAGTTCATAACCTTATTTTCATATTTTTTATCAACATTTTTTCCCACATTCCCAGCTCCAAGGGTCTATCTACGAATTTCAATAATTTGACTTCCATTTCTATTTATCTCTCCAAAAGTGATGTGCAACTGCTGATTTATCTATCTGTTTGTACCTGAAGTTTCTCCAATATTCCTTCAGCCTAATTCCAATGCTTCTTTTTGTTTTGCTAATATATACTTTGTTGCATTCTGAACAGTTGATTTGATATACTCCTGGCTTCTTCTCATCAGGTTCTATCATTATCACTGAAGTTGAGCAGATTATTTAGGCTGAATTTGTTCACTGAGGACAAAGTAATCCCAAGCCCTCTGAAAATTTTCTGGAATTTTTTGGTGGCCCAAGGATAATAAGTAAATTTCTTTTGAATGGTAGTTTCTTTTTTTGCTGCCAATGTTGCAACCTGTTTTAACCTCTTCTCTTGTTTGAATTTCTTGATTTTCTTGCCTATAATTTCTTGGCCATACCTATTGATTTTTGCCATTTGTATTGTGAGAGAGTACTCTTCACTATACAAACTCATTCATGGGCATATTAATGAGTCTATGTGCTAAGCTGTTGAAAACTGCGTTTTTGTGCAGTGGGATTGAAGCCACCGTCTTTTATGTAATTTTCAGTCTGCATATCCTTTCTGTATATTCCAAATTTCAAATTATAATCTTTAAGTCAAGGAAAGGAATCATGTTGTCTTGTTTTGTTTCAGAAGTGAATTTAATTTCCCCATTTTGTAAGTTTAACAATTTCAAAGCATCATCAAAGTGTTTCTTTTTAACAATCACAAAGATATCATCCACTATTTTGCCAGACTTTAAAAATGCATACAAATGAATTTGGTGGTGTGCATTTATAAACTACTCATATATAAATCAGCCAGAAAAGGTGATAATAAATTCCCCATAGCTAAACCTGCTTCTCGTTTGTAAAATTCATCATTGAACCTGAAGAAATTCTGAATGATACGAACTTCGGTTAGTTGGATGTATTCCTCAATCTCCTCATTGTGTTTCAGAGACTGCAAACAATTCCAAAGGGAAGTTTGGAGTTTCCATTTTGGTATGCTGTAAAAGAGTGAATTTACATCAGAGGATACTAGATAACTATTCTTTTGGAGACCCAGGTCTTTAATTTTCTCCACCAGTTCTTTGGAATTACTTATACTTAAGCTATCAAACCTAAGAAATGTTTGAAATCTCTGGAGGAACCAGCTTGCTAGCTGGCAGGAAGCGTGTGCTACTACTAAACAAAAAGAAGCATTCAATTCCAAACACTGGAGAAACATCTGGTACAATCATATAGATAAATTAGCAGTTGTACATCACTTTTGCAGAGATAAATGTGAAATAGAAATTGAAGTCAAATTATTGAAACTCATAGACTCACTCTTGCAGCTAAGAATAAGGGAAAAAAATTTTATACAAAAATATGAAGATAAGGTTATCTGAACAGAAGACAAATTAATCCAAAAGTTCATAAAATATCGATGATAATAAACCAAGTCTATTCAATCATCAACAAATCTGGAGGTCGCTACATGGGCATGCGAAGGCCTTTGAAACATGATTTGTATAATTCAATGGCAAGTGGAGCATAAGAGTATTAAATCTACTTACTATTTAATTGAGAATAGATTAACTGGTTCACTATATTAGTTCCAACACAAAATTAATTTCAAATTTAATACCATATAGATACATTTAAAGAATAAGAGATATAAATGCAGAAAATTCATGTGGCTGGTTAAAATGGCTAAAAGGTGATAAAATGGCATGAAAAAAATTGGGGGGGCAGTTGGGGGGTGGAAGCATTGAAGGTTGCTTGGTAGCATTCAAAAGAAATAGATATGGCATGGAAAATTGATGGCTCTTGACAATAACCATTAATCATGCTATCTTACCTTTTTGCCATAGAGACACTGGTAAAATATAACACCAACACTCCAAACATCAACTTTGGACGAGATCTTGGGAGGATTCTTGCCCACAACAAAGCATTCTGGAGGCAGGTACCAGTAGGTACCTGCACCTTGTGACGTCAGGTCCATACCATGATCTGGATTATAGTTCTCCTCATCCATTACCTTACTCAGTCCAAAGTCTGTGATTTTGATTTCTCCGCATACATTTCCTTCTGTGAGTAGAATGTTCCCTGCAAGAATCACAATGAAAAATATGTTCAAGTAAGGGCCATCTTCATCAACAGCTGTTAAAAGTTAATATGCTCTTAGACTGGTTTAACATTCAAATTAACAAAAATTCTATCAACCAATGTTAATTTTAACAAGGCGCTAAACTTCATGTTAATTTAACATGACCTTTCCCCTGTGTTAAAAGATGAATGTTTGAAAACACAACTGTAGATGTTGAAATTCCATATTTAAATATATGAAAGTCCTTCATAACATAGAAAGGGGCTGTAAGATGTAGTTACTTTGAACTTTTTACATAAAAGATGAACTTTTACAAAGATACAGAATGTGAAAAACAGTCATCACAGGGTTGTAGATGAAATATGAGAGGTTAAAACACCTTTATGTCTATGCTCCTTTTAATTCCTTAATCCCCTCCTCCTTAATTCCTTGTATGAGCTGCATGTATTAATTATCCTATGCTAACATTACATAGGAGTGCATTCAAATGTTATTTAGTTATGATACCTCGATCTGTGCAATTTGCAATACTCGGGAACTTTAAGAATGTGTTAACTTTATACTGGAAAAGCAAGCATGCAGGAGTCTTAACATATTGTTAAATATTAACAATGTTAACAAAATGTTAGCACATTTTAAACATCTATTAATGATGAAACTGGCCCTAAGTGTTTGCATTTGTTTTACAAGTGCATAAAGCTTACAATGATCCAGATCAATGTAACAAACTAATGAAATGAGTTTCATAAAGGTGCAAATAAAGTTTGTCAGTATTTAAGTGATCTGGTCTTCACTTTTTCAGGTTGGTGAAATATTCTAGAAAATGTCTCAACAGGCAATACAACCTTATAATGCAATCAAAACTATAAATCAACTCACTGCAATGTTTGAACTATGATGGTGGGCAGCTTTACTTCCCTTCTGAAGAAAGCCATACTTAGGATTTTTATGCCCCGAAAATATCCATTGGTCCTGGCCAGATTCGAACCCGCGATCTTGGGTTTAGGAGGCAAGTATGGTAACCACTACACCACCAGGACTGACACAAATGTTGCTTAATCAGTAGTTCAACATACTCAGAAGTGCATCAATGCCAATTTTTTTTTGTCTGGTTTGGTTCATTTATGGAAGCCTTTAACATCTCAGGTCATCAGTGTCCCATTCAAATCAGGGAATGAAAAGGCCAACAAATTTTGCTCAGAGGCTTCTTTTTCAGGCTTGAGGTTATTTATCATGCTGTAAATGTATGACATGGGACCCATGGCTTTATTTCTCTTCGGAAGGAAGCCATACATCGGATTTTTATACCTGAAAAAAATGCATCGGTCCTGGCAGGGATCGAATCCGCAATCTTGGGTTTAGCAAGCAAGTATGGTTACCACTACACCACCAGGACTGACAGCCTTGATGCCAATTGTGGACATTTTGAGTAATTATTGTAAATAACTGTTGTAACTGTAAAAATCTAAAATGATTATGCTCATTTTCTATTTGTGTGAATATAATTTTGTAATGTTAACACAGTTTTTTCTTTGCTTGGAATGTGTATGCATTTTTTAACACCTTCAGTATTATTTCACCTGCCTACAAGATATGCATAATTTGTAATTTCCAGTATATTGTACAGGAAAAGCTACACTTTCAATTCGTCCTTTTATGCAACATAAATCCACTCTGTTTACTTCTGTCACTATTAAGCTCTCTGTACTTAAGCACATGATTAGTCATAATTTTTTAGATAAACTATTATACATTCTGTTTTTGTTAAATTTTAAGGTAAATTAAATGTTTTTATTTTTTTCCTTTATGTAAATGTTCCAGCCACCTCCTACTGAAAACTGTAGATATACACTTAAATTTCTATCTTACTGCTGACTGCAATCATGCCACTGGGAGCAGCATTCTTTGGTGCCCTTACTATTCAGTCTATTATGAATTCCTATGATGTTTACCAGAAACTCTGGCTAAGTGTTCAGTTTGATTTATGAGGGGTCATTTGAACAGCAGTAACTCCAAACTCGCTACCATATCAAAATCTGCCATCTTTCACATAAACAGTTGTGCAATAATGCTTTGCTTTGTGAATAACCATAGTAGATTTTGCTATTTATTGCAGGCAGATGTATGCATTTTGGATTAAAGGCAAATATTGAACATCATGGGATAACTAACTTCTTTGTAAAGAAGGATATGACAGCAACAGAAATTCATAGTGATATGATAAGACATTCTAGGGGATTCTGGCAATTTCATTTTCATTTTCAACTGTTTCCAAATGGACCACTGATAACATTTGCCACCATGTAAGTTTGGAAGACAATCTATGTAGCAGACAGCCAAAATTTGTTTCCCTACCTGGGAAAAATAAAAATAATAATAAAAAATAAAGGTAAATGAATAAAAAATAATAATAAATAAAATTGGCAATATGCTACTGGGGGAATGCTGACTAAAAGTGTGGAATTGCTGAAGTTATGGGCATTTCAGCCAAACAGTGAAAAAATTATCTGCAAGATGGATGCCCCAGCTTTTGACACTCAAATACAAATCAGAGTTGAACCTTAGCATGGCTGAAGATGGGAACAAATGTTCTCGAAACCGGTTCCATACTTTTATAAAAAGTAAGTGAAGCTTTAAGAGTGTGTAGTTCAACTAATCATACAATGATATCCATTAACAAATCAGCATCTCTGAGTAAAACTTGTTTTCAGAGACCCAACTTATTTTATTCGTTGATTTGTGACCAATAATGAAATATTGTTTACTACTACACACCAGAAACAAAACAATCAAATTATCATTATTCTATATTGCCAAAGAATACCAAATGTTTAAATTCAGTTGAAAAGATCAAGTTTTCTGGGAAGCTAAAGGTATCATTCTGATAAGACTATTTACCTAGTGCAACATTTATTACTGGGGCAAAGATGATTAACTTTTTGACCAACTAAAAGCAAAAATATGAGTTTATCAAAGAAGAAAATCTGTATAAGGACAATGCTTGCCCTCACACATGTGTCAAACAATGGCAGAAATCAATCAACAGGGCAATAATTTGCTGCTGCATCTGCTTTATTTCCCAGATTTGGTTCCATCAGTCTTCTGTCTCTTTTCAAAGCTAAAACAATTCCTTGGTGGAAACAGACGTTTATCTGTAAATTATTCTAATCTGTCATCTAACACACTCTTGTGCTTCATCAGATGTTTATGTGATAGAAAAAATGAATGCATCAATTCAGTATTTTGTAGGCCAGGAGTAGTATGGATCCCTCCAGGCCTGATGAGTTAAAAGGCTTTACAACATCTTTGTGGACAGAGTACATTGGTGTCAAAGCAAACTATGTTGATAAATAACTATTTCAAAAGAGCCAGCATTTATTTTGTGCTTCATTCCAAAAATTTTTCAAATTACCCTTTTATTTACATTTTTATTTGCAAAAAAGGAAACCTTCAGACAAATGGCTAACATGCTGTAATGCTATTCACTGCAACATTTCCTAATTTTACATGCTATGCAACTAACCTGGTTTGAGATCGTAGTGAATGACTGGAGGCTTTATCTCGTTGAGATACTTGAGTGCAGACACTACCTGCATAACAATGGAACGTGCTTCTCTCTCAGGAATTGTCTTGTGCTGTAAACATAGAATGTAAGCAAAAGTAATGTACACTGTATTTTTGCATTCAAGGATGGAGCCTGTGACATCATGATACATTGAAAAGTCCCATAAGAGTGTGTTAATTTATTAAAATATTCAAATCTACACATCACTTCTCATTGCAGTATTTCATGATGCTATGAATTCATTTTCTGAGTTAGGTTTTAATATAGATAAAGAAACTTTCACACCAGGCAGGAAGGCTGCTTGAATTTTTTGAGTTTTCCTGAAACGTATTATATTTAAAACAAATAATACATTAAGTTTAATTTGCTCTCAATACTGCATATTTATACATAAGTCACACTCTTTGCGCTCTGGGGTTTGATTCCCACCAGGACTGTCCTCCCTGAGTTAGGTTTTCCTGTTCTCATAAATGGCAAATGTGGGGAGGTACCCTAAACATAGGTCTAGAACACAGTTTTAAAAATAAATAAATAAATAAATAAAATAAATCAAATCCCTTCCCATTACATCTCACATATCAGTATCCACTACCTATCTATGGTGCATCAGTACTAAAACTGGGCATTAAGCACTATTAAAAAAAAAAAATCTTTGCTACGAATAATAGATTTCAATATAAATAAATTTCATTAACAAAATTAGAATAAATCTTTCACTGTAACTTGTGCAACAAGCACATTCAGCAGTTTGTTATACAATATTCATTATAAACCATTTACAAAGTTGGGGTATTCACAAATATTCATATATGGATGCATGCTTTTACTTTACATACCTAAAACCCTGTAATCAAACATTTTGGACAATCCAAATTGATCCTTGTTAAATAAACACACAACCTTTTTGAGTGAATAAAATGAGCCACTAAATATATATGTGGTATTTATGAGTTGTATTCAAATGGTACTATGATTTCTCTTATTGGCCATTTGTGCATTCTACAAAAACACTTAAGATATAAAAGGACAAGAAACTGATATATATGCAATGTTTCATTTTAACAGAGCTCTTGTGACTTCATCTTCTTCTCCACTTTTATGCATCGACAATTGGGTTGCTCATGTGCACATTGAAATAGGCAACCGTCAAATGCATGAGGGTAGTAATTAAGTAAGTTAAAATTGATGTGGGGTACTACATGTTTGAATGAGGCACCTAAGGTTTTTGCTAAATTAGTCCAGTGGCAACTGATGACAGACCTGAAACAGTCAAGGGTTACAAAAGCAAAACAACAGTTGCAAGATGGCTGCACCTTTTAGTGAGTACAAGCCTCAAGAGCACTCAACTGTGTAGTTTTTGGGGGCTAAAGGTATGGAATCAAAGAATATTCATAAATAAACGATTGCCATCTACATTGAGAAGTCATGTCAAGCTGTTTACAATTGGTTGCAGAAGTTCTCTGAAGGGCAGACACGCATCAAAGACAAATACCATGTAGCTGGCCAACACAGATTGCCACAGAGGTGAATTTGCAATGAGATGAAGAACTTAATCCAACTAGACATTTTTTTTTTTTATTGATTTATTTATGGATGCTCTTTAACATCTCAGGTCATCAGCATCCCATTCAACTCAGGGCGTGAAACGGCCGACAAATTTTGCTCAGAGGCCTCTCTTTCAGGCTTGAGGTTCTTTTTCGTGCCGTAAATGTACGACATGGGACCCACGGCTTTACTTCCCTTCCAAAGGAAGCCATACCTAAGATTTTTATGCCCGAAAAAATCCATCGGTCCTGGCCAGGTTTGAACCCGCGATCTTGGGTTTAGGAGGCAAGTAGAACATGTAGTGAAACCATTAAGAATGTCCTAATATTTCAACTCAGAAGAGATTATTAATGCATGTTTCACTGTGTTCGATTCAAAATTGAATTAATATTGAAATGTGATTTTAATAATTAAAATGTAAATTGGAACTGGCACAGTGAAGCCAATTATATAATTGATATTATTGTATGATTTAGTTGAACTACACACTCTTAATGCTTCACTTACTTGTCATAATATACAGAACCGGTTTCGAGAACATTTTGTTCTCATCATCAGTCAGGTTAAAATTCAACTGTTGGATAATTCGTTCTATATATTATGACAAGTGAAGCATTAAGAGTGTGTAGTTTAACTAAATCATATAATATATAAATTATGTCATTTTAGTGTTTATTTCCATTTTATTGGTGGATATCCATGTTTCTAATCTATTGACAAATTTACACATTTCATTCTCTAGTTTTGTGTAATGTTGTTTATTCTGCTCATTTTTTTTTTGACTAATCCATATGGTGAAATCATCTCAAATAATCCCATTTGGGAAGTTAGCTAATATTATGTTGATATCATCTATGAAAATATTAAAAAGAATTGGACTGGAGACAGCACCTTAAGGAGGACCCACTTTAGATGCATGCCAACAGAAAAATATTTACCTGTGATAATTGTATGGCTGCAATAATTTATTGCAACATACAATATGATAATTTTAGTCTTAATGTTATATATAATAAGCTGTATCATATATAACATTTTTAAAGCTTTTTTTCCTTCAAAATTTACAATATGTTTTCTTCAATGCTACCGCAGCTTATCTGACAATTTTGTAGCTCATAAACGTTGTCATCATAGCTAACTTATTACATTTATTCTAAAATAGGGAGTAAGGTGACCAAGATCATCCTTTTAATATAGATTATTATAGATAATGTGTTAATAATAGTAACAGCAGTATTATCAAATACATTGCACTTTGTCAGATTTAATTTACATTACGATATATTATACATAACTATTATATAATATCAATGCACAGAAAGTTAATATTAATACTCGGTAATTAGCAAAATGAATACAACTAATGCTTCTATGATTATAACATAGTGATTTGTTAATAATTTATTTTTACATAATAGCTTTATAAACAGCAATTTGGCTTGTGACAAGTTACAATTCATACCTCCTATATGTGACATATTTATAAATTATAGGGAACAATAGTTGTTACAATATACTGACAAATTTATAAAATTGTTGCAATTGTCATACTTGTCAACTTTCATGATATGGGTCACAGCTATGGAAGCTTCAGACAACATGTAGAACCACTGTAACTGCATCCTTATGATCAAGAAAATGCAAGCCTTTTAGGAAAATGGCTATGTATAATTGGATATTAAATTTTATCTGTAATACTTATATTTGAGGATTTTCTCGGTGGGCAAGCAATATGGTAGGAGGCCATGAAAATTGCTCCTCTATTTGGTGGTAAATTAGGTGATTTTACAGTGTAGAGATGAGATGTGATAGAAGAAATTAATGAAATAAAGAAAAGCAAAATGTCAGATTGTTAGAAATGGTCCAAATTAAAATTAAGGCCAAGATCTTGTGATTACTGAAAGGAATGAAGTGCTAGGCTGAATACAGCCAGAGTCAATATTGATTAGGAAGTGGACAATAGTTGGAAAGATTGAGTGAATGGATAGCTGGAAAGGAAGATCTATGGTGCACACCCTAGTTATAAACTTTTGTTACGGCAAATAAAGGCAAGCAAATAGCTAAAATAAGGAGAATGTGATAAGAATGTGATAAAAATTGAATCGCCTAAATGTACATTTTGTTCTCCCTGGGGGTATTGGTATGTTGGAGGATTGATGTATGGAGAGGATTTTACAGCACGTGTCATAAATTGAAGTAGGACTGAGAAGTCATTAATGTAAAAAGAAGCAAGTGTGATGAGAATATTTATGTTTTCAAGAGTATAAGAAACCTAAGTGAGAATGGGCGAGGAGTTAAATACATACCAAATGAAAATTGGAACATTTGGTGGAAAAAAAAACTAAAAAGGAGAAGAAAATGGGGATAGGAGTTACTAGGTATGCAGGGGTAAATCTAATCGCTGTAATGAGTATAACTGTATTTCTGCTGTGATTGGAGGAGTGGAAAAAAATTCTGGCCCAATGGAAATTCAAGAAATACTCAAGAAAATTAACCAGAAAATGGACCAAATGCAGGGTATGCAAAATCGTCTGCGGAAAAATGGAAATTATAGTTAAGGAGGGTAAAGAGATAAAAGACAAAGTGAGGAAATAATATGGGAAATGGAAATAGTTAAGGGAAAAATAGAAAAAATGGAGGAAAGGCTAATTGGAGTAAGGGAGAGAAGAGGAGTATGGGCTAAGGAGAAAGTAGTACAAATAATGAAAGAAAAGCTTGAAATAGATATACAGGTATGGGAAATTGTCCAGGCATATTACGCATGGAGACAACTAGCGAAAAGGGAATTAGCAACAATACGTTGGTGTATGATGTCCTAAACAGAATTAAGAGATTAAAAGGAACAGAGATGTATATTAACAAACATTTACCATCAAACAAGAGAATGCAATTATGTAATCTAGTATGCAGGATGAAAAAAGAAAGAGTACAGGAGAGGAATGCTTATATACGAATTTTCAGTTATAGATTGAAAGGAAAAGAACTTTAGAAATGGATAAGAATGTAGTAAAAAAGAAGTGATATTAGTTGTTAGAGAATATACAGCAGAAGCCAGAGATGACTGCAGGAAAGGAGGCAGGAGTAAATAAGTGTAGGAATAGACTAGATCAGGAATACCTGGAGACAACAAGAAAAGGAGGAAGAGAAGTTTTCAACCATTCTACTAGTGGAGAAGAAGGCCAGATGCAGGTGCAGACTACTAGTGGGGGAAGGGTGGAACATCGGAAAATGGTAGCGGAGAAGACACCAATGGGGAGGACAATAAGGGCGACAACCCCAGTGATGGAATCAGAAAATTGTGCCAATAGGAAGTGGGGAGGAAGAAGAAATTTAGGATCTGGCAGTGTGGGGGAATAGGGTACAAGAACAGAAAAGAGAACAGATAGAAGAAAATAGTATGGGGCATACTATTACCACCTACTACCTACAAAAGAAGACAAGATCTCGGCATTAATGGAGAGGGGAGTATACAGTAATAACAGTGGCTTGGAGTTAAAAGTGGTGTCAACCCCAATAGGAAGCTTTATGGAGATAGTTGAAAATGATCACATGGCTGTAGAGGAAAGGAGAACAAGATATATGGCAAAGTTTGAGAAATTCAAAGGAGGAAGGAGTGAACCAAGATAGCAACTGGACTGGAGGGTAGTGTTATGGAACATGGAAGAATTTAGATCAAAGTTGAAAAGTAGTGAAGTGTTTGAAATGTTTAAAAAAAGACACATGATTGCAATGGTAAAGACTTGGTTAGACAAGGATGAAAAATTTGTGGTAGATGATTATGATTATATAAGAGTTCATGGTTTCAGGAGAAGCATTAGGAGGAGGGTTTCGGAAGGTACACGGATATTTATAGAGATAGTGGAGCTAAGGTGAATGAAGTATTATCTACAGAAGAAGGGCAGTTCTGTGGGTAAAGGTACGTAAATTGACAGGTGTTAAGCTATATAAATTTGTTATCAAAAGGAAGGATGGGTCTGCCATGGATGCATACAGGAGTAATATTTCTAAATGACAGAGTAAAAAACAAGGTAGAATATGTGGGACTTTTAAAATTATTTATTGGAATGTAAGAAAATTAAATGATAGGGAGATAGTATATGGGATGATAAATGGAATAAATTGCAGAAAGATACAGTGCTAATAGAAATCCTTGTGAGTAGGAGGGAGGAAAGAATTCAAATGATGGGAAAGATTCTAGGAAAAGGTTAAGGGAGAAATGGTGAAAAGTATTAAGAAAGAGAAAGAGGTATTCATTTTTTTTACACTAAACTCCATTTACTTACATAAAAGTAAGATGTGTTTCATCAGGTCCAGCCATCATTCCGAGTAACAGTGGTTTGGTGAGCAACTGAAGATGGGAGAGATTCTCCAGAAATGCGTCTTACTTTTATGTAAGTACATTGAGTTTAGTGTAAAAAAATGAATACCTAAGTTTAAGATATATTATCACTCAATTGTCAACAGTTTCATAAGTACAATATTTATATAAAAGAGAAAGAGGTTAAAAATAATGAATGAAAATATGGTTTCTTACATAAAACCAGTGGTTAAAGTATGGAAGAAATCAGTGATTGTAATGATACTGTTAGAATGCATAGTATAGATGTTAATGTATAACAACTGTAATGTTAACTAAAATTGTTAATTGGAACACTGCACAGTGAAGCTAATCATATATTAAGATCATTGTGTGATTGAGTCGAACTAACACTCTTTTGCTCCACTTACTTGTTCATTCACACAATGATCTTTAACTGTGATGATGTTTGTTAATAATAAATTCATTCATATAACAAATTATTTTTGAGGAAGTCACTCAAATTTCACTAGTTTTATTTCACTTACTTGGACATGTTTCAAGGACAATGAAGGCAATTTCACTAGTTTTATTCTACTTACTTGGACATGTTTCAAGGACAATGAAGGAAATTTGCCTTTGAAACATGTCCAAGTAAGTGGAATAAAGCTAGTGAAATTTGAGTGACTTCCTCAAAAATAATTTGTTATGTGATAATATATTTCACTGTGAAAGTCCCAAATTGTTCAAATTTATATTCATTCATTCATATTTATATTTTAGGATGAACATGGGGGGTTAAGAGGGGTAGCTGCTAGCTTATTGCTAAAGAACATACAAAAAACAGCCTTAAATGCAATTAAATAACTGAAGAATGCAATTCTTGCTTACTTATAACAATTTACTTAGCTGTCTCAAACTGTTCTTCACCAAATCGAAAATGTTAAAAAAATTATACTGCACATGCTTTGTGAACCTGAACTCTATTTACCTGCTTAAGATAGAAGTCCAGATCATGTCCATCACAATACTCCAACACAGTGCAAAATGAATTGGCATCAATTTCAAACACATCATACAGTTTAACCACACGAGGATGATCCAGTGCTTTGTGAATGTTGTATTCTCTTAGTGCATGTCTGCCAACAAAACATGAATGTCATCAAAAATTCCCTCCAGGATGTCTGCATTTGAGCAATTTCTTTCACTATATCTAACATATCACTTTAAAATTATTTGCAAAAGCAATAAATTAAATGCACTATATACAGTAAAATTGATTTAGCTCCCTTACGCCATGTCATGATTTGAAATGTTTAACCCAGCCAATATTGGCTTTAAAATCAGGAAGAAATGCTCAATTTCTTATTAATCTAGACTATTTATTCAAACAGAAATGGGCCTGATATAAAATTACCTTTCTAATATCTTTGTTCAAAAAAATAGCAGCTTATTTTTCTAATATCTTTGTTCAAAAAAATAGCAGATTATTCAAATAATTATTCATGAGTAATATCAATCACTTCCTGCACAGTTTTTCTTTCAAACCATACTTTGAAGATTAATTTCTTGATTTTATTTAATGTCAAAAAGGACTTTCTCAATTTCATAATAGAAAAGACAAGCTTTCTCTTTTTGCACTTAAAAATGTGTATTCTGGACTTAATATCCATAATAAATTCAGTATTGACAATGCCATTCTGTGTTACACATACCTGACACAAATTTCAGCAGGAAACACATGAAGCTTCAATTTATTTTTGGACAGAATAAATATGTGAGGTGAGTGACAGCACCTACATTTGGATATATTTTTTTTTCTAAATGCCCTAACAAAAAAATAAACAACCTTAGGATCTTAATAGAAGCATTTTTTTCCATACTACAGACATTTCTAATGTCCATTAATGGTAAAATACCACTTATGGTCTCTCAAGGTTTAAATATTTACTTATAAAAGTAATGATTTTTACTATTTCCACTAAAGATTGGCCCATATCAACTATGCCTGCACTGTTCTTAATTATCTAGTAAGTCGATTTGATAATCTTATGCTCCACTTATTGATGAATTATGCAAAAATAGTTTCCCAGGCTTTTGCCTGCATCCTCAGTTGCAAGCCGAATGCCGGCTTCGTTGTTAGTTGGCTGGAGGACTTGGTGTAGCTCTACAAAAGTCTGCAAAACTAGTTTTGCATAATTCAACAGTAAGTGGAGCATAAGATTATCAAATCGACTCACTAGATAATTAAGAACATAATAGTCGCTTCACTGTATTGATTCCGACGCGAAATTAAATGTTATATTTATGCCTGTATTGCCTCCATCAGAAAGATTTTATCCTACCCAGTATTTAATTATTGTATTAATGGGCAAACTGGTATACACAGAAATTTGTACTTTGGACCAACTTATTTTCCGAATGCTTAAAACATAACTTACTAATCTTCTTAGAAGTCAGTAACACTCAATAGCTTTGTCGGAAAGAGTTTTTACCACTACAGTAGAACCTTGATCCATCATTCCCAGAACCATCATTTTCCTGGATGTATTATTCAATTTATACAGTCCCAAATATTGTACATTATTATAATTTGTGTAAATAAAAACCACATTCATTGTTCCTTGAAATCTTATTTTCCCACATTATTTGTTCCAAATAAAATCTATCCTGCAATGATTATTTTTAAATCGATATAATTGAAGTAGTGATCATCATATGCAGTTGCCGATACTTTTGGAGCAGGATGATGATAGCCAATGTGAAGAATAGGCCATAGCTGCCAGCGTCATCAGTTTTTGCACCTATGTGGCAGTGGATGAGGATGTTGTTACATGTGGCATTCAAAGTGTTGATGAAGAGTGAGGGGTAGCAAGTATTTTGTGACATGAGGGAGGGGAGTGAGGAAGAGGAGGAAAATGATGCAATAGCCACAGCCATGCCAACATCTGCCACAGCTCTGAGAGAATGTGAAACTGTCCAGGCATATATCTATGCACATGACAATGATGGTTGATCAACAGAATGTCTTGAATGTCAATTAATGATTTTTTCAAAGAAAGTGACAAACATGTACATGTAAAATGTATAACATATCAAATTAATGCAAAATATAGCATTTACTTATATACTGTCTTTATTTATTTTTAAACATGATTTATGCACTTCCTGTATCTATCATTTTCCTGCATATAGTTTTTTTTTTAACCTGGTTCCTCCAAAAACAATGAATCGAGGTTCTACTATACATTGCTTATAATTACCATAACAGAAAGCTAAATAAAAAAAACTCTAAAAAAAAAAAATTCAAACATTAAAGGGCAGAAAATGCACCTTCAAATAATTGAATCTACACATTTTGATACAAAATATCAAGATAGACTGCTTGTGAAAATAAAGCTTCTGTGCTTGTGACAGCAACTTTTGTAAATATGTTTTCTATATCAACAGAACTCTGGAAGAGTGTATTTTTATCAAGTTTTAAAATATATCTTCATTTAAATAAATTGTATTTACGAAGCTATAGACAATGGAGTGATAATATATTCTACACTTATGTATTCAATTTGTTCAATTTCCACTTATTTAAACTAAGACATGCTCACATCCCTCTCCCAAAAAGAGAGTACGAAATAGAATACCAACAGATAATAAAGACGGCAATAACCAATGGTTTCAACAAAGACACAGTAATAAAAATTATCAATAAATTTAAAAAACACAATCGATAAGAGAAGTTTCCACATTGAAGAACACCAAGGAAAGATACAAATTCAAAAGTTTTACATACCATTCAACTTACCAAAACAAATTTAACAAGATTTTCAAAGAACACGGAATAATGTTAGCCCCAAAGAACAAATATAATATCAAGAATTTATTAGGTTGCACAGTAAAAGACACCATACCAACAGAACAGAAACCAGGAATTCATGAAATCAAATGTGCAAATTGTGATCAGAGATAAATTGGAAAAATTCAAAGAAAAGGAAACTGTAGGAATAATTGGTTTAAGCAGGTTGATAAATCAGCAGTAGCAGCTCACTTTTGGACCAAAAATCATGAAATTAAACCAGAGATCTGCTGAAACAGCTTCACAACCCAATGGAACTATCCACTTGAGAAAAACTTTTCATCATAAAAAATGATAACTTAATGAAATTAGATTTTCCTCCTATGGACGCCCTTAGCAAGTTCCTACTACAACCACCAGACACCACCACAGGAACATCCTGGTATCCAGCCGCCACCATTCCAAGTAGTTGGTTAACAACTTAAGGTGGGGTTTTTTTTTAGTAGTGTTTACGCCCGTTTTTACTACTGAGGCACCACAGGTGATGAACACTGATGATACATGAGATGAAATAATAAATTGGGAAAGGATATTTTTAAGGAAGAAAGCGTCCCAGCCTAAATTTTAGGGTACCTCCCCGGCATTTGCCATTTATGAGGACTGAGGAAAACTTGGAAAAAAAAACCCAGACAGGGAGGGTGGTCCTGGTGGGATTCGAACCCCAGACCTCCCACTCACGAGTCCACGCCTTAACGACCTCGGCCACCCGTGGGGGTAGGATGGGAGTAATTACTCCCAAAACATGTCTTAGTTTTATGTAAATAAGTGGAGTTTAGAGTAAAAAAGTTGAATACATAAGTGTAGGTTATTTTCATTTGCTTCTCACAACAAAACTATTTGGTTTTTTTAGTTTTTCATAACAGTAAAGGCAAAATGCTGATGGTTGAAGTTTTTGGTATAACAACTTTTACAGATTTAGTTATGAATGCAGACTGATAGCTTGCTTCTTATTTATGATCCATAGTTCTATATAAATAACTAGAGAAAAACACTCAAAGAGAATTAAAATTTTTTAAAAATTGTAAATCTTTAAAAAAGTTTTCATATGGAACTAACACAGTGAAGCTCATGTGAATTGAATCTGTCGTCTTAACAGTCATCCACGGCCGAAGATGGAGATAACATATCTTTGAAACCGGTTCCCTATATTTTTAAGGTTAGTGAAGCATGAAGAGTGTTAAGACGACAGGTTCAATTCACTCAAAGAGAAGTCAATAGCAAAGATATAAGAATCATATTCTTTTCTCACATCCAGTAGTAATTTTATCTACATTTTCATAGCACAGCACCTCAATTATAATGCTAATGATAAAAAGAGTCAGAAGTGCCTAGCATTTGCAGGAAGGGCAAAACTTGAGTATGTATTGCCTATGTACATACTTTCCTCTTTGTTCCCTACCTGGAATTGTTTATTGGTAGTAATATCACGCAAGCTTTAAAATTTATCTCGAGAAAATTTGGAGCTCCAAACAGTATTTATTTTGACTATTTAGCAAATAAAAATTATAAAACTCAAATAATATATCCATAAAATGCTCTTAAAGAGTGAATGTGCAGTTCCGCATTTTAATTTCTGCTAACAGTCAAACAGATGAAGGTAAAGTTAAACTATATATGGGATATACTGTTTTATGTTTTTATTTAAACTCTTTGGTAACAAATTGAAGACAACTGAAGCATTATAGCCTGCAACACTAATTAAATGTACAATTATTAAAAACACATTTTGAAATTCAATCACAATTGGTTAAAATGGTTCCGCACATTACTACTACTTTGCTTAGTATTGTTTGGCTTTGAACTTTGAATTTAAGGTAAATTTACACATCTGACATCTTGCCAATTTTTTTTTTTCAATTGTCTGCCATATTGATCATTGATTTCTAGTGCACCTTAATGTTTAGGCAAAAGAAGCTATATATATACATTTCTATGTACTGCTCTGATTAATTATTTGCATAAAACAATTTCATGTAGATGCGATAAAAATGAAAATGATAACATTCTGGCAATAGGTAGCTATGATTGGTTGTAATTCCAGATTTTTTATACCAGACTGGTCACTGATTCATAAGCTAGTCATAAAGAAATTACAGTTTTTTTAAAATGTAAATTGGAACTTGCACAGTGAAGCTAATCATAGTTCAACCGAATCATACAATGATATCAATTAATATGATTAGCTTCACTGTGCAAGTTCCAATTTGCATTTAAGTAGTAAATAGGCCTTCGAGCCATAGGAACACCGACCCGCATTAATTCGTTTTTACGACTATAAGATGGAATACACAGACTCAAGAGACAATAACCTAAATAACTTTAACTGCAATTTTAACAACTTAAAAAAGGATATTAAATTACAGTTTATTTACTATGAGTTATCAGCAGATGAACCATTCTTCCCTCTATGAACAAAGTTCAAAAGTCTTTTCCCTTTGCCAACTGATTTGTACAGACAGCCATCTATACCCATTAACTTCTTTTCAATGGGGAGGGAGGTGAGGAATTATATAATAACTAGTTACACTATTAATGCCCTTTGCATTAAACTATACAATCCACATTCATTATTATCTATTCAGTCAATTTGATAATCTTATGCTCTAGTTACTGTTGAATTATGCAAAACTAGTTTCACAGGTTTTTCCTGCACCATCAGTTGCAAGTTGACTCACATAAGATTATCAAATTGACTCACTAGATAATTATGAATATATTAGTCGCTTTACTGTATTGGTTTCGACACGAAATTAAATTTTATATTTATACAATCTACATTGTTTTTTCACAGTACAAAATTTAATTTATCATGTAAGACATTACAGCTTCATAATAAATTCTCCATTGCTTGAAAGGAAGGAAAAGAAGAAACTGAGTATAAATAGTTGCTTATTCAAAAGCCACCAAAGACTTAATATCTATTTGACCCAAACATATTAAACTAACAAAAATTCCTCCTATAGTATATTAAATTAAAATATGACAAATTTACAATTACCTACTACAGTTAAAGAGAGTTTTGTATAAAGTGACACTGGAATTAATTTATTAGTTATATGTATTTGTTTTTTTAAAATCTACACAAAATTTGCAAACATCACTTGTGATTTCAATTCTGACAAGAGTTTTAGCTTCAAGTAAATTTTACCAAAATGAAAACACTTGGAATAATGTCAATCCAGGTGGTCTAGTGGTAGCCATACTGATCCAATGTCACGGTTTCAAAACCGGTTAGGGCCACAATGGATTTTAAGGGCATAAATACCTTAAGATGGCTTTCTTCAGAAGAGAAGTAAAGCCTGTGTCTTAGATTTACAGCACATTAAAGAACCTCAAGCCTGAAAGAAAAGACCTCTGTGCAAAATTTACCTGTCATTTCACACCCTGAAATGAATGGGATCCTAATGACAAAAATGTTAAAAAGTGTCCTTAAAATAATCTTAATAATAATAAAAAAACCTGAAGTAATAATTATTTTAGCATTTGTTTTTATTATTTAAAAATAGAAAAATTTAATTTTATTAATGTGAAAAATAATATTGATAAAGAGTTGGTTCCATGACACTTAAACTTCACTTGGTTTAATTAAAAATGAATGCAGGAATCCACACAGTAAAACTACCAGTCGTCAATTGGTTGACAACGTAAGCCAGTGACTCACGAAACTATCCCAACTTACTTTTTAATAAAAAAAGTTTTAATGTGAAACGTCAAGAGAGTTTAATATATGGACATGATTTTAGAAGTTTTACATTTAATTCACTAGGTTTATTTAAATAAACATGTTTTGGGAACATTTGCTCCTATCATCAGCAGGTCAACTGATACATGCATTGTGTGCATTTTTTTTTTTTTTAATCGATTTATTTATGGACGCTCTTTAACATCTCAGATCATCAGCGTCCCATTCAACTCAGGGCGTGAAAGGGCCAACAAATTTTGCTCAGAGGCCTCTCTTTCAGGCTTGAGGTTCTTTTTCGTACCCTAAATGTACGACACGGGACCCACGGCTTTACTTCCCTTCCGAAGGAAGCCATACTTAGGATTTTTATGCCTGAAAAAATCCATCGGTCCTGGCCGGGTTCGAACCTGCAATCTTGGGTATAGGAGGCAAGTATGGTAACCACTACACCACCAGGACCGACATTGTGTGCGTGTGTGCATGCGTGTCTATATATATTATGCATCTACCAGTTGACCTGCTGATGATAGGAGCAAATGTTCCCAAAACATATCCAATTAAAAACCCAAGTAAGTACAGTATGTCACCAAACCAACTCTATATCAATATTATTTAATCATTTCACTTCAAGAGTATAAGTTCTATGAGATGAGAAACATGTCTGATTGAATTGTTTGTTTCCAAAGGAGTGAAGGAATGGTGTAGCAATGAAGCTTACTTCAGCATGACCATCAGCTCCATGGTGGAGGAAAGCAGGCTGTGGAAGTTTATAAAATATTTTGCAATAGTTTCACATGCAGAAAATCCTCATAACATATTCTTCTTTGTGAAACTTACTTTATATAGTTAGCCTTTTTATCTTCTTTCCAGTCTTTATTTAATTGGTGCACCTTACAGGCAACATAACGTTGTTCCTTCAAGTCAAATGCCTGCAAAAGAAGTAAAGTGTAAACAAAAGATTGCACACATAGTAAAATAACACATTAATTCACTATATTTGGATGTAAGCATAAAAATTAGGACAGAGAGTACAAGAGTTATTCCGACTAAGAGCTCTCATTCTTTTAAATTGTATAAAATACCCTTTAGAATATGTGTTAAAAATAATTCTAAGAAATAAAAAATGCATACCCCCAAAAGAAAAAAGTCTTATGCATTCTAGTTACATCACTGTATTTATGTAAATATATTAATATAATTTGATTTAATTTTATGTCATCTAAATCCTCTTAATGCTTCACTTTTTTTATATAATTTTATAAATATTAATATAATAAAATATAAATACTTTATATAATTTTATATGTATTTTTCCTCTTAGTTTATTCCTATTAATTGATATTTGCTAATAATCTCTCTGAGTCGGAATATTAGAACACACTTTCTGATTTCACTTAAATGATATTTTACTCAGGACATATGTTTTGTGGACATTTTTTTCCACATCATCAGCTGTTCATGACTTATGGATCATTTGTAGAACTTGGGAAGGTAGGAATTCCGGCAGACTCTTGTGGTCCATTTCTTGTCACTTCTTTTATTTATATTTATTCCTCAACATTAAATAAATATTACATTTTAATAAAATAATTAAATTGTTCTCTCTCTTATCCATGCTGCCTATATATTTGCAATAATATGTTAAAGTTCAGAACTGCAAATCCCATGTTTAATCAAGTATAGCATGTTTTTATTTTCCCTCTATAATGGGTGAATGTCCAAGGTACTTTTAGCACACATGCTTTGGTTATTAATCTTATTATAAGTTTCACAAGTAAGATTTTTCCTTGACAAATGACTATCAAAACCACTTAAAACTGCAGATGAGAGTTCTGAAGTCTTTCTATTTTAATGTATTGGTTTATTTATGGATGCTCTTTAATATCTCAGGTCATCACCCTGTTCTAATGTAAAACTTTTTTTCTTTTCCACTATAAAGATTGCACCCAAAGGCAGAGCATGATGGTAAACTTAAAAGTAAATTATAAAGAATTCAGATATTTTTTAATTGAAGTTAAGATCTCCAGATACAAACTTAATAACTATACAAAAACTAACTTCTGTTTTCAACATTCTATGCAAACGATGTTATGAATTATGCACATGTTGGTATTAAATTGATATAAGTATCTTAACATATATCTATGCTAAGATCATTGTGTGACTGAGTAAAACTAACACTCTTGCTCCACTTATTTAAATATGTATACATATGTTAGTTTGACTCAATCACACAATGATCTTGATATATGATTAGTTTCACTGTGCAATGTTCCAATTAACAATTTTAGTTAATATATCTATGCATTTAACATGCAATTCTATCTCACCTTATGCACTTCGCTAAAACCTCCTTTGCCCAGCAGCATGAGGAGCAGGTATCGTTCATTCAGCACAGGATGATTATTGAAACGTGACTGATCTTCGTTGTGAATGCGCTTTAATTCACGAATATGCAGATTACGTTCTCGCTCCAGTTTCTCCATTTCCAACTGCAAATCTGCATCCTCTTTTTTCAGCGCACTCTGTCTAAGCTGTAAACAGAATTTACTATGACTGTTTAATT
Source organism: Metallyticus violacea (assembly GCA_030762175.1). NCBI lineage: Eukaryota > Metazoa > Arthropoda > Insecta > Mantodea > Metallyticidae > Metallyticus > Metallyticus violacea. The sequence continues at coordinate 102,045,291 of CM060836.1, read as the reverse complement.
CACCTCATATCAAGCAAATGCTTTGATGGGATTTCAGCACTCAAATGAAGAAACCTAAAGTAAAGCAAAAGTTGTAACACATAAAACATTCACTTACATTCACAAAACTTTACTGCAGGAAGCAGAATTTATATTATGGTGCACCAAACAAAATGAATGCCATAGAAAATAAACAAACATAGAAAGTATTTCTGGCAGAGATCTTTCTGTATAATATGCATAAAATCATATAAAAGCATGGACTTTCTTCTATAGTGTTCTCACAGTTTAGTATGACTGGCTTTAACTGCTTGCAATTGCATATTTCAGGAATTAAATTTTCCATGTTACAAATAGAATGAGGCAAATCCATTCACAAGAGGGCTGCTCACTAGGACGACTCCCTCCTTTCCTTTGCTGGCATTCCCTTCCATCCAGTTACAGCAAGTTATCAAGAGTCAGCAGGTCAGGTGGCCTATCATTGGTTAATACAGTAATTGTTATGTTGTGCAATAGTATAAAACAAAAATTTGGACATAAATTTCCTAACCGTCTAGTTCCATCAAAAGCAACAATAAAAGATTAGTAAGTTAGTAACCAAACAAATTGTGTGATGGAACCTAAAAGGAAATGAAAACATAGTGTGCTCAGAGAAGAAAGACTTGATTAATTAATATTTTCTTTGGAATGCAGCTATCGAAAATATCTAAGATGTCTAGCATAGCAGGCAGAAGTTTCTAAAGAGTCTGCAAAACCAACAACAAAATTGCTCAAGTTAAAGCCGTATATCATTACATTAGTTCACCAATAACATTATAACAGAAGACTTTTTGTAAACTCACATTAGAAAAAGTAAATAATAAGGAAATTAATCCCATATCAATTTATTGTCCAGTTGTTCACATATTTTCACAAAATAACAGATACAAGTAATGAGAGAAACCTCAAATCATGGACCAGGTTCCACTGCATAAATAAATAGGGGTTTTGGTGTGCTGTTAGTGTTCTAGAATCAGTGGGAAAAAAGAACATCAGTCATGAATGCAAGTTTACAGTAGAAGCATTTGTTAATTACAAATAATTACAAAAATATTTATTATGCATTAGCTCTACATGACAGTGACATCAAAATTCAAAGTGCGTAGTTATTAAACATAAAAGATTGAGTATAGTGCTTTTTTAATTATGGGTTTTGTAACAGTGATGTTTAGTATAAGTTTAGAATAACTGAGTTGACTTTGTAACACTTATATCACTAATAGTTTTTAAAAGAGGAAAAAAAAAAAGTTTCTAGAGCTAATCGCTCCCATCTTCAGTTCCAGTTCAACTGCCGGCCTTGTTCTTCGTGGTGGTTTGGTTTGCCTATGGTGGCGGTTGGATGAACTTCTGTATTAAGACGTCACTTGGTGGGATTTCAAAGTTGAAAACACTGCATTTGTTCTTCCAGATATAAATGTTTTCCCAAATAGAGAGTTCTGTTTTCCCTGCAATGTTTAGTTTGGGATTCCTGTTTATATTATGTTTTTCATTCCAAAAATGCCAAGCTACTGATGATTTTTCTTCCTGTCTTTGTTTTATGTTCCTGATGTGTTCTTTTGCTTGTGTTTTAATGTTTCTTTTAGTCTTTCCTATGTAAATTTTTTCACAATCGATACATTCCATCTGATATATTCCTGATTTGTTCTCTTGAGGAATGTCCTCTTTTAGTTTAGAATTTAGTATATTTTTTATGGAGTAACTGTTTTTTGGAGTTAATATAATGTTTTGTTTTTTGAAAATCTTTTGGAATTTGTAGAAGGTTGATGGATGGTATGTGAATTTTTGGTACATTCTATTTTGTTCCTTGTTAGGAATAAGAGTACTGATGTCTTTGATTCTTTTTTTGTTCCCAGCTCTGTTTATTTTCTTATATACCACTTCTTGTTTGAAACCATTTTCTATAGCTATATTTATTATATTGCTATATTTATTACATATATATATATATATATATATATATGATTTATATATTATACATAAATCATATTCTTCTTGTTCATGGGGACATTTATCAACCTGTGAGCAAGACTATTTAGTACTGTTTATGAGGAACTGGGTTATAACTGTTATATTTAATGTAGCTATTAGTGTGAGTAGGTTTTCTATATATGCCAAATGTTAAGTGGTTTTTTAACTTAATTATTTTAAGATCCAAGAAGGTTAGCTGTCCATTGCATTCTCTTTCCATGGTGAATTTTAATGATTTTTCTTGCAGATTGAGTAACTTTAGTGCATCTTCTAGGTGTTTTTCCGGAACTATTGCATAGATGTCGTCAACATAGTGATCACGAAGGGTTTCTCCTGGTTGTTCAAAGCATGGTATTGCTATGTTGACGACATCTTTGCAGTAATTCTGGAAAAACACCTAGAAGATGCACTTAATCTTCAAGAAAAATCATTAAAATTCACTATGGAAAGAGAATGCAATGGACAGCTAGCCTTCTTGGATCTTAAAATAATTAATTTAGAAAACCACTTAACATTTGGCATATATAGAAAACCTACTCACACTAATAGCTACATTAAATATAACAGTTATAACCCAGTTCCTCATAAACAGTACTAAATAGTCTTGCTCACAGGTTGGTAAATGTCCCCATGAACAAGAAGAATATAATTTAGAACTGAGCAATATAATAAATATAGCTATAGAAAATGGTTTCAAACAAGAAGTGGTATATAAGAAAATAAACAGAGCTAGGAACAAAAAAAGAATCAAAGACATCAATACTCTTATTCCTAACAAGGAAGAAAATAGAATGTACCAAAAATTCACATACCATCCATCAACCTTCTACAAATTCCAAAAGATTTTCAAAAAACAAAACATTATATTAACTCCAAAAAACAGTTACTCCATAAAAAATATATTAAATTCTAAACTAAAAGAGGACATTCCTCAAGAGAACAAATCAGGAATATATCAGATGGAATGTATCGATTGTGAAAAAATTTACATAGGAAAGACTAAAAGAAACATTAAAACACGAGCAAAAGAACACATCAGGAACATAAAACAAAGACAGGAAGAAAAATCAGCAGTAGCTTGGCATTTTTGGAATGAAAAACATAATATAAACAGGAATCCCAAACTATACATTATAGGGGAAAACAGAACTCGCTGTTTGGGAAAACATTTATATCTGGAAGAACAAATGCAGCGTTTTCAACTTTGAAATCCCACCAAGTGACGTCTTAATACAGAAGTTCATCCAACCGCCACCAGAGACAAACCAAACCACCACGAAGAACAAGGCCAGCAGTTGAACTGGAACTGAAGATGGGAGCGATTAGCTCCAGAAACTTAGTTTTCCTCTTTTAAAAACTATTGGTGATGTAAGTGTAACAAAGTCGACTCAGTTATTCTAAAACTAGAATTATTGAGCCAATTTTTCTTTCAAAAACATAACTGGGTAAGGTACACAAGTAACATTTTTAGAACCATTATGTGATGCATTTAACATATGAGGAATGTTTGATGGCACTATTTCCAGCAGGATAATGCAAAGTTTACACTGCTAATTCATCTATGATGGAGCTGCATTGTACACTTGATTGCATACTTATTAGCAACGGTTTGTGCTCTGGATGAACTTAAAAACAATTAGGTTCATTAGTACAGAAGAACTAATGAGTGTAAATGCTGGTTTCTTAAGAATATATAGACTATGTCATACAAAATTGGCAACACGTCCAGCAACTTCTGTAAGGGTGTGCACACAATTAATTTATTTTATTTGCAGTATCCAAGTTTAAAAAAGATTAAGTGTTGTGCTGCTATTAGTTTGCAGTGCCAGATGCCAGTAATTGTGGGGTTTTGCATGTGTCTCAGTATTGTATTTGAAAGCAACACAGTATTGGTCTCAAACCATGCACAATCATCTTTTTTAAGAAAAACTAGAATCCCAAAAAGCTTCTACAATGTGCTTATGGCTGGTTTCAATAATCTTCATTAAATATACTAAAAATTGCATCAACAAATTTGTCTTAACAATTTAAATGATTTGAAAAGTGTTTCACAAAAATGCTCCTTTGTTAATTATAATAACATTTACAAATGCGGCATTTTCACTGAGAATAAGTTCAACTGAGTTGTCAAGTAATATGAGCAATAGTTCAACTGAGGCTCAATATGAAATTATACATAAAAATATTAAATTGAAAATAATTTCTTGTCGGAACTAATACAGTAAAGTAATTAATTTACTCTTAATTAGATAGTGAGATGATTTAATACTCTTTGCTCCACTTACCATTGAATTATATACAATATGTTTCAAAGGCCTTTCCCCACATCATCAGCTGTATGTTGACTGCCAGATTTGTTGTTGGTTGAATTGACTTAGTGTAGCTCTTGTGCACATTTTATGAATTTTTGGATTAATTTGTCTTCTGTTCCGATCTTAAAGTTCATAATCTTATAAAAATTTCTTTCCATAATTCCAGCTCCAGGGGTCTATCTATGAGTTTCAATAATTTGGCTTCCATTTCTATTTAATGTTTATCCTTCGAAATGTGATGTGCAACCACTAATACATCTATGTGAGTGTGTCTGATATTTTTCCAGCGTTACTTTAGCCTAATTCCAATGCTTCCTTTAGTTTTGCCAATATATACTTTATTGCATTCCGAACAGTTGATTTCATATATTCCTGGCTGCTTCTCATCAGGTATTCTATCATTATCATCAGAGTTGAGCAGATTATTAGGCTGAATTTGTTAACTGGGGACAAAGTAATCCCAAACTCTCTGAATACTTTCTGGAAACTTTTGGTGGCCCAAGGATAAGTAAATTTCATGTGAATGGTTGTTTCTTTTTTTGCTGACAATGTTGTAACCTGTTTTAACCTCTTCTCTTGTTAGAATTTCTTGATTTTCTTGTCTGCAATTTCTTTACGTGAGAGTACTCTCTACTGTACTTAAACTCATTCATGGGTATGATAATAAGTATATGTGCTAAGCTGTTTAGAACTGCACGTTTGTGAGCGGTGGGATTGCAGTCACTCACCTTATGTAATTTTCAGTCTGCATATCCTTTCTGTATATTTCAAATTTCAAATTATTGCCCGTTCTTATAATCTTTAAGTCAAGGAAAGGAATCATGTGGTCTTTTTCTGTTTCAGAAGTGAATTTAATTTCCCTACCTTGTAGGTTGAGCTATTTCAAAACATCATCCAAGTGTTTCTTATTAACAATCACAAAGATAAATATTGTATTTATGAAGATGTTGATAATGGAGTGATATTATATCCTAAACTTATGTATTCCTTTTTTAGACTAAACTCCTCTTATATAAAAGACAGACACATTTCGGGAAAATCTCTCCATCTTCAGTTGTTCACTGAACCGCAGTAACAGAGTAAGTTGAGTTTATTGTAAAAATTAATACCTAAGTTTAGGATAAATCACAAAGATATCGTCTACATATATGTGCCAGGTTTTAAAAATGTATGGAAATGATTTGATGATGTGCATTTCTAAACCATTTATATATAAATCAGCCGGAAAAGGTGATAATGGATTTTCCACAGCTAAATCTGCTTCTTGTTTGTAAAATTCACCATTGAACCTGAAGAAATTCTAATTTTTGCAGACTTTGGTTAATTCGATGTGTTTCTCAATCTCCTATTTGCTTAGTTTCAGAGACTGCAATCATTTCCAAAGGGATGTTGGGAGTTTGCATTTTGATAAGCTGGAAAAGAGTGATTTACATCAAAGGGCACCAGATGATCATTCTTTTGCAGAAGCACATCTTAAATTTTCTACCTAAATTCTTTGGAATTACTTACACTTAAGCTATCAAACCTAGGAAATTTTTAAAATCTCTGGAGCAGCCATCTTGCTAGTAGGTAGGAAGGAGTGTTTCCACAGTTGATTTCCCAGTTTATGTATTTTCAGTAGACCATGTATCCTTGCTATTGTGAAGTTGTCTATTTTTAATTTGGTTTCTTCTTGGATGGTATATTTTTGCTTTTGTTGACCAATTTGTTTATAGACTGTATGCATTTCTTCAAAGAATCCCTTTTATTTTCATGTATCCCTTCCCACTCAGAAGTTCTTCCACCTTTGACTTTTATTCTACTTTGTCCATGATCACAATTTTGTTTCCTTTATCTGCTTTCTTGTATACTACTGGTATTTTTATTACGCGATTCGAGGATTAGCTTTTGCCCTTTAAATTAACCTTACTTTAGGTGATGTGATTCAGAATCCTCTCTCCTTTTCTTCTAACGATATTCTGATCATCATTATTTAGTCCATTGATCGTCGCCTCCAGATCTACTATATATTCTTCCACGTTGTTAGAGAAATTGGCACAAATCTTCAGCCCTTTATTTAAAACCTTATTTCTTTGTTGTTGGAATTTTCTTTAGATAGGTTCACTACATTTATGGCCAATTATTCTTCATAATTTTTCCCTGGTACAAGCTCTTTGGTTTCTTTTGTTGCTTTACAGCTTTCTTTTTTGTATTCAGTTATTTTGTGGAAAAGATGTGAACTCCAGATTCTCCCAAATGTAATTTCCCAAAATTTTAGCCAGCATTAAATGTAATTTGTGTCAATTTCTCAAACAATGTGGAAGAATCAGAACAGAAGACAAATTAATCCAAAAATTCATAAAATGTGCACAAGAGCTACACTAAGTCCATTCAACCAACAACAAATCTGGCAGTTGACATACAGCTGATGAGGGCAAAGGCCTGTGAAAATGTTCTGTATAATTCAATGGTAACTGGAGCATAAGAGTAATTTAATCCACCCACTATCTAATTAAGAATATGCATAAAATGTTTTGTCAACATAAAGTATTATCAATCTAACAAATAACTCATGGCTTTACAATTAAGTTTAAGTATTTAATTTTTCCTTTAATATATACTGGATCTGGTGATTTAATTAATACTGATTATTTAAGAATAGTTTTAGCTTTTTTATTTTATTGGGTACTGATAAGCTGAATTAGGCTACATAGGGAGGAACACTGCATGACTCTTATTCAACATCTGTTCTTTATAATCTAACACCTATAAATATTTGTATATTTGTAGTATTACTTCTGCTATTTCCTTATGTAACCTATATATTTCATGAAGCTTTGGTTTTCCAGTTCAAAATCATTATAAAAACATGATTGTCATTCATGTATTCTTTATGATATTCCGAATACATAATTTCAGCATGAAAGCTTTAAGACATTTTTAATGCTAAATAAATGCATTGTTAGAGAGTTTAACACAATGATTTCATTCCATTAATTATGTTTTTACAATGTAATTGAAATCATTGTATGAATGAGTCAAACTTCGCTCTTATTGCTACACTTATATGTCAGCTGATCATGTGGACAAGAGTTCTGAAACCGGTTCTATATTTATAGACAAGTAAAAAGAGCAATAAGAGTGGTTAGTTCGACTCAATCATACAATGATTTCATTATATGATTAGCTTCACTGTACAAGTTTCAGTTCCATTTCTAGTTTTTATAATGTATTATCCATATGAAACAATTTCATTAATATCAATGCACTCTACAGATATTGCACTAAAATAGCTAACTGATGCTGCCAAAATGAAGCATTTGAAGACCACATTTTTGAATTGAAGCATCAGAGTAATAGAATGCATAGATATTGCACTAAAAATACTGATACTGTCAAAATGAAAAATCTGAAAAGCGCATTTTTTAATTAAAGTATAACAGATAAACATAACAAGTGTTATCTTTACAGAAAGAATAAATTTATTCTGCAATAAAAATCTAACATTCGCATGTAATTTTTAAAAAATATATTTAATTACCTTTAGGATTTCATCAGCCTCGTAATACTCTTGCCAGGAGAATCCTGGAATAGCATCGGGCTTAAGGAATGTGGCATCTGTGCCATTGTGCAGAATGGCTGATGCCTGGCCTTGCTGCTGTGCCTGAGCCTGGCTGCTATTTCGCTTGCGGCCAGTCTCACTATTGGAAGGTCTTTTCTTCAGCAGCATTTTCTTCTGACGATCTATTTCCTCACGTTCTGCTGTTATTTCCTCTTGCCGTCTATAACAAAAACATGGCATGCTGATTAACAGATAACATGCACAGAACATCTCTGTTACATACATCTACTTAAAACATATTTGCAGAAAACACTAAAGACAGTGTAAACACAATGATCTTTAACATCCCTTCTATAGATTTATATGTTACTATTGTTTTACCAATTGTTTTCGCCCATTCACAAAATGTTTCAAACACACAAGATATACCATGCACTCCAGTTTGTTACTTCTTTGTTGATACTTCTTACAAGTTCATTCTTTCAATCTAAATATTACTACAGTTACTGCTATGACATTATAAAATTGTATATATTTTCTTTCTTTTTTTCTTTTCTAAAGTGTCATACTTTCATCATTTTTGTTTCGAAGTTTTCTTGTTTGCATCAGTTAAAACAAATGAAATCATTAGCTTTGTTGCTTACAACAATATATTGGTTGGTTGGGTAGTTGCTAGTGGCTGTTGCAGATGCTGATACTTATCATTTTCCCTGTAGCTTCCCAATAAAGAGTTTCCAAATTATTTTTCATTTGTTTGTTGCTATCAAGTTGACTGCATTTCAATAGATATTCTTTGTTTAGGATAGTATTCACAGTCGGCAGTGGCTGTTCTTGATTAATTTTATCTTAAAGAGATATTTTGACAGGCAATCATGCCCAACAATTAAGCAGAATTGGACATCTCCAATTTTTCTTGGTTTGAATAAAAGATGTTTGAAAGTGTGTAGGCATTCATATGATTATACTTTTAAGTTTTTGTTGGGTATTTTTTTGTTCTTGTTCAGTTATTAATCTTTTTATGCAATTTAGAAGGAAGCTCTAGTTCAAAAGATGATTTTAATTTTATGATGGCTCGTTTTTTGCTAAAGTATCAGCAATCTCATTCCCCTTCAATCCCACGTGGTTTGGGATCCATTGTAAAACTATTTCTATATTTCTGATTTGGATTGTATGATATAGTTTTATTTAATTTATAGTTATGTGGATGGTTAACTGTAATTCATTATATTTTGTAGTGCTGCTTTAGAGTCAGTTAAATAACAATTCTTTATTTATGTTAGGTCTATACCACAGATTTTCTAAAGCTGCTCTAATGGGTGCGCATTAATCCCACCTCCCCATGGTGCAAATTACAGCTATGGCAAGCTTTCCATATGGCTGACAACACTTAGTACACTAATTAACTATTATTGGACTGATACATGGTGTAGAGTGTAAACATTTATATATTGTAGAAAACCTATTCATTTGCAAGAAAAGTAATTAATTATAAAATGAAGTTTCTAGACTCTTGAGTCTTTCTTCTTCAATACATTAAATTAGCAGCAGATTGTCCATTTTGAACAAATTATGCAAACCTCTAGCATATAATGCTGACAATCATGACAAGTTTCAAAGTTTTGAAAACCAAATTCAATTTCTTAATTGATGTACAATGTAATTCAATTCCAGGGAATAAATCATTTTTGGATTACAAACATTTTACAAGTTCAGATATTTCTGTTTATACAGAAAGCAAATTAATAAAATGAGTATGAATTTCACTTTTACAAATTCACTTTACTTTTTTCCTTTCTTGGAGTCTACAGCACTGAAAGATTTCTCTGTCTATCTGTAATTATATCAATATCATTTCCTACTTCCAGTTAGGTAAGATATATTAAATGTACTTACGAAATTGTCGACAATGGAGTGGTTTATATAGGTAAGAAATAATTGAAATCACTGTATGATTGAGTCGAACTAAACACTCTTATTGCTCCACTTACTTGTCTATAAATGTAGAACCAGTTTCAAGAACCCTCGTTTGCATTGTCAGCTGGAATGTTGACTACTGGATACTTTGTTATGCTATTGGAATGTATATTCTGCTCTGGTGGATGTATGATGAACTTTAAGTTTTTATGTTTCATTTCCAGAAGTGTCGAAGTTTAATAAACTGTCTTTGTATTTGTATAGGTAGATTTTTTCCCACATTACTAATTCTGCAGGTCCTTGTACTGATTTTAACACTTTTGCTTTATTCAATATGTCATGGTTTTATGTCCAGAAATGAAGTGCTACTGCTGATTTCTCCATTTGCTTGTTTTTATATTCCTGAAATATCCTTTTAACCATATGCCTATGTTTCTCTTTGTTTTTCCAATATAGATTTTCTCATACTCTGTACAACTTAATTTGTACATTCCTGCTTTTTATCCTGTGGAATACTGCCATTAACATTGTCTATCAGGAGATTTTTTTATATTAAATCTGTTTACAGGGACTAACCTGATGTTAAAATCTTTAAGAATATTCTGAATTTTTAAAAAATTCACATATTATTCATGGGCTACAAAAAAGTTTCAGTGATTGGCTTCACTGTACAAGTAAAAATTAGCATTTCTAGCTAGCTAAGATATGCTTGTTATCCAGATTAAGCAACAGATTTCTGGTGCTGTATCAATAGATGGCAAAGAATGCCGAGCAATAGATAGGAGAAAGGTAAGGCAGTAAGATATATATGAAATTTTAGTACTATTACCAAAATACACATCAAATGGTACATACATAACAGTACAAATTGTTGAGATTCTGTAGTTGACACTGATTCTGAATAATAATAATAAAAAAAAAAAATCGGTCTTGAAACTTTCTAATCAGCCCTTATATCTGCAACTGCTGTTTTTCAATGAATGCCTGACTCTCTTAATTGCTACTGCTGCTTTTGGATAAAACACACTTTCTATCAGAACCATTCAGTTTTTGATTTGAAGGTTAAACAGGTTTATTTAGATGTCACTTAAGATTAAACAGGTTCTTTTATTGCAATTTTTACAGGGAAATCACTCAACTTTCACTAATTTTCTTCTACTTACTTAAACATGTTTCAAAAATTGTTGCCTACAATATCAGCATGGTTCCATTCTGGAATTTTCTGATTTTCCCCAATTAAACTGACATTTTAATAAGTAGTTTTAAATAGCAGGAATTTTTACAATGAAATATAGTATAATGTTACAATTTTTAATGAGGAAATCACTCAAATTCCATTAATTTCACACAATGGAACCATGCTGGCAATGAAGGCAAAAACCTTCAAAACATATTCAAGTAAGTGGAACAAAATTAGTGAAATTTGAATTACTTTCCCACAAAAAATTGCAATATTACACTATATTCACTGTGACAATTCTCAATGTTTATTTATTAAAAGTCAGGTTCTTTTAGTTCAAGTTCATATCACTTAATAATTTAACAATCTCATGCAAAGCAGATTACATGCCTCTTAACTGTACCCAATAGCAATGAATGAATAAACTCACCGTGCAAGTTCCTGGAAGGCATAACCGTCGGTCCAGTTTTCCTGGAAGGTTGCACCTACCCTCTGCGTCACAAACTGTCCTAGTCTTAGCCTGTTCTGCATGCACTTTTGTCGTGCTTCCTTTTTTTCAATATTAGACTTCTCCTTCAGCAGCTTTTTGACAACATCAATACATTTGTTAATGTGTGACTTGTGCTGCTCCATGACCTTCTGCTGTGCCGCCATTTGGTGCCTCAACTCCTCAGTTGTCTGAAAAATATAATTTTTTTTGTCCTTGAACCCATTAAATTATTACAAATAAATGTAAAAATGCTTAAACTGTTAACAATCAATGAGATTCTTTGGACCCAAAAATTTGGATTATAACATTATAACATTTATAACATTTCATAAGATGGTGCTGAGTAGCATAATAATCCTCTAACAAAGTGTCAAGCTAAAAATTGTGGCATACTGCAGTTTTTTTTTTTAAATAGTGTTTAATGCCTGTTTTTACTACTGAGGTGCCACAGGCAGTGGAAACTGATGATACACGAGATGAAATGATATATTGGGAAAGGATTTTTTTTTAAAGGAAGGAAACATTCTTAGTCAGCAAGAATGGTCCTGGTGGGATTTGAGCCCCAGACCTCCCACTCACAAGTCCACACCTTAACCACCTCGGCCTTCCATGGCAGTTTACTGAAAGTTCATTACATCCAGCATGTCACTACAGAATCTAGTATCTACATTTATTACTATCTCCATTCCAAAAATATGGTATAGAAGCCTATAATTAATTATGCTATTGCAAAATATGATACAGAAATGCAACATATTACAAACTGTGGTATAGAAACAAGTACCTTAATGGGTTCTACAATGCTGGTAATTGATATTGCAATACATTGTACATGTTCATAATGGCCATGTGAAAATGTCTGTCTTTTCATTCGGTTGTTTGATGGGGCCATTGGAATCCTTTAAGCCTGTGGTTCCATACCTTGATCCACTGATTATTTTCATTTCCCTATGGTAAGCACCAACTTCTCAGAATGACATCCCACAATTTTGCATGAACAAATTCACACACCTTCTGGTACTGCTGTCATATTTTCGACAAGTCAACTCATTCTTTCTGAGAAAATTTTGGATTCATTTAATGTGTCTCTTATGGGCATTTCAATTTTAATGGCCAGCAGTGTATATGTGACACAAATATACTATATATTTAGCAATATGATATAAAGTTAGTAGCAGTTCAATAGTCCATGCCAAAAATAGAATAATAGTAAAAAGAAGTCTTTGCTCAGTTCAACAGTACAGTCTTTGTGCTTATGATTGCAGTTTTCCTTCTTTGAAATAATATTAGCACACATCCCTTAATCGTACACCTTTGTGCAGTGGCAAGTCTAAGAAATATCAAAATATTTTTTATTACTGTACTAGCCCTAATCCTCCCATTCCATTATTTCCTAAAATGTAGCTGTAATAATTATAGAATGCCATAACAACACTCAGGATCATTTTCATCAACATATGTTATACTTAAAAATAAACATCATGTTAAAATTCCCTGCCCTCCATCAAGTTTTTCCAGATTAATATTAGTTAGATAATCTTATTAACATTGCTGAGAATTGTGAATTACAATGCACTGACAAGGTGGTGTCAGAACCTTAAGGCTCTTGAACACACTCAACATCTTTTGTTTACACATAATTATTGATAGACTTGGCACATGAATGAATGTTAAAGAGTAGCACAGGCACAACATTTTCTACATTTGAAATGTGGTTAATTAAGATTTAGAAAATATAAAGAAATAATGGAGATAGTCAAATTCTTGTTTCCACTACAATGTTATATAAGAGCTATTACCACAATTATTGTTTACATTGTTTGGAGTACAGTTCATTATCCCAGAATCTATGTTCCGGACTTATGCCAGAGCTGCATTATGTCTATTTTGAGATCTTGTTTCAGTATGTAGATACAGCATTAAAATATTTCCTTATGATGTAACCTCTATAACTTATACAGGACACCTTAATTAATGATACCCAATTCAAATTGAGATCTCAAGTGAGAGTTGTTAAACATTAACTATCATGTACTGATCCAGGCCACCTAAAAACATTGTTTAGAAGTACTGATAACTTACAGATCGAAAAATAGCCCTAACAAATAAAATAAAATGTGGTTCATTTGCCTTGAGGAGATTGAATTTTTACATGGGTACAATCTGTTGTTCCTAGAACACCAGAAAAAAAGGACAGTGACATTCCTCTGAATAAGGGAGTGTGTACCTACCCCTTTTTGCTGCAATTTTATAGAAATATTTTTTATAATGCTGAAAATAGAATCTTTTTAAATAGCAGTATTGTCACCAAGCACTAAATGAAACAAACCAGCATTAAAGCTTAATAAAATCCATGGGTGGGGATGTTTCTATTTAGCGTATTCTCTTATACTTCATCTACAATATTATGATGCTGCTTTTCACATTCTGTACTTTTGTATAAATTCCTTTTTTCATAACTTTTTAAAACCATTACTTATATCTCTTCCTCTATTAGAAATGACCTTTTGATGTCTGCAATACGATTTACAGCCACCATTTTCCAACTGTTAATAATTGTTAAAAGTTTAACAAAAGGGAAAGGTGATGTTAACTTAGCAAGAGATTTAACACAAATTTAATGTTATAAGATGAAACAGAATTTTTGTTAATTTGAATTTTAAAGCAGCCTAACAGCTTAACATTTAACATCTGTAGAAGAAACCAACTCTCAGTTATTAGATATTCTCTGATTTTCTACTTCCACTTGTTAATGGTTCCTGTGTTTATATTGAGCAAGAACATCATAAGTCATCAGAATCCTATTCAATTCAGGACGTGAAATGGCTGGCTAATTTCGCTCAGAGGCCTCTTCATTCAAGCTTATCGTGGGTAAATGTACAACATGGGACCCATGGCTTTACTTCCCTTCTGAAGGAAGCCATATTTAGGATTTTTAAGCCAGGTTCGAACCTGTGACCTTGAGTTTAGGAGGCAAGTATGGTTACCACTACACCATCAGGACCAACTTCTCCAGATCGGGATTTTATTTCTGTCCATTAGCTCCTAATAAGTAACATTATGTACATAGTCGATGTCTGTGTCAATGCCATGCATAATATGTATTACTGCAGAGCAACACTTAATCTATACACAATAATTCCACTCATATTCATTTTAGAATGAAGGGAGAATAAGTTGTAACCTGTGCTTTCTTAAGAGGGGGTTTGGGGGAAGAAAAAAAACCCCTCATATATCAGGTTAAGTCAAATGGAGTTCAGATCTGGACTATTCAAATGGAAGCAATGATTCTGTCACAACTACTTTACGAGAACAACTTCAGGTAAGCAAAATGGAAAATAAAGGTAAGCAAGGTAAAGAATAGCTACACTGCTTTTAGAAAAATAATTGCTTTACTTTTATACACTCTAAAATGTAAAATATACAGAAATAACCTATGCTTGCAATGTTTGATGCACTCATATAAATATTTATTTACTAAGCAATAAGCAAAGGGATCAATAAAACTGCACAATTACTGTAATAACAAAACTTAACATCATGCATTAAGTGGCTTAAGAGCTACATTATAGCTCATCTTTAATCTGAGTAAGCATAAGTGAATATTAGAACATGTTTTCAGTTTACCCTGTTCAGCTCGTCTATTTTGTTATTCCGAAGCTCAAGGTCAGAAGATGCCTGCGTTTCAAATTCCTGTATTCTCTGACAAGTTAGCTCCGTCTGCAAAGAAAACTTTCTATTTTTATTTTGCAATAATTACACTTTATGTTTACATTGGAAAAATAAATTTTAATATAAAAATAGATAGTAAAAATATTTGGGTGCAATACAGTAAAAATGCAGGACAACAACTCATTCTGCATTACAGATAGTTTAATCCTGATTATGAAGCTTTTCTTTCTAATTCATAACAAGATTCTCATCATAAAGCTTTCATGGAAGATTTGAAGTTTTGCTAAATTCATGGTTAATTTGAAAAACCCTTACATTTGGTGAATATTAACATAAATGGATAAAAGAATGAATTGAGTTTTCAAAATGAATCAAGTCACAAGAGAAAAAAGTGAATTTTAATTATTTTGAGAGTAAATTTAAATTATTTTATTTCTCTATTCAATTACTTAAAGACTTATGACAGTTGGTCATAAATGAATTAAGCACCAAACAAATAACTCATTTTAAATAGCAATATGTTTAATTCATTCACAATTTCCTAATAGTAATCCTAAGATAAGGGAAAAAACCAATATTTATCACATATGGGTTTGCTAACTTACAAAGATATTCCTAAATTGTACATTCTGTATAAAACATTACAGCTTTGGATACTTCAAGTATCATGCATGTAAAATGCATAATAATGTATAGACACTTGTAAATATAATCTGTGCTGACAATATAGTTGCTTTCTCTGTGAGCAACAATCCAACAGATTTAAATTAAATATTGTACTTACGAAGCTGTTGACAATGGAGTGGCAATATAACCTAAACTTAGGTATTCATTTTTTACACTAAACTCCATTCACTTACACAAAAGTAAGACGTGTTTCGGGAGAATCTCTCCCATCTTCAGTTGCTCACTGAACTGCCGTTACTCGAAATTATGGCTGGACAAACGGATATTCCTGTGGTGGCCTCTGTTGGGTTGAAGTAGGAAGTTGCTGAGCTCATCCATATGAGGAAACTAGAAATTCATGAGGTTTTCTCTATTTTTTTAATGTGAAAATTGTTTCCCAAGTGGATAACTCCAACAGTTTGTGAAGATGTTTCAGCAGTTTAATTCCCAGTTTTATTTCATGGTTTTTGGTCCAAAAGTGAGCTGCTACTGCTGATTTATCCACCTGTTTAAACCGAATATTCCTAAAATGTTCTTTCTTCCAAATTTCCAAATTTCTTTTTTGTTTTGCCTATGTAGCTCTGTTCACAAAATGCACATTTTATTTTGTAAATTCCTGATTTCTGTTCTGTTGGAATGGAGTCTTTGGCTGTGCAACCCAATAAATTCTTAATGTTGTATCTGTTCTTTGGGGCTAACATTATCTCATGTTCTTTGAAGATTTTCTTGAACTTCTTGTGGTAAATTGAATGGTAGGTGAAACTTTTGAATTTATATTCTTCTTTTGCATTTTTCAGTGTGGAAACTTCCCTTATCCCTTTTTGTCTTTTAGATTTATTGATAATTTTTATCACTGTGTCTTTGTTGAAACCATTGATTATAGCTGTCTTTAATATTTGTTTGTATTCTATTTTGTACTCTGCTTCTGTAAGTTTAGTGTAAACTGTGAGTTTAATGTAAAAAAATGAATACCTAAGTTTAGATTTAAATTATTTTAGCTTAGCAATATCACAGTTTAAAGTATCAGTATCTTGTCCTATAGCACAATAATGAGAGAAAAATAAATAAGTTCATTATAATTGGGCTATGTCAAAAGACATTACTAAACTGTTAAAATCCTTTAATAACTTGTTGAATCGCTCTATAGTGAGGACCAAATAAGAATCCAAACATAGACTGTAAAGTGCTTAAATAAAAAAATGGAATTCACTCTGGAAACAACAATGGCCAGGAATTAGATACTTCTGAAATATATATTCTGCTTCATCAGGAAGCTCTAAATTTTTGATCAGTTGCCACTACCAAACTGAAATTGAAAATAACCAATTTGCAATCATGCTACAATGATTTTAACATTGGTGCACAACAAATAGACTCAAAATATTTTCTTCACTCATAAAAAAGATTGTCCCAGGATCAAAAAGATATGTAAAAGTACGCTCTTCAAGTGACAGAGAAATATCTAGTAGACAGAAGGTACCATACTGTCTCATAATCGTACTGGAGGTAGAGTGAAACCTTTTTAAAGATGCTTTCCAAGGGACCAGGACAAAATCACAAGTTAAACAGGACTATATATTAAAGAATATTTTAATATCTTTTATATTAAATTCTGATGTTTATTATTGTTCAAAAGGTTGATTAATTCCCATAGATTCTATAAATTGTTTCTGATTCAATACCATTGACTAATTTCAAGTTTCACTGATATTAAGAGCATTTTCTTAATCAAGTTTAACCATAATGCTCTAAACCTACTGCAAACTAACCACTATATGCAAATGCAACAGAAAATGAATGAATTTTACATTCTTAGGTTTGAACAGTGAACCATTGGCCTGGTCACAATGTCAGGTAGAGGGTAAAATTCCATTTTTAATTGCCCCAGTCTACAGTGACCCTTTTGCAAGTCTAGTTCATAACAGCCCTGGGCATACCTGTAAAGACTTTCACAATGAATGGTACGTACAGGTAATATAAAATTTGACATTACTAAGGGACACTCTTTAAGAGGTTGAAATTGGTCCATTATACTGAACATCTATGTGAATGCTAAGGTAGACCAATAAATTCTGGTGCTAGCTTTCGCTGATATATTTTCTGTAAATTCATAAAAGTCAAAGTAAGACTCAATGTTATTCCTAATTCTGACACTCCCCAACCTTGTGATGACAATTAATTTAAGGCTAAATATTAATATATATAGAGAGTCATATTCCAAGAGGCTTAGAAACTGAATGATTATTTACGAGGAGCATTCAATAAATTATTCACCTGGGTGTTAAAATGAAACCTAGTAGTAAAAGTTGCCTAATTATTTTTCATTGTAATCTCACTTTACTTCCACAGGCTTAGTTTACTTTGTCTCCATAGGGACCCTGACCATACAGTGAAATAACCACAATTCTTGATAACAGCTCTTGCATTTTGGGATTTGTGGCAAGGTGCATAATTATGAAGGAGCAACATGCCTGCTATCCAAGCTGTTTCTCCTTGATTGCCTCATATAACTAATTCACTGCAGAAGTGTAGGTTTCTCTAGTAATGGACATATTTAGTATTAATTCCAATAGCAGAACATCTTTTATATTGCAAAGTTTGCCTGACACATACCACATTATTTGGAGGTGGCGACCTCTTATGCTTCCATTGCATAAACTCTTTTTCAATTTCTGGGTCATAGTAACAACTCCACATTTAATTTCCAATAGTAATATTTGAGAAAAAGTCAACAAGATTTTCTTGGAGAAGGTTCAAATTCTCTTAACTGAATTCATGCGTTCTGCATTGGCGTCAACATTGGGTACCTATCACAAACTGACCTTTGACAGTTCCTACACTTACTGCAGACTTATTGGTAACTTTGTTTCAAGCTAAGACATATCACAACCTGCACATGCAAACTCAGTTCTCTAATAATTGTGCAACATACTGGACAACAATACAATTTAGAATGCTCCTCTTAGACTATAAGCTTTCTTTCTTAATTCTCTGCCCTCTCATGTTAGTTTATATAATATATAAAATTCAAACTCAGTAATTAATGTAATACGCTATATTTTTAATCTTGCAGCTCGCAAACAAAAATATTCTACACACTTTATGCTCTTTTCTACTGTTTGCCTTTGTATTTCCTTCATTGCCTTCAGGACAGAAAGTATAAGGGTTAATTTTAATGGCATTAACCTCCAGCATCATTCCGATTTCAACTGTAACTGCAACCAGTGATGGCTGGTAGTGGAAGCCACACATATAAATAAAAAAAAAATAAATAAATAAAAAAAAAAAAAAAATCCATGCCCAAAATAAATTGCATATTGCGAACCAAGATGTAAAAATTAATTTCTTTGAATTATATGCTCTTTAGTTCATTTATCCATTTGTGTAGCATGTCCAATTGAATTATGTATGCTGCAGTTGATATTAAATCTTAAGTATTGTAGAATAAAATATTAATATCTTAGTTTTGCATTTGTAAAATTTTATATAACATTCATGCAGTGCTTTTTTACACATAATTAAACAGAAATGAAAAATAGGTGAGGTAGAACATGACATTCACTGAAATATTGACCAAATGTACCAAAATGAACCACCGAATTATATCTCTTGCCTGATTTACATTTCTCTATGTGCTATTCATTTTCGATGCAAAACAAAACTAATTTCAAACAGCAAATGTACACTTACTTGCACCTGCTTGCTGACCATGGTTGGTGGTGGTCTGGGCGGATGCATTAGGCTGGGGAAATCAGGTGGCACAGACTGAACGCCGGGAGTCTGTGGTGATGGCAGCAAACCTTGCTGGGGGGAAGGTGGATACTGCAAATAAAAGTTACTGCTTCTATTTGTGTTTTTTCATCACATTTCAAATACTCTTAAACACCACACTGTTACCATAACTGCACAATTTTTTGTATTCTATCTTTTATATCATTTGCCAAAAGCCAAAGCAATTCACTAAATTATTTTTGAACTCTGTCACCACCAAGTTGATATCATTAATGATAGCTCCAATTGATACAAGACTCCCAAGTCTCTTAAAACAGTTTTCCATAAGCAGTAATATGCAAAATCCTTGGCAAACACATGTTGTAATTGTATCCATATATTGTAGTCATTTATTGAATTTTTTGCACTTTTTTGCAATTAGAACTATAAATCTGCAGCTGAAAGTTTGCAACTAACATAACAGATGAAATATGATTCAATTAAAATAGCTAATGAACAAAGTATATTGTAAAGTAACTGCTGTTTCTTGGTAACATGCTTTGTCACTAAAAGCTTTAACAGTGCTCAAATGCTTTATGACAATGTTGGTAATGAAATGTGAATGATTTTAAAATATATTAATTATTTTAACAATTATCTTTATAAGTATGCATAATTTTTCTTCCTTTTTACTTTATGTATAAAAGGGCTGAAGGTTGTCTTTTAAATAGTACAGGGCCAAATGGGTTTAACATTGGAATATGATATGCCATTTATTAAATGTATATGTATTTATATTACTTAATTTAATGTATTTAATAAAATGGTCTTATGCGTCAGAATATTTATAATTAAATGCAATATAATATTAAGTTACACTTCATACAATAATAAACCTTCTTCCATTTTCAATTGAACACATTCAGATAAATTTCTATCGTTCAGAGTTGCTTATTCCTTTGGACCTTAAACACACTAACACCCTGGTTATTGGTGTATACAAATTCTGTTTAACTAATATTAAATAACTAATCCCATTCCCTTTCCTAGTCATTTCATTCTCCTTTTACTGACAACTCTATCCCATTTCCCACACACAATTCCTTACTTATTTTCTGCAAGCTATAATAAATTTCTTCTCTTGTTATTAAACATTCTTTTTACTAATTCTAATTCCTCCTTTCCTAAATTATCCCATTTATCCAATCTCATTTCACCCCTCCATACCTCCATTTTCTTGCACTTAAAAACACAATGCACAGCCTCATTTTCCCCACACAGGGGGCATATATTATTTAATACAATTTATAGTTTATGACCATAATGAGAGAAGTTCTCTCTTTCACAAATTGATAATGTTAAAGATTAAATGCCTATTTTATTCAAAATGATACTTGTAAACAATTTAATTATCAGTGATTTACAGTAGATAAGTTAATTACTCAAAATGTTGTTTAAAAGATCTGCATTGTATGCTAATATTTTTCCTTATGATTTTATATAAAACCAATTTTATGGCATTTCCTATTTTAAATTTTGCTTTTCTTGTAGGTCTTGGAGCAATTTACATTTTTTCAGCATTTGATTATACAAGGGTAGGTCCATAAGTTTCCAGCATCGCTGAAAAGGATTATCATCTTCACAGAACCCTTATCTGGTGTCATACCTTTCTGTTAGTAAATAATTGCAGCTTAACTTCAGCTGCACTGTGTTCAGTTGTTCAGAGTTGCATAAAGAAGACTATGTGTAGAAGATTGTGACATGTTCAAAATGAAGTATCAAGCTACTATTAAGTTCTTCACAAAAGGAGGAGTTACTCAAATGAAATTAAACAGCGATTGGACGGTGTATATGGGGAAGCACCCCCCTCATACTCTACTGTAAAAGAATGGCCAAACTTTTTCAAATGGGTTGGAGATGAAGAGCATGCAGGTTGGCCCTTGGAGGTGCTCACTCCTGAAAACATTGCTCTTATGGAAGGAGAAATTATGAAGACTAGTAGTTCAAAGTTACAGAAACAGCAACAAGGTTGGGCCTTTCTAAAATAACAGTCCTTTAAATTATTCATGAACATTTAAACAAGAATAAGGTTAGTGCAAGATGGGTGTCTAGACCTGGACTTCTTTCCTCAGTCCAAAAGTAGCAATGAGTTATGTGTTGTAAGGCATTTTTGGAGCTCTGCCATAACAATGAGAGAGAAGTTCTGCAAAACTTTGTGCAGGAGATGAAACTATTGTCCTCTACTATGATTCCTTGTCCAAAAGAGAATCAATGTAGTTGCGTAAACCTGGAGAAGCAATGCCTCTAGAGGCTAAGAACACTCAGTCAACCAAGAAGATCACCACAGTAAATGGGGAGTATTGTGCTGGCTTAGTAAACAAACTACGTGCTTCTATCAAAGAGAAATGGTGAGGAAAGCTAAATGGGGGTGTACTTCTTCTTCAGGATAATGCCCCTGTGCACACAGCTTTTGTTGCAAAGGAAGCTGTGAAGAAATGTGGCTTCAAGGAGACTGACCATCCACCATACAGCCCAGATCTAGCTCCCAGTGGCCATTTCCTATTCTCAAAGCTCAAGAAGGACCTTCCAGGGAGGAAATTTAAGTTACAAAGTGATGGATACTTTTTATGCACATTTTGCAGGCAACACTTCTATTGGGGGGGGTTATGGTTATAGAAATGTTAATTCAAAGATGTAAGAAATGTATTGCAATAAGGAATAACTATATTGAAAAGTGAAATATAGTTTTTGTCTGTATCATACCTCGAAAATGGTTACGCTGGAAACTTATGAACCTACCCTCATTCCCATGAGCACTTGCACACACATATGTAGATGTACAATTAGCATTTATGCTTTACTTTCAATGCTCACATTTTGTGTCTGATCTTTAACTTCAAATACTTAAAATTGCTAATTTATGTGGTAAGTTAATGTAAAACAGTTCCATGACATTCCTCATCCACTTAACACAGGATGATGTCCCTAATTTAAAATGTTATTTCATTAAAATGTTGTTTAGATATTAAAATTATGAAGAACCATGAGAATATGAGAATCTGAGCTTTGGGATTTATAGGAAAGATACCCATTCAGATAATCATATCAAGGCAGATAGTTATAACCCTTTAACAAACATGCAGTTTTCAACAACTTAACATATCGTTTGGTTAATTTACCAATTAGTAAAGAAGAGTTTAGAAAAGAATACAAGAAAATAGAAGAAATGGCAATTTTAAATGGCTTTAATAAAGATGTGGTACATAAAAAGGTGGAAGGATTTAAAAGGAAAAAACTTATCAGAGATAGCACCACATTATCAGCAGATATAGAAAAACAGATTTTTAAAAAATTCACATATCTAAAAGCAACGAAAAATTTTTAAAATAGCCTTAAAGGTTTCAATATAAAATTAGCACCCATCAACAGATTTAATTTAGGAAACATCTTGAAAGATAAAACAGCTGTAAACACCGCACAAGAGAAAAAAGCAGGGATTTACAAAATAACAGGTGCAGATTGTAAAAAGATTCTATTTGAAAAAACAAAGAGAAATATAGGCACACGTTTAAAAGAGCATTTCAGGAACATAAAATATAAACAGACAGATAGATAAGCTATGGCATGTCATTTCTGGACTAAAAACCATGAGATTGTGAAGGTGGATTTATTGAGACGCGGAACATACAGAACTGGATACTTGGGAAAAAATTTACATTCATAAATACAGAGATCAATTGATGAACTTTGATATTCCAAAGGTAGAAAACACAATTTTAAGTACATAAAAACACCACCAGGACAGCGCTTCATCTCTACAGAGCCGTTGGACTCTCCAACCAGTTCTACCCTTGGCCGAAGATGAAGACAAAGGTCTTCGAAACCATTCCAAATATTACACAAGTAAGTGAAGCAATACATGTGTTTAGTACAACATATATCACATGATTTTATTCATATGTTATTTCAGATTTTGCAATATTTACATATACCTTAAACACAGAGTCAAGAGGTAATTTTCTCCAGTATTTTGAGTAATTTTGCACATGAATATGTGCGTACACTTAGCATAAAAAATCTATGATGCTAATTGAGTCATTTGTACGTCCACACAAATTGCATTTTACTATATTAATATGGCATTTTAAGGAAACTCATCACAAACAAAGGTTATGTCTTGTAGACTATTTGGAAAAATGTAAACTGATATCGGTTTTCATCCTCAATTCTAAGCTTAGATTTTTATCCTAAGTACTATGCTTACATTTGGGAAGCTGAATATATGTATGTTGAAAAGGTATCTTGGCTTTATGGGACTGGGAAGATCTTTCTTTCAGCTAGTAGTCAATGAGCTATTCTGAACATGTGATTTATTATTATGGACTCTCACACAAGGCCATGTGTGAAATTTTCTACTTGTGGAATATTGTTTATGTTCAGAAAGATTTGAATTTTGGAAGATTTTAGATAATTGGCCTAAAGATGCTTACCTTATGAACAAATTGTTAGACGACAGATTAGAAATTATATCTAATCTGTCGTCTAACATAAACTTATGCTTAAGCGAAGCATAAGAGTGTATTAGATGACAGATTAGATATAATTTAAATTGAACAAGCTTCATTGTGTGAGTTACAACAGAATTTTTTAAAAATGTCTCATTTTTCGAAAGTTCTTAAATGAAACTGCTTATTACCATTTACATTTATAGAATGTAAATTCAATGTTTAAATTCTTAAAATCACTTTTTTTCATCAACATAAGAATAAGACTAGTTAAAATACTATTATGTAGAGCAAATATTAAGCAAATGTTTTCAATCATGTACTTTATACATTTTATTAACAATTACCAGTTACATACTAATTTTCTATGTAAATATCTAAGCTCTACTAGCAACTCTGTAACATTTAAAAAGATAAAGATGCAGTACATAAAACTGACTACTAAAAGCATTTCCGAAAACTCAGAAAAATTCATAGAATACACTAGCAACAGAAATTTTTCACCCACCTTTATAGTGTTATTAATTCAACCATTTATAGAATGTAAATTCAATGTTTAAATTCTTAAAATCACTATTTTTCATCAACATAAGAATAAGACTAGTTAAAATACTATTATGTAGAGCAAATATTAAGCAAATGTTTTCAATCATGTACTTTATACATTTTATTAACAATTACCAGTTACATACTAATTTTCTATGTAAATATCTAAGCTCTACTAGCAACTCTGTAACATTTAAAAAGATAAAGATACAGTACATAAAACTGACTACTAAAAGCATTTCCGAAAACTCAGAAAAACTCATAGAATACACTAGCAACAGAAATTTTTCACCCACCTTTAAAGTGTTATTAATTCAACATTTTGTGAACTCCTAAAGTCAATGTAGTTCAGATGAATTTAAGATTTTATTTTAAATAAGATTCAATATGTATTTAAAATTAAGTGCATTTAATGGAAAAAGTATTTTAAGATTATAAAGAATATATGCATAGTTGACCTTTTTATTCACCAAAACTGACTGCCTCTGGTTTTAATAACAACTCTGCAAAGGTTGGACATTCTTTCAGTAAATTTTTATATACCTCGATTGTTATGGATTCCAAGCCCAATGAAAGATATTACTACAGCTCATCTACATTGTTAAGGGGGATCTGTTCATTTGCTCTGCACAGCTCCTCCTGATGTCCGAGATCCAGGGACTGAAAAGATCAGGTCATGGTTTTTCATACAATTTTTTTAACCATTGAAACTGTTTTACAATAGTTTTGAAATGGATTTTGGATAAACATTCTATTACAGAAAACTATATTCAAGAAGTCTTGTAATAGATAGCATAAAATGGTCCAAAAGAATAATGCTGATTTTCATCCAAAATGCTCTCCATTTTTGCTAAGCCTTAACTTTGTTTTTCTCCAAAATGCTTCTAAACCATTACACTAATTCCCTCTATGATCACAGCTTGGGTAAGACAAAACCTCCAGCATTATTTTCTACAGGATACACTGCGTGATTTGAATCAAATTTCTCAATTTTTAATTCAACTAACTAAAGGACATTTTTTCCAATGATGCATGATCCAATTCAATGCTTGGTCATAACTAACCTTTCAAGCTTGTGCTATGATTTAGAGTGGTTTCCACACCTATGTTACCAAACATAGCTCCATGCTGGTACTATATATTTTACTGTATATGGAGTCTGTCATTTATTGTTATAACCCTTATATTTCCTCAACTGCTGATTCTTTCCTTGTACACTCACAACAAGGTCAATCACCATGGTACCCAGAACTGTTCTCTTAGTGCTTCAATGGTACTCTAGTTTTTCAACCACTTTTCTGTTGGTCCTTTCTGAATTGCCCTTATCACTGTCTGCTCTCATTTTTCTTAGAATCAAATTTCTCTATTATTAATTCAACTAAATAAAGGACATTTTTTTTTCAATGATGCATGATCCAATTCAATACTTGGCCTTAACTAATCTTTTAAGCTTGAGCTATGATTTAGAGTGGTTTCAACACCTATGTTACCAAACAGAGCTCCATGCTGGTACTAAACATTTCACTGTATATGGACTCTGTCAATGTTATAACCCTTTATTTCCTCAACTACTGATGTTTTTCTTGTGCATTCACAACAAGGTCAATCACCATGGTACTTAGAACTTTTCTCTTTGTGCTTCAATGGTACCCTACCGTTTTTCACCCACTTTTTTGTTGGACCTTTCTGAATCATCCTTGCCACTGTCTGCTCTCATTTTTCTTGGCTCACATTAGCTTCTTTAATTTATTTTGGAATATTAACGATAGAATCAGTAACACTGAACAGTCAGGAATAGTACAATTAATTAACTTAATTGATAAATAGGAAAATGAAAAAACAGCTACAGAAGCAAATGCTTTGGAATAAACACATTTTCATCATATACAAATGAGTCAGTATTAGGTGACACTAAAACTTCATTAACTGGTTAATTCTTCAGAACATGTTTCAAGAGCATTCGCTCTCATCTTCACCTGGGGACTAGTCCAGTTAGTAAAGTTTTAGTGTCACCTAATACTGACTCATTTGTATATGTAAAACTTCACTGTTCCTAATTTCTTATAAGATTGCATTTTCATCAATTGGTTAGCTAACAGAATGGTGAGTGAAAACAAATAGCACACTGCTGATACTAGAATAAAACTGAAAAGCCCAGTACATTCAAGGTTCATAATACTGACCATTTACATGTGTTTACTTGTGTATGCTTTTAGTATAACTTACAAAATAATAGTTTTAATGAAATAATTGTTTAAATAAGTTTAAAGCACAGAAATGGAAATATCTATGTTTGTAAGCTTAGCTTAATGCTTACTTTTCAGCTGGGCAGCAAATGCTATTGCTGTTGCTACTAGCCAAGCACAGAAAGATATGCTTTTAATGATATTAAAAATTATAGATGATAAGTCAGAATAAAGTAGTCAACATTAAGTCTCATGCAGACCCCCCCCCCAAAAAAAAAAACACACCCACATGCACAACTAATTGTAATTATATTAACCATTGTTAGTATAATTAGAAATTAGTAAATAATGCTGTAGCTTTGTTAACAACATTAATTATATCCTTGGCTACTTCTGATTGAAGGCAACAATCAATATTTGCACTCTTGAACATCAGGGGCTGTTTGTAATAGTATCACAAAATGAATGTGTCCCTCATTCTGTAAAGGTTGCAAAGAACACTTTTTCTTAGATAACCATTTAAAATTTAACAAGTTTCAGCTTTATAAAAGGAGGTACTGAAACAGGCTACTGTCATCCATGCATTTTTGGCACCTCTTTAAAACCTATTCATCACTCACTGTTCCTCATGTGGACACACAAGGTACAGAATAGTCCAAACATAGCCCATGCTCATCGTAAAAGGGGACTAAAATGGATACTTGTTGATCAGAGGTATACCTGGTAAGGGACCTGGTCCTCCAGGTAGGGGGTTTGGTGCCAGGCCAACAACATAGCACAGTAAAACCACTCCTGTTAAACAACTCTTAGCAAATTTATTTATTTGATTTACAGACACTCTTAAACATCTCCTATCATCAGCATCCCATTCAATTCAGGGCATGAAACAACCAGAGGCCTATTCTTTCAGACTTAAGATTCTTTTACATACCATAAATCTACAACCCAAGCTTTATTTTCCTTTTGAAGGATTTATACATCTGAAAAAATCCATTGATTCTTGCCAGGATTGAACCTGCAATCTTGAGTCTATGAGGTAAGACCATTAGGATTTTTGTCAGTCCTGGTGGTGTAGTGGTTACCATACTTGCCTCCTACACCCAAGAACGCGGGTTCGAACCCGGCCAAGACCGATGGATTTTTTCGGGCGTAAAAATCCTAAGTATGGCTTCCTTCGGAAGGGAAGTAAAGCCGTGGGTCCGGTGTCGTACATTTACGGCACGAAAAAGAACCTCAAGCCTGAAAGAGAGGCCTCTGAGCAAAATTTGTCGGCCGTTTCACGCCCTGAGTTGAATGGGACGCTGATGACCTGCGATGTTAAAGAGCGTCCATAAATAAATCGATCCAAAAAAAAAAAAAAAAAAAAAAAAAACCATCAGGACTGACATCCTTGGTATCGAAGAATTAGTAACAAATGACCACTGACAAAGGAAATGGAGATTGGATAACTTGAGTCAACAAATAATATAATACAAAAATGAGTATAACAGTCCAAGACATAAGATAGCAGATGTATTAAATATGGAGACATGTTTTATTCTATAGTGGAAAAGACACCAGAGTGCAAGAATTTGGGGTGGCTGATGACAATGCAATTGGGTTTAACCCATTAATGAAAGAATATGTTTACTATGAATCATGACAAAAACAAGAAAGTTTTATATATGCTCCAACAGAAGAAAAGGATAAAGTAATTAAAGAATTATTCTACCAGACTCTGGAGCGGGAATATGATCAAATCTCAACTAATGATGTAGTAATGATAGTAGAGATTTCAATGCCAAAATTGGGAAAAAAGAAATTTACCAAGGAGTAAATGACAGAAATGACCCTCCATGACACCACCAATAATAACGGATTAAATTTAATTGATTTTTGGTAGTAAAGATGCAGCTATGTCTTCAACATTTTTTTCACATAAAGAAATCGCAACATGGTGCTCACCTGATGGTATAACATTTAATTAAACAGATTAAATTTTAATAGACAAGAAGCACAAACAACATATAATGGATGTCAAATCATATTGAAGTGTCAAGCAACACAGACCATTATTTAGTAAATTCTAAAATTAGATGGAATCTAATATGCACCAGAAATACAAAAATCAATACCCTGGAAAGGATTAATATAGAACTTCAAGATGCAATAATAAGAAACTAAAAACAAGATATCAGAAGTAAATGACGAAATGCAATGGATACAGTTGAAAAATGCTATGAAAGAAGCAGCGATAGAAATGCTAGGAATGCAAGCTAAATAAACAAACAAAAAAAAAAAACCTGGTTTGATCAAGAATGTATAGAAGTAGTTAAACCAAAAATGAAAGATACAAAATACGATTGAAGGAACCAAAGAGAACCAAAAAACCGGAGGAAACCGGCTATTAAAACATGCCATAGGAAGAAGAGAGTTCAAATGGAAGAACGAATTAGGCAAATTGAGGGAGATTTGAAAAATAATAAACTCAGGAAAGCATATAAAGAAACTCATCATTTGAAAGAATATTGATATCTGCAAAGACAAATATTGTTTTTTATTGTCCAAGGAAATGGAGATACAACTAAGAATGAAAAAAAAAATATTTTCTAAAATTACTGCAAGAAACACTGATTACTGGGGA
The DNA here is from genome assembly GCA_030762175.1 of Metallyticus violacea. Taxonomy (NCBI): domain Eukaryota; kingdom Metazoa; phylum Arthropoda; class Insecta; order Mantodea; family Metallyticidae; genus Metallyticus; species Metallyticus violacea. The sequence goes on along the minus strand of CM060836.1, from coordinate 102,015,959 downwards.
TGAAGAAGATCAGCACGAAATACAGCAGAAGAGCAAAGCAGTATAGTGGAAACTTCAGAGACAATTCACATAAGGCTGTTTACAATGAAATTCACAAATTTGAAATTGAAGGTTATGTTTTGAATGTACTTCCCAGTCGGCAACTTAGGAACTGGACTGAGGAAAATGAACTCAATGTCCATCTACCTGTCACATCTAGTCCCAGGAATCCACAAGACGATTAGTGGTAGATTTCCAGCAATGCTAAAGGAAATCTAAAGGAAATTGCATTAGCAGAAGTTCAAGATTTCTTTCAAAAGTGTGGTCCAATGAGGCAATCAGGACATGTATACCAACGCCTGTACCTTAGTAGTAAAAATGGGCATAAAAAAAAAGAAAAAGAAAAAAAGAAGTTAACCAACATTGCTGTATTTATTGGTATACAGAAAACCATCATGTTGTTTTGGAGCAAGAGCTAAAATCAACTGGCTTTTATGTTTAGGGTGTAGATCGGCAAATATGCATTTGGGCTGCACTTTATTGACAAGTACTTGGCTCAACTTTTGAGGAATCATCATGCATTTGGATGATATTGATGAACTCTACTTCCAGCATGATAAAGCTCCTGCACATTATGTTATAGTTGTTCAACATGTTGATAACATTTTCAACAGAAGAATGCTTATGTGGCAATTGAATTCCCATCATGATCCCCTGGTCTTACCCCAAAGTTTTCTTCCTTTGGAGTATGGTTAAAACCATAGTATATGGCAAGAAACCACAAAATGTTGAAGAGGTGACTGTTTACATTGAGGATACCTTCCACAATCTGGACAACATTCAGTTGTGTTGCGTGTGTGTCAAGAGTGTTCCAGGTAAGGCTCCAACAGTGCATTAGTGCAGAAGGGAAACAGTTTGAACATAAAGAAGTGCAATCCTTTGTTAACTGAAATTCAGTAAGTGTGTAGTTACTTTTGTGCCACCATGTATAATAAATCACAGACTTACACAATATACAAAAAAAATTATTGGGGAATATTAGTCAGGGTTCAGAGCAGGAAGATTTACGATAGACAAATGTTTACTCTTAGACAAATTCGAAAGAATACTTGGGAATATAGTTTATGACTGTATAAATTGTAAGAAAGTATCTCAAATATAGAAATATTTTTAATCCCAAATAAGTTGATAATACTAATACGGCCACAATGAATACCATAACAGCACATGTGAAAATTAAGAACAGATTAACTGGAAGTGTTAAAATAGGTAATGAACTCAAACAAGGAGTTGCTTTAGCACCAGTGTTATTTAACTTTAATGCTGGATTATGTTAAGACAAGTAAATAACTCCACAATATACTACAGATTAACATAATTAATGGCATATGCCGATGACATTAACATTATAAGAAGAATAAAAAAATGCTGTTATGGAATTGCATGAGGTAAAGCTGGAATCCAGACAAATTAGTCTTAATATTAATACAGAAAAAACTAAAATGATGATACAAAGTAAGAAAAATGAGAGAAACAATGAAAAATAGACACTAGAAAGTGATAAGATAGAAGTGTAGACCATTTTAATATCTGGGTATAATTGTGGACCAAAATAATGATGAAAACAGAGAAATTAAGCCCAGAATTATGAATGCGAATAAGATATACTAATCCCTTCATAATCTTTTAAAAATTAAGTCAAAAGACTAATATTAGATTATATAAAACACTAATTAAACCTGTTCTGACATATAGATGTGAATGTTGGACGCTATCCTTAGCAACACAGAACATGCTAGCTGTTTTTTAAATGGAAATTTTGAGAAAGATATAAGGGCCAATACAAGAGAATGGAAAGTGCCTTATCAGAATTAACAAATATATGATCCTTACAAAGAGATGGACATAGTGAAAGAATAAGAGGCTCAAAGACTTGGATGAGCTGGACATTAAGATGACAGAAAAATGTATATATAGCTAAGCAGATATTGGATGGTAAATTCTACAAGACCAGACTAAAAAGAGTGCCAAGATATAGATGGAAGATACAATGAGGAGGATACATCACAACTGTTGGGAATAAGAACATGGGGAAGAACAGCATTAGAACAGGGATGAATGGAGGCAAAAACTAAGGGAGACTAAGGCTCACAATGGGCTGTTAATACCTAGATTGGATTGGATCACTCACAGTAATTCACATTGCATAATTTTCAAGGAGGTATTTTGTTTCAATTCTTCCAAGGTATGTGGTTTGTATACAGTATTTTGTAAATTGCCCCAGAGATAGAAGTTGCAAGCAGTTAGGTAGGGGAACCAAGAAGATCACAAATTTTTATTAGGGAACTATTGTATGCTTGTGCCAACCCACTCTAAGATACCCATGGATGGCAACAACAATGCTCTCACTTCCAAAACATTGCAAGTTCATAGTTCACAAAGTCTCTCTGTATATTACCAAAGCAATGCTCAAAGCAAGCCATACAAACACATTCAGTGTCAAGATGGAAAATTGAACAACAAAATTTACCATATTTTGTTTTCTCATCATATTTATATTTCAAATAATTATACTAAACTCTAAGGTGACTCTAATTTGATTAGCTTGTTTTTATATTTCCCAAATGAATAAAAATGAACATGTTTACCATCTGAGGAATTAATTCTACTCTGATTCTTAAGTATGTCAGAATTATAGATTTGAATAGTTTAGGATTTTCACAATGAAATATAATATCACATAATAAATTATTTATGAGGAAATCACTCAAATTTCACTAGTTTTGTTCCACTTGCTTGGACATGTTTCAAAGGCAAATTTCCTTCATCATCAGTATGGTTCCACTGTCAGCTTTCCAAAGAGCGACATCTTAATACCACGCTGGAAAACTGACAGTGGAACCGCGCTGACAATGAAGGAAATTTGCCTTTGAAACATGTCCAAGCAAGTGGAACAAAACTAGTGAAATTTGAGTGATCTTCTCATAAATAATTTGTTATATGTTAGTATTAACTGCCACGGGTGGCTAAGGTCATTAAGGCATGAACTATGATGCTTGATTCCTGCCAGAACCTCCAGGTTTTCCTCAGTCCTCATAAATGGCATCCTGTACTTAGGCCTGAAACACTTCCTTGAAAATATTTTTTTTTCTCAATTTATCATTTCATTTCATCTGCCCACTGCCTTAGTGCCTCAGTAGTAAAAATGGGCATTAGACACTATTAAAAACAAGTCAGCAAATTCCACATTATAAATAAGATTACTTATACTCAGTATATCTGTTCAATTCTTCATCTGATTTTAAATTTCAAATTTGAAAAATTCTTATACATCCATCAAAACTGCATTAATCCCAAATTTTCCACTTTCAAGACTTACATTCTCATGATTAATTATTAATCTTCTTCCTTAAAAATTTCTTAGATATTTTTATTTCTCTTTAGAAATTACTTGGTTGTATAGCAAACCAGTGTAAACTCTATAGGAATCATAATTTTCATACATGTGTGACTTATGAAATTTGTTGGTCCTGGTAGTCTAGTGATAACCATACTTTCCTCATAAAGCCAAGATCCCAGCCAGGATTGATGACTTTTTTCGGGTGTAAATATCTTATGTAACAAATTATTTATGAGGAAGTCACTCAAATTTCACCAGTTTTATTCCACTTACTTGGACATGTTTCAAAGGCAACCTTTGAAACCTTTGAAACATGTCCAAGTATGTGAAATAAAACTAGTAAAATTTGAGTGATCTCCTCATAAATAATTTGTTATATGATACTGTATTTCACTGTGAAAATCCCAAACTATTCAAATTTATCTTAAGTATGGCTTCCTACAAAAGGGAAGTAAAGCCTTGGGTCCCATGTCGTAGATTTATGACATGTAAAAGAACCTCAGGCCTGAAAGAAGAGGCCTCAGAGAAAAATTTATTGGCTGTTTTATGCCCCGAGTTGAATGGGATGCTGATGACCTGAGATGTTAAACAGCATCCCTAAATAAACCGAATCAACAATATAACTTACATAGTTCAAATTTACTTATTTAAATCTCAATCTGAAGAGATAGTTTCCAATTTTAAGGATTTGGTTTAAATTTGTTCTAACTATGTCTATGCTTCAGTACTTTAGAATGGAACTCTCAGAAGAGGAGTAGGAAGAAGAAAATAAATCTATCAAATAAGGTGGAGCTCTTCCTAGATTTGTCTTTTATAAGTTTAAGTTTGAACCATTGGAACCATTCACTCTTTATACAGTCAGGAGTGGTTTCTTAATATGAGAGGAGTCAATGTTTATTAAAAGATATTTTGTTAAAACACTCTTTTATGCAGCATTTGGTAAATGTATTAATCTTTCTATAAAGCTCTGTTTCTCAAGGAGAAACACCAGCTTTTTTCATTTACTTTATTGCACTGTCAGTTCCTCCATCCACTTTAAATGATTTATTTTCCTTCTCAAGATTAGTTCTAATAAAACAAGAATCAATGCTTTCAATAAGGAAACGACGTAAGGTAAAATATGTAAACAGCTAGAGCAATCTCACTTTTAAAGACTTATTTATGAAACAGATTAAAATGCAAAACATGCAAAAATAAATAGAAATCTCTGTTTAAAAAGCAAATAGGAGCCCTATTATGTCAAATAAGTCCATTTATAAGGCCTAAAACCAACTTGCATAATAATGATGATTCCACATCTGCTCTTTGTATTAAATAATAATTAATATTGTCTCCAATATTCTGATTTACAATAATTATTACGGCTTAGATTTTAATGCACAAAACACAAGAAAATGATTTGTTAAAAATGCCATAATGATATAAATACTTCAGAAATTTAAAATGTTCAGTTTGTCTAATACAAAATGTCCTCAATGTTGCCAGTAACTGTTTTTAAGCAATGTAAACATTTACGAATTTAATATAGTGGAGTCGAATTTGTAACACTTAAATCTATGCTGTTCCTTCCAAAAATGCCAAGCTACTGCTGATTTTTCCTCCTGTTTTTTATTTATGTTCCTAATATGTTCTCTTGCTCACGTTTTTATGTTTCTTTTGGGCTTTCCAATGTAGAGTTTTTCACAATCGTTGCAATTTATCTGATATATTCCTGGTTTTTTCTCTTGTGGAATATCACCTTTAGTTTAGAATTTAGCATATTTTTTATGGAGTAACTGTTTTAGGGGCTAAAATGATATTGTGTTTTTGAAGATCCTTTGGAACTAATATAAGACTGATGGATGGTATGTTAATATTTTTTGTACCTTATATTTTCTTCCTTGTTAGGGATAAGTGTACTGATGTCTTTTATTCTCTTTTTGTTCTTTGCTCTTTTTAATTTCTTATATACAATTTCTTTTTTAAATCCATTTTCTATGGCTATATTTATTATATTGTTCCGTTCTTGATCATCTTGCTGTTTTTTCACGGGGACATTTACCAACCTGTGTGTTAAGACTATTTAGTACTGCATGTTTAAGAGAGACTGGGTTATAACTATTGTATTTTATGTAGCTATTGGTGTGAGTGTGTGTTCTATATATTCCGAAAATTAAGTGATTCTCTTTCCAGATTATTATAAGGTCTAGAAAGGGTAGTTGTCCATTACATTCTCTCTCCATAGTGAATTTTATTGATTTTTCTTGTAGATTAACTTAACCTGTAAAGCAGATTAGATTTTTCTGAATTCTTGTTATTGGTCAATTAACTTCCACTTGAGACTAGTCCATAAACAAAATTTGATTAGAACCAACTTCTCCATCATGCACTCTATTCTAAATTCATTGACAAAATCTACTCCTGGATGCAAAGCCACACTAGATTTAGTGTATCTTCTAGGTGTTTCTCCAGGACTATCGCAAAGATATCAACATAGTGATACCATGTTTTAAACAATCAGGGGAAACCCTTCGTAATTCTGATTCTAGTTCGTTCATAAAGAGATCTGCTAATAGTGGTAACAATGGGCTACCCATTGTTAAACCAGAGGTCTCTTTGTACTACTTTTCATTTAAGGTGAAATGATTTTGTTCTATACACAATTTGTTAGTGTGATGTATTCTTGAGTTTCTTCTATTGTTTTCCCTATTTTTAGCAACCAATTTTTTCCCCTATTTTTAGCAACCAATTTTTTTATATACGTGTTTAGATTTAGCATTCTGATGCTTGGAAAAAGAGCTACATCATCAAAAGAGATCAAGATATCTTTTTTTTCTATTTATATATCTTTAATTTTTTAATTAGATCTAAGGAGTTTTTATGCTTCGAGTTTCAAATTTAGGAAAGGAAGAAAATCTATGTATTAACCATTTGGTTAATTTGTATGTTGGGGAATCTATATTGTTTATAATGGATCTCATTGTTTTGCCTGATTTGTGTACTTTTGCATGCAAGGAGACATGGGCTGTATGTGCCGTTGCAGTCCTTTTGGAAAAAAGGAACATATGTTCCCTCATTATTAATTCACAGAAAAGGGGTTCCAAATATTCTGTACACATCTATCACTAATTTTCTTAAAAAAAATATATATGGCCTAATATTGATGATGCAGGGGTTCCTGTGAAGCAGATTAGATTTTTCTGAATTCTTGTATTGGTCAATTAACATATCCACTTGAGACTAGTCCGTAAACCAAATTAGATTAGAACCAATTTCTCCATCATGCACTCTATTCTAAATTCATTGACAAAATCTACTCCTGGATGCAAGGCCACCGGTTTAAGTTCTTACACAAGGATTTTAATTTCAGTAGCTTTAGTCTTCAAATAGATGAAAGGAAATCCTGTTTGATTAGAAAGACGTAATGAAAATTGGAAGAAGGGAAACAAGGATTATAAGATAGTACTTGATTGCATTTATTTAGGTATAAAAATGGATGGAGGGGGAAAATGGAATAAGCAAAAAGTATTGGTATTAGTAAAAGGGAAAGCAGCCATGTCAATTAAAATAGGATGTCATTTTAAAATTCCACAATTGGAAGTCAAATGACTGGAAAGAATATATAATACAACAATGAAGTATGAATGCTCTATGGTAACAAAATTTGGGAAATGGAAAATTCTTGGGAAACTGTGGATACAGTACACAGTTTATTTTGCAAAGAAATTCTTGGCCTACCAATTGTGGCTGTAAAAGAAGTTGCCTGAATAGAAATGGGAAGATCTACAAGAAAAGGTTTAATTATGGAGAGAGTTTTAAAATACTGGCATAGGATTCTAAACCTAAATGAAGATAATCTAGTAAAGCAATGTTTGATATATCAAGAATCATTGTTAACTAAGGGGTGGTTGAGTAGTAGTTTAAAAAATATTTTAGAGAGCAATGGATTAGGTTATATATGGAGGAAAAAACATACAAATGTTAAAGGTTTTTGGAAAGAGGCGAGAAGACATTTGTTTTGAAGATATAGAAATACAAAAACTATTTAACTAGGAAGGCATCACTGGAATTTTATGTTAAGATGAAAAGGGCATGAGAAAGGAAAATTTACATAGATAAAACAAATAATGAGGAAAGAGAGGATATATCATGGGCGAGAGCAGATGTGCAGCAGTTAAAAGGTTAAACAGGAGCTTTCACACAAAGGGAATGCCCATTATGTGGAAAGAAAGAAGACTTAGAACATACAGTGTTTGATTGCAAGGAAACTGAAAACTGGAGAAATGAACTCATTAAGGTTAAATTTAAAAGGGATAAAGAATAACAAAGAGAACAGGAGTGCAGGAATGTGGGTCAGTATTTATTTAAAGTTAAACAGAAGTGTAAATGGACAGTGAAGAGAGAAGAAGAAAATTCTCACAAATAATAGTATATAGTCTATAAAATAATGGTATAGATAGAGTAAAGTAGATATCTTTTTGGTATCTGGGGTCGGGTAAGAGTTAGGTCTCCTGGAATTCTAGTACATTGTGCTGATGAACCTGGGACTGGGGTCTGATGCAATAAAAGTGAATATTTGGTATTCTGTTTATTTGGAATTTAGATTAAGGCATTAATATATCATTAATTATTGTTAATTGTAATTGTGAGGGTTACATCTAAAATGGTCTGGGCCAGATAGATGGAGGTCCCTTGTAGTTTGTATTTTCTTAGCATTCAAATAAATAAATAAATAAATAAATAAAAGAAAGAGATAGAAGTAATTTTTAGCAGAAAGTTCCTTCTGTATTTATTTTATCAAGAATACTTTCCATTTCACGAAATGTATTTGCCAATCTTTGAATTACACTTGAAAGTTGAATATCAGGAATTTTCTCTTGAAACAATCTTTGTACATCACGAGTTGATTCTGTTCATGCATACAAATTGTAAATAAATACTCTTTGGGGAACAGGATACCTGAATTGAACCACTGTAATGTAATTAATACACTGTATTATGTAGCCTAATGATTATTAATAAACCATGACACAACACATAAGAACATGTCCATATGTTCCTAGAGATCAACTCGTACCTAATTCCCCTCCGGCTCCCTTGCCGGCTTTAAAAACCATGGGAACAAAACCCTTTACCTTATCTGTGGCCGAAGGCCCAAATGGCAGGGGCAAAAGCCAAACTCCACCTGAACGGCAATGTGAGTGAGTAAGTATGAAGATTACAAGATAGACGTGTATGGTAAAGTAACGAGACAGGAATTGCAGCCAACTGAACGTGGAGAGGAAAAATCATCCAATTATGTATTAAATTTATATTGTAGCGAAGATGCTTATGGCCCAAAATGTTTCAGAAAACAGGTGTTTTTGCATGTCAAAGTTTCTGCAGCACATGTTGCAACAGAGCACACATGACGTTGATTTCACATCCTTCCCGTTTGGTCGTTTTAAGGCCTGAAAATAAGATAGCCTTTTTAAGCATAAAAACCATAAATGCAGGCATCTTTATATGTGCTTTCTTTTGTGGCTTTATTAGACTGCCAAAATTGATTTTGTCACCTGAACTGCAGATATGATTTCCAACAACATTTCTTGGAGAAGACAAATCACCCAGCTTTCAAGAAGAATATTGCTGGTGTTGGACACCTGACTGGAAGCAATGTTCTCTGGGGGGAATGTTTGCATCTCTTGCAAAATTTAGGAAAGAACAGGTTAGTGTCATCCTAAAAGACGAGAAAGTTGCTGTTATATCTAATGAAGCTATGGACAAGATGGCCAGGGCAATTTATATTGTCCTCCTTTCTATAGTGGAACCTTCCAGATCCCTGGAGTAGTACATGGTTGGAATCACTTCAATGGATGAAGCTATGCTTAAGTCTTTATAGAAGCTTTGCAAGACATGGAAGTGAACTTCAAACAAATAGCATTTGTTGGTTGTGACATATATGGCTTATTTGTCACTACTCCTTAGAGATGATGCTATTCATATCCAGCGCTGTGCACACAAAGTTAATCTTGTTGGCATTTGTTGCAAGGATGGTTTGTTTTCACTAAATGAGTTTGTAGTAACCATGAAGAAACAGTGCTTCTTGAAACAATTCCTGCAGAAGAAAGGTTCCAAGGCTGGGATGTCCCTCATTCCTGTCCCCATTTGGTGAAATTCCTGGTTGGAAGCGGTTGAATGACTGGCAAACAATGAGGTCATGTTTTTTGAGTTTCTTTATTCCAAATCAACATCTATTTTGATTCTTTGGACACCCTGAATCTTACCTGGATTTGGTATTTGGAATAATTTCCCATGTTATTTCTTCACATGAAAGAGGAAAGGAATGGCAAGGAGTCATTTAGTAGTGCATCCTCGTGACCTCAAAATATTTTGACAATGAGGAATAACAAATGATTCATGCATAGGTTCTCTTAATGAAGCCTCTGCATCACCAATAAACCCATTGTTATGTTGCTAGAAACAAATTCCAGACCAATTGCTGCCTAAAGTTGGAGAATTTGAAGCAGCAGCTGCAAGTAACTGCAAAAGGAACCTTCAACAACAGAGTGGAGAAGCTGGAGCCTGTGGCTAATCTTTTCTAAAGGCTTAACGTATTGCTGCAGGCAGACAGGACAAGCTGAAACTATATCAGTAAAATACCTTCACTTCTTAGGCAAAAATCTCACATAAAGGTGTAAATACCCAAAAGGAACCTAAAGCTTAAGAGGAACAATGAAGAAATTTCAGTGGAGGATGCTTAAGGCACTAGATGAGCATCGACTCTTTGTTGTTGATGCACTAAGAGCACAGTGTTTCCTGTGCCAAACATGAATTGTGAAGGTTCATTTAAAAATTTACTTGCATGTTAACTGACTGGAAATTTGAGTATGACAAAATTGGAGCTCTTGTCGCAAAAAATTCAAACACCGAGGTTTTGAGGATGTAGGGTAAGATTTTTAATAATTTTTCCATATTATAATAGAACAATGAACAGGTTAACTGTACATTTGTGTTAAAATAAATATTTTCCGGCTGTTGTGCCGTGGTCTATGTTTTAGTTTTTAAAACATAGACCATGGCACAATAGCCCAGAAATATTTATTTTAACACTATGAACATCGGCCGTGAAAGTCTAAGACATGTTATAACTGTACATTTGGTTTTTACCACTTTTTTATTATTTTGCAATTAAAGAATTAATGTTTGAAAATTTTGTAATTGCTTTTTAATTCTAAATGACCTGCAATACTTAGGAATTTTCCTTTCATACTCAAGAATTTTACTTTTTCACTAAAGAAAGTTTATCATGCTATATCAAACTTAAAGTCAACTTTAGTGCTCAGTTATCACATCAATCTGCCTACTGGCTCCATCCTACCAATTTTCCAATGTCACTGTTTCCATATAAAAAGAAACACACTCCTGCAATACCTGATAATTCTCCAATCTTGTTTTCCTGAGCAAACTATGATGTGCTTCATTCCTCACACTTACATCAACATAACATAAATAAACAGCTGAACAGCTGTAATCTTAATTTCTCTTCTCCTTCCCTCCTCCAAAAAACTTATCCTGTGCTATATTAGAAATGCATGAACTATTCTATAAGCAACATGTCACCAATATTTAGCTATTTTGCCTCTTGTAAATGTATCATGTTTTTCATTTTCCTCTTTCAATTAAGACCATTCATATGTTCTCAAAGGTTGTTTACCAACCATAGTTTGAAGGTTTACATCACCCTGATCAACTTATCTGTTAAAATACAGTATGTACCCCTTATTGCTTGTCTATGAATCTTAATATAAAAGCAAATGTACCAGAACATATAACTGTTGGAGTTATCCAAATTACACAATTTGAATCATATTATTTATTTATTATTTATTTCCACTCCAATTCCATTCCAATTCTAAAACAAGAATATAGTCTGTATCATTTTAAAAACTGAATACTATTTTTCTATTGCCCTATTCCTTTAGGATGAGAAATATAATCACCCGAGGCCAGCAAGTACTTGTAGTATTGTTACAAACACAATGCAAACCACAATAGTGAAGTAGCAGAAACAACATTTTCTTACATGAATACTAACATAATATTCTGATTAGAATGTCCCAACAGCTGATCAATGAAGAGTAATTCTTTTTTAATGTGTATAATGTGATTTTCACTACTAAGGCATGGTTGATACATGAAAAATTAGGGAAGGAAGAATATTTTTATGTAAGAAAGTAAGTTTATGGTATCTCCCCACATTTGCCATTAATGAGAAATTAAGAAAGCCTGGGAAAAATACTGTCAGGAAGGATGGTAAGGATGGTGCTGGCAGGAATCAAACTACTGACCTCTCCTTCATGCATTCATACCTTAATAACCTCAGCCATTTGGCATGATGATGCAAACACTGTTCACATGCAAAATATCTAAATACCTGCTTGAACATTTGTATTGCATGTTACTAGTACAATGCTTTATCAACCTAAAGTCCCTTTAATTCTAAACAAGATAAGATTTTTGGTTGTTTACTTGATTCACTTATTGGGAATATCAATAAGCCCTTTTTAACTACTAGGAAGATATTTTGTAAATGAAAAATTAAAATCATACTGCAATAGTAAGTTTTATATCCTCTATCTCACCAAAGAATCTATTTACTAATAAATTAAGTAAACTAAAACTAAAATTTGAAAACATTAGCTAATATATATTTATTTTCTAGCACTTTTCAATTCTAAATATTTCATGCAACAGCTAAAAACAGCCACTATAACATGAGCTTGAGGATTAACATATAAAATAACTCACCATAGCGTAGGCCTGCTGTGGCGAAGGACTCTTGGAACCTCCATGTCGAATGGGGCTGGTGCCAGTGTTGTGCTTCGAGAAGTACTCGTTGATCTTTTTGTTATCTGCAGTGCGAGCTCCCTTCCCTCCACCAGCCCCAGCTCCTCCTGCAGTCACCCCCCCTCCCCCCTCATCTACTTTACGCTTACGCTTCCTTTCCGAGGGAGTTCTGGGAAGTTTCTCAGGTGTATTTGGGTCCACTTCTTTGTCACTATGAGACGAACCTAGTGCAAAAAGTAAAAGAAAGCATCAAAATTAGTCTTGTAGCTCACAAATGTACAGATTATTCATGTTTAGCAGTTTAAGCTTATAAATGCTTAAATTAATTGGCAACCTGATGCTATGTGAGTTAATGTTACTGGAATGGCTAGCTATATAGATCCTCCAAACCTCTGATTTTATCTATTCACCATTAGCATTTTATGACAATTAATCAAGGCCAATGAATGAGAGAATATTTTAGAGAGAGATGCAAACATTGAAACATAAGGAATGAATACAAATTTCTCGTCCCCCAATTTAATAAAAATCTATTAAAATACTTCAAAGTTGAAAGTAAATGGGTTTTGAAAACAAACTTTACTGAATGTTGCACCTTCTTGCCATACTATGAACCAGTGCATCTTTAACTTTAAAGTTAAAGAGCTTCAGAATACTGTTTTTGTCCTCTAGCATGCAAAAACCAGCTGATAATTTTTCAAGAGCATAAATATGTTCAATCTAAAATAATAAGACAAGAGCATTACAGTAAAAGGATGCTATTTTTAAAAATAAAATGATATTTTGTTCCCATAATTTCCAGAAGAATGTCATGGTTCAGTGATTACTGGTTGCATCAGAAAATACCCAAAATGACTACAAAATCATTTCTATTAATTAATTCCATACTTGCAAATGATTTGATTCTAAATTTCTTCTTTGCCATATTTTTTCATTACTTATATATATGAATTCAAAGGGATCCTACAAGTGATAAATGCATTATAATTTTGTTAAACAGGTGTAAATTTAGAAGGGAAGACAGGAATTATTAAAAATGTCAAGGTCACTAACAAGGCTACATACACAAAAGTGGTGACAATTTCTTTAACAGCTATTCACAAATTAGAGCCTCTAGCTACTAACAAATGCATGTGCTCAAGATCTCATTCTTTAAGCAATTATAAGATTAAATTAGAATCACTTCGTTGCACTTGAAAAAAAAAAATATATTTGAGGCAAAAACTGAACATTTTATGCGATACTTCAGGAAACTCCCTCCCTTCTTGCCCACATCTGGAGAAACTCATTTAATTCTATAGTATGATCTGTAAGACATTAGAATAAGTACAATGCAACTTCAGACACAGGAACAGGACATTACATACGTAAAAGGCATAGAAACTCTGGAAAGTCCAAGATATTAACTGGAAATATAAATTAAAGTAATATGCACATATTTGTAAGCACCAAAATTCTACTGGGCTGACTCTACATTTAAAAAACAGTTTGCAACATCATAGGTTTATTTCAAACAAAAAATTTCTTACATATGCAGAATGGCACATGGTGACAGGAAATTTTCAATAGATTAGTACAAGATCACAGTTAAAGTTTAAAATACTGTCAAGCCATAATAATGTTCCATGGGCAATGCTATTTTAGTTGCTATGTTCATGATTAAAGCATAGTAGATAATTTGATTGTTGTGAAGCTGCATGGTGGGAATTTCAACTTTGCTGCCAGTTGGCCCCCACTCTGAAGGCATAAGTTGAAAGATTTGAATCAGTAGGTTCCACACTGATTAAGAAGCATCCAGGCCCAAGAAAAACATTTTTAACTGCAGATACTGTCCAAGCAATCAATATCTTGATTTTGCACATCCATAGCATTCTGCACAATATGCTGCATCATTAGAATTGTCTCAACACACTTTGGGCAGAATATTGCTTGCAGATCTCAAATTGCATATATAAAAGTTTGTTCATGAAATGAGTGTGATTTCAACTAACAATTTTGCTGAACAATTTTTAGCAAAATGTGACCAAGATGAAAATTTCCTGGAAAACCTCTGGATGTCTGATGAAGTGCACATCATTTAGGTGATATGTGAATAAACAGAACTTCTGACACTGGGGCTGCAGACTATCCTCACTTTCTACACCAGATACTGTTTCACAATGAAAAAGTGACAGTGTGGTGTGCTGCGTCATTGAAAGAAATTATTAAAAAGGTTAGGCCAGTCTAAACTTGCATTTGCAAATGCACGAATGTGTATGTAGAGAAGGAGAGCATTTAAAGAACATTATCTCCAAGACATGAATTCTGTTATGTATTGACCCATTTCTCTGCTCTCCAGGTTTTCAAAGATCATTGAAGCAGATATTCTATCTCAATTATTTAATTTTTTAAATGCAAACAATATTATAAATACTTTTCAACGTGGCTTTCAGGCTGGAAGATCCACAAATACTGGCAAAATTTTTGCTAAATGTATACAATGCAATTGATTATAAGGAAACTGCTTTGGGTTTATTTTTAGATCTATCAAAGACTTTGACATAGAAGACCATGCTATCTTGTTGTACAAATTAGATGCAATTGGATACAAGGACTTGCATGGAAATGGTTTCAGTCCTTTCTTACAGGTAAAGTTAAAAAGTGGATCACTTTAAATACTTTATCAGAGAAGAAAGAAATAAAATATGGAGTACCACAAGATTCTACCCTTGTACAATTTTATTCTTAATAACACTTACAGTTTTCATTTCTGGGAAAGATTCAAACCAAGAAAATTTTAACAACATGAAAATTTGTTTGGCTTCAATATAACAAATTAATAATAAACAATGAAAAAAAAAAAAAAGGGGATAAAGCTCTTCCACACCAACAAAAACACAATGTGAACTACCCACATATCAGGATGAAATATATTATTTTCCCAAATTAAAGTTTCTTGGTCTATACATAATTCAACATTTAGATTGTCACCTACATGCAAATGACTTAAAATTAAGCAAGATTTGCTTTACAATGAGAATGAAGAGGTAATAAGCCCATATACACTCAGGAATCTTTATTTTAATCCTGCTTCATACAAGACATTATGTTTTAAGGATACTCGACAGGTAGCAATACAGTATTCAGAATTCAACAGAGAGCTATCCAAATAATGGCAAGAATAAACTGCAGGCAAGAGTTGCAGAGAATATTTTAAAATATTAAAAATTCTGTTTCTGCCTAGTATGTATTTATGAAATTTGGATATATGCTATAACAAACCAAAACCCTTTGTAACAATTCTGAGATGCATTTTGACCAGACACAATAAAGAAATAATCTAAGGAAAAAATAATACACACAACAAAAATATTTTATAGCCTCTCCTACTCAGCCATGTCACTTTATAACAAGGTATCCAAAAGAATTAAGTCATTCCTGTACTACACACTTTCAAAAGAAAATTACACAAATTCTTATTTATAGTGCTGCAGAATTTCGTGACAATACTCAGGAGTAACATGTAACATTGTAACTTTATATTCTTCTTGCATTGTTTTGTGTTAAATGTGGAAAATGTCTTAATTATTGTATTTTATTTTTGTAACATGTTGATGAAGTATCCTATTACAATGTATTAAATATATTCATTACTAACTCCACTTATGTCAACAGCCAATGATGGGAGCGATTGCCCCTGAAACATGTCCTAATGTTATATTAGCAAGTGGAATTAGTGTGAACATATTTAATACATTCTAATAGCATATATTACCACCCCAATGCTTATAGTTTCATAAGTGCAATTTAATTAACATTGATGAAGCCTATGTTACTGTATTCTTATACAGTTTAGTTTACGTCAGTCCTGGTGGTGTAGTGGTTACCATTCTTGCCTCCTAAACCCAAGATCGCGGGTTCGAACCCGGCCAGGACCGATGGATTTTTTCCTGGCGTAAAAATCCTAAGTATGGCCTCCTTCGGAAGGGAAGTAAAGCCGTGGGTCCCGTGTCGTACATTTATGGCACGAAAAAGAACCTCAAGCCTGAAACAGAGGCCTCTGAGCAAAATTAGCAGCCGTTTCACGCCCTGAGTTGAATGGGACACTGATGACCTGAGATGTTAAAGAGCATCCATAAATAAATCAACCAAAAAAAAAAAAAAAAAAAAAAAAAGTTTAGTTTACAGTACTTTTTTTTGTATATATTTTGGATTGCAAATATATCGAAGTTCTGATGTATCCTATACCTTTGCAATGTAATACCTTTGCTGACATAAATGTAGCTTTTCATGGCCAGGGTTATATACAAATATAAAATATTGGCCTGGAATAGAACCTGGGGTAGAACCATTCTATATTGTAATATTTGTGAACTTAATGTCATTGAAATATATAAATATAATCAACCTGCATTATTGTGTAAATTAAAATCTCCCATTGCCACACATCACTCTGTATTGAAACATTCTTAGTTACTTTTCAGTTCTGCTGACTTTCCGAGATAGATTCTTGAAAATTTGAAAGTAAATTTTAAATAATCAATACGCTTTGGACTTAAAATTCTAAAAGCATTGTGACCCATAAATAACTACTGGCTAAAAATAAGTTTAGGATTACAGCTTGAAAAATTACATTTTCTAAAATGTATACAGTGAAATAAGTATCTATAAATTCACAGCTTTCCTTTAATAAAAAGTTTATTATAATCTTCAGCATACAACAAAGCTGTAACAGCTTAAATGTAAATTAATTTGGTAGTTTATATAAGAATTATTTACTTTGAAAAAAGAATTAATATTTTCCAATAGACTCAAGTCAACCTTCAATGTAATTCAATGTTGAAATTACATTATTTGTTTGATTCAATAACATCACAGACTTTAGGCAAACATGATACATTTTCTTACTCAATACAACTTATTATTATTATTATTATTATTATTATTATTATTATTATTATTATTATTATTATTATTATTATTAACCATAGAAACTATGTAAACTTTATAAAATAAAAGAGAATCTATTTTGTTATTGCTACACATAAAATGAATACTACTTTTATATTCTGACCACCACAAGATTAACACCATTAAGCATATTACAATATTGAGAGATGTCATCTAGTGCAGTACAAAAACTTACATTGCTGCAGCTGTTTCCAGATGACATAAATGTAAATAAGTCAATACATTCCATTGCTTTCATTCATCAAAGCTCAATCATAAAAGTATCTCAATACTTTAATTAATAAAGTGATACTAAAGCATGTTCCATCCAA
Organism: Metallyticus violacea; assembly: GCA_030762175.1. NCBI lineage: Eukaryota > Metazoa > Arthropoda > Insecta > Mantodea > Metallyticidae > Metallyticus > Metallyticus violacea. The sequence continues at coordinate 101,998,511 of CM060836.1, read as the reverse complement.
AATTTACTCCAAAGCTTTCTACCCGAAACTTTAATTTACCTACTTTATTCCATGAGCAAACTCAATAATTTACTTATGTCTATCACCTTCTCAGTAATGTGCTGCCTAATAATCATATATTCTGAAACTTGATGTTTATAATAATGAGTGACACAGCTACATCATTGAAGTAAGGGAATTGAAACTTAATCTTAATGAATACTTTGAAATGTGACATGTTTTGTGTGACAGGAAAGTTCTCTTTCAATTTCTGAATTCTCCCAAATTATTTTATAATCTCTTGTGTAAATTTCAATTCTCAAAGAAATTTTTGGAACTACACCTGCAATAAAGTTATCCTGTGATTAGTTTAGACAGTAGGCTTCCTACATTTTTTGGAAGCCGCTAGTGTTATTTGTTAATTTTTCTGCACATGCAGATTAAGTTGGGATTTAATACATAGTTACATCATTTATAAAGATCTATTTACAAGAAATATATTAAAACAACCTGTTTGAATTATTCACAGCTACCATGATGGCAATACCTTTGCTGGCTGCCATTCTAGTCTGAAGTGATATTGAGCTCTGATAGTGTTCAGTTGTATCTCATTTTGCCTATTATATTATTATGCCTCTGCATATTCATTTCTTTTTTACTGTGTTGCTCATCTTTCACAAAATCATATCAAATACCTTTTCTTTCAGGATCATAATGAATGGCTGGCACAAATGCACAGACTCCATGAATAACAATAAAGTAGTTATTAGCCCTAAAGGCCTTTGCACCACAAGGGAGGAGGAGGAGAGGAGGAGGAGGAGGAGAGAAGAGGAGGAGGAGGAGGAGAAGGAGAGAGGAGGAGAAGGAGAGAGGAGGAGGAGGAGGAAGAAGAAGAAGAAACAAGCTAGCTAGCACAATTTAAGAGTTGTCGGAAAAGCGGTGAGTATACATGATGTAGAATTGCTCTAGAAAATTGAATCTTTAGGGCCTCTTTATTTAGTCACACATGAGTAAAATGCACTTATTCCAAAGCTTTTCCACTTTTGGAGAAAAGAGTTTTCTTATAAACACTGTCCATGCCAACTTCACCACTGTTTTGAATCATTTTCCTTGCAGATGTTTTAGAGCTGAAGTGAAAGTTGAATGGTGTCAAATTCCACGAGTAGGATGGATGAGGTAACAGTTCAAAGTTACATTCATGCACTGCCTGCAATCAGGCAAGAGCAGTGTTACAGGAGGCATTGTTTTGGAAGAAAACACCAGTTCCATTTTTCCATGATGCTTCTGAATTTCTGAAACAGGCTGCAGTAATATTTGGACTTCTCTGCTTGTCCTTTGCAGAGAAAAGTCAAAAGAAGAGCCTCTCTGAGTGTTGGAAGATGGATGCCACCACTTTCCCTGCTGGGGCCTGCATCAGATGTGGTGACCTGCAGGTTTCCATTGTTTAAATTGGGTCTTGGTAAAAATGTGGATGTATGTCCATGTCCCTCAACGTAGCCTTTGTGGTTTTCAATTGCCGACATGCCCTTCAGGAAGAGGTAGCAAATGGTTACACAATTGCTTAAGAGTTTCCCATCATTGAAGGTGCCATTTCAAATGTCTTTGCATGTGCTGGCACTCAAGAATGGCACAGATAGGAATTGCTTGTAGAGGGTCAGGATCCAAAATGAAATGATGCCCAGTTTGTTCTGCTGTAACAACTCCTTCATAGCTGGACTCACTACTTCTAAACATACCTTGCGTATCTTTTAGCTCTTTTATCTTAATTATAATCGCAACATTATTATACTGTTTAATCTAGTAGTTTCCTTGTCAAGGAATCTTATCAGCTTTTATGCTGAAAAGGTTCACAAAAATGTTATTTACAAATTGGTGTCTTACACCAAACAAAATGCATATTTGTTGTGGGCAGGATTCATGGCTATATCTGGCACAAAACAGCTTATTCTTCATTGAGAGTTTTCTAAACAGTATGAATAATGATATATTATTGGTTCATCAATCTAATAATGGATATTTTCTCATGGAGAACTAACTTAAGATTGCCCTGTAAAACACTTTTGCCAAAAAGCTATTTAATAAGTCATGTGACCTTGTGGTATGTATCAGAGAATAGCAGAATTGTGGTCATTTTCAATCATGCTCTTCTTATCATACACAGGAACTAAGAATGCGCTGCTGAAGCTTCCTATGTAAAAATCTGTATAGAGATGCATCTGAAACTATGTTCCCTAAATTGCAAATTAATCTATCAAAAAACTTTTCAAAAACCTATAGAATTAACTGGGTGGGAAAATATATTCAAGGAAAATTTGGTTAATTTTGATCTCCCAAACAGTAACCTCATCACTAAGTTCGTAAAATCTACAGAACAACATCTTAATACCATACTGGAACCAGGCTGATAATGGAGGCCACAGCCTTCAAAGCATGTCAAACACACACACACACACGAAGACGAAGAAGAAGAAGAAGAAGAAGAAGAAGAAGAAGTGGGAAAAGGAAAAAAAGGAAGAAGAAGAAAGGAAAATGTGAAATTTGAGTAATTTCCGGATAAATAATTTGTTATATCAATCTATTAACCTTGCAAATGTGCCAGATTTGTATTTCTAGTAATGAATCATAAAATAAATTGCATCATTGACCATGCTTAATTATTTCTCGTAATCTGAAAGGGTTTTACTATGCTCTATCTTATCTTTTTAATTAATGCATTACGTTGCTGTAACTTATACGAGTATGAGGTTGCACAATAAGTTTTTAGGCTGACGTGCACGAGATTGACAAAACTCCAAAACCCCCATCATCTGATCTACTGTAATTTATACTGCACAGTTAGGACTACATCAAAATATTAACTATTCTTCTAAATAGATGCTAATTTGATAACAATACAGAGCTTACAGTCTCATTTAGTTTCAATTATATGTCAATCTAAATGCTGTTCATTACCAGTTCCAGTCCTAAGTTACATAAAAGGAACATCTTCAGCCAGATACTAAAGAAAGTGTCATATAGTGAAATGAAATGCACATCACATCATAAAGATGACGAAACTTTGAATATTACCAGGGCATTCAAAAAGCAATGAGAACATGGTTATTGTTTTAAACTATATTTATTTTTTAAAATTTGTTCCTGCCATGTCAGCAACTTGTTAAGCTCTTTGAATGTCAACTCTTGATTGAAAGTGAATGCATCACAGAGGTTCTTTGATCTTTAAAAACAAGTCATATGCATAAGGGCTTCTGTCTGATGAATTTGGTAGTATTGCAGCCTTTCCCAATTCCACTTCTTATCAAATTGTGCGCTATGTCTGCTACATGATGGCAAGTATTATCATGTACGGCATTGGCTTCTGTTCAATGGCCTGTGGTTGTTTATGACACAAATTTGGGTGCAAATGTTTTTCCAAGCATTTATTCCTATATTCACTAAAATTAACATACAATAATCATCACTTTCTAAGGATCCTGCAATGCATGGCATCTTTTTTGGAATGGTAAATAAATGTATTGCCATTCACTTGATTGTCATTTGAGTTCATCTGCATATCAATGTAACCAACCTCATCGATTACGATAGTGCAATGAAGTAAGACTTTGCCATATTCATATCATCCCAGATGCAGTCTTTCCAACTTCAGTTAGATTGTGCAATCCAGCAGGTACAATCTTTCTGTGTTTTAGCTTCTTTATTAAAAATGAACAAGTAATGTCACAGTACCAATTTCCATGGAAATTTTCACACATGCCCAGTGCCTATCTTCTACCAATAAGTCCCTTACAGCCTCAACATAGAAATAATCTAAATATTGTACTTACGAAGCTGTTGACAATGGAGTGGCAATCTAACCTCAACTCATGTATTCACATTTCTTACACTATACTCCATTCACTTACATAAAAGTAAGCAACTGAAGATGGGAGAGATTCTCCCGAAATGCATCTTACTTTTATGTAAGTGAATGGAGTATAGTGTAAGAAATGTGAATACATGAGTTGAGGTTTTATAGAAATAATCTGTTGCAATGATAGTTCTATGCAATGGTTTATGTTCACTCTTTTCTTGATGAAATGCTCTCACCCATCTTGCAACAGTTTGATTTGTAGAACTTTGTCTCCCACAAGCTTCCTTAAATGCCCTAAAGCACTGAATTGCCTTTTTTCCCTTTTGAAACCTGGATTTTATCAAACACCTTTGTTCATACCTACTGTATATTTACTACAAGTTAAAAACAATAACTGTATTTACAAAATATTGCAGATTTAAGAAACAATACTGCTCCAGAGCATAATACCAGCTTCTAATGATCACAACCAGAAGTACGTACAGCAATGTTTGCACCAATTTTCAAATGATCTATGTAGTATTTAACAAGTTACATATGAAGTTTATATTTTAGGCCATTAGGTTATTGTTATTAATTATTACTTTTAAAAGTCCATAAATAAATAACAAAGCAGTAATAGGAATGTCAAATATTCACAATACTGCAAAAATTACATGATGGTAATTATGAAATATGTAACTTACTGAGTTTGAGATTAAGAAGTTGAAAGCTCCCTTTTTCTCATTTTCAGGTCATATTCTGCAACCTTACCACTCTTGCGTTTATGTACAATATAAAATATTGTTGCAATCACTGATCACATTATAAAAGTTCTTTTACTGTCAAATCTTTCAATAATATTTTCATTAGCCTTACATTAAGACAAACACTTTTATCATCAATATCTTAACATGTTGTGCATGAATATTTTACTTTTGCTATGTAGCCGCTACCCTTATTCCAAATCTTGTCTGTTTTTTATTATTTCTACCTCTTCCTGTAACCAATGATTGCATCGAAATTGCTTTGATCTTTCAAATCATGCATTTGATGATTATGACGAATTTCTGTATTACATGAAATATGGGATCTAAAGCTAATCTTTTAATACACAATTGAGGAAAAATTCTCAGCTAATCCTAAGGATCTTGACTTAAACACAATTTCTATTTGTGCCATTCACTTTTGCAGTTGGCTTTGAATAATCACCTTAATTAACAGACTGGAAAAACAGAGGACTATCAGATCGTATGCCCACAGTGAAGTCTTCACCAAGTCAGATCTGTGGCAGTCAATAGTTGCCATAATCCTATGTAGAAAAGAGTAATGGTATATAGGATAAATGTTTTGAAAATCTCTATCATGTTCCAGTGGCTGAGGAAGGAACTTGAACAGAAGCATTACACTGACTATGTTCGTAACAGAATTCTCTACACAGATAAGAAAATAATCAAAAAAGATTTCAATAAAGGACATAACAGAGCCTATATTACAATTTACAAACACACTTGAAAAACAATATAAATATCCAGAGAGTCCATCATTTGGCTTCAGTTGGTTTACTGGGGAGTGAATTATGACTATGATACAAAGTCATGATATTAAAAAAAGACAGAGGTCACAGAGAAGTTTTTGCAAGCTGCTATCTATAATAATAAACCAGACAATGTTTTAACCTTAACTTATGTATTCACTTTACACTATACTCCATTCACTTACACAAAAGAAGATACGTTTCGGGAGAATCTCTCCCATCTTCAGTTGCTCACTGAACCGCCATTACTCGAAACTGGTTTCGAGCAACCAGTTTTGAGTAACTGCAGCAGTAACTGCAGCCAACTAAATTGACTCAGGTTTTCTCAGTACACTTTCAGTAAGAACAAATATTGTTTTAGTTTTTCTCTATCACAAATTCATCTTCTATTTCATAATTTCATCTTCATTCCATCTCTATGTGTGTATGCATCTTTCTGCATTTGTGATGTCTTCAAGGTGGCCTTGACATTATTGGACTATCCATTCAGGGAGCACCTCAGTGTGCAAGTATATTCTGTGTGTGTGTCCAGAAATAATTAGCTCCCTGACAGGTGATTTACCCAGACATGTTTTGCAAGTTCCAGGATTACAGGAGTGTTAAGTCGTAATATCGGCAGAGGGTAAACAGTCAAAAAAGCAGAAATATGCCATGATTTGTTATAGACAGTATTGGAAAAAATGGTAAAGAACACTATTATTATACTATTATCTCTACCATGCATAATCCCACACTGTGGAACAGACATTGGACTTCAGGTGTGAAAAAGGTTCATTTACCCTAAGGTCAGATCTGGCATCAAATGACTTTTTCCAGATCATCAAAAGGATAATTGATGGACTGCCCTTTAACAATGTTGAACCTGCAACTGAGGACTTGTGAGGTGCCTCTAAAAAGTAGGTGCAGTGCTTTTGATGACTGGTTCAATTGAATAGACAAGTGCATAATATTTAAGGGGGAATAGTGTGATGGGCAATAAAGTCAAAAGCAGCAATAATTTGTTGCTATTTATATCAATTTGTAGAAAATTCACTGATTCTTGTAAAATTTTCAAACGTATGAGCAAAACTGAGCGAGAGCCTGTGGTAAACGATTTCAACCCAAAATGTAAAAAAAAATTTACACTGATCTACCTATTCCTGCTAAAAGCTCTGGCTGCTGTGCAAAGATAATAATAACTAATGAATATACGTCATGTAATGCTACTGTCTACATAACACACACACATGACACACGCATTATTCAAAATGTCCACCCTTTGCCTGGACATGCATCTTCACATGATCCAACTGCTCATCTATTGCAGCAAAAATCACCTCTAGTAAAAGTGAGGACGCTGTCTTCATTAAAAATTATTCTAGGGACTCAATACTTTGATAAACTTTTGAGCAGGCCTTTTACTCCAAAATGTTGCACAAGCAATAGTCCAGTGGATTCAGATCGAGACTTCTGGAGACACAATCTCCAGCAGCAGTAAACTTGAACCAGCATTGCATGGGTCTTGCTTTATGGGCAGATACTGTATTCTGTGGGAATATCCCATGCTTAAACACAAACAAGGTAATATATCCTAAACTTAGGTTATTCATTTTTTACACTAAACTCCACTTACATAAAAGTAAGGTGCGTTTCAGGAGAATCCCATCTTCAGTTGCTCACTGAACTGCCATTACTCGAAACGATGGCTAGACAACCGGATGTTCCTGTGGTAGTCTCTGTTAGTTGAAGTAGGAAGTTGGTGAGTTCATCCATAGGAGGAAACTTGAAATTCATTAGGTTTTCTCTATTTTTTAATATCAAAATTTTTTCTCAAGTGGATAACTCCAATGGGTCGTGAAGATGTTTCTACAGTTTTATTCCTGGTTTTATTTCATGATTTTTGGCCCAAAAGTGAGCTGCTACCACTGATTTATCCACCTGCTTAAACCAAATATTCCTTAAGGAGTTTAAGCAGTCAGCAGTAGCAGCTCACTTTTGGGCCAAAAATCATGAAATAAAACCAGGAATAAAACTGTGGAAACATCTTCACAACCCATTGGAGTTATCCCCTTGGGAAAAAATTTTGATATTAAAAAATAGAGAAAACCTAATGAATTCGAGTTTCCTCCTATGGATGAACTCACCAACTTCCTACTTCAACCAACAGAGGCTACCACAGGAACATCCAGTTGTCTTGCCATCGTTTCGAGTAACGGCGATTCAGTGAGCAACTGAAGATGGGAGAGATTCTCCCGAAATGCATTTTATTTTTATGTAAGTGGAATCTAGTGTAAAAAATGAATACCTAAGTTTAGGATATATTACCACTTCACTGTTAACAGCTTCGTAAGTAAAATATTTATAAATAAGGTAATGTTTAAGGATTTCACTACTTCTCCAGAATTTTGTCCATTTGATAGTTGTGGGAATTTATTTTCAGCCCATTTATAGAAATGCTAAGCTATGACACAATCACCATTCCCCACAAAATCACAGATGCTGGGTTATGATCTCTTTCCACCTAGGGAATTTGGAAGTGGCTTGCCAAGAGCTGAAAACAAACTGTTTTTTGGTAGTTCAGTTTTTCTTCCACTGAGAAAATCTTCTAACTGTGAAAAGAATTTGCTGTTGACTACCATTTGTGTGCTTCAACAGCAAGCTCATTGCTCTTATGCACTGTAAAGCTGCCATTAGAAGTAATTGTTCTGTGTTTTTTCGGATGTCCTCAACCTAAAATCTTTTTTTATTATATCTAACATGACTGTAGTGGTATGTTCATTCCTGTGCTGTGATTTTCTACTTCCAGAGAAGATTTCTTCAGCTTCTCTTGACAACTGCAAATGAGTACTTCTAGTCCTTTCATAGACACAGCACAATCTCGTATTGCTAAATTGTTTGATACACAAACTTCTTTATTCTCAGTGGCTGCAGAATATAAAAAATATTCATTGAAGTCTTGTTGCACTTGTGTAATGTTATCACCCAATATGGTTCTCTTTGGCACCCCATTCCATGTTGATTGTGCTAAGTAGACTTGAAGAACTGTTGTGTGACAATCAATGTGAATAACCCTTGTCTGTATTGGTCCCAACAATGGAGTCTGCGAACTTAATAATATTTATCATCTGTAAACTAGGGATAGAACTTACACCTGCAAGTATCACATAAATAAGATTACCTCTAGAAGAAAGCTAGCTGGTTTCACTGTTCTCCTCCTGGGCTCAGATGACATTTTCTTAAGGCTACCAAGTTATGGTCTGTGCTGGAGCACAGAGTTTGCAATAAAATGTACTAAACAATATACTAATTATTCCTTAAAAATTCTGTAACAGAACTTATGGCAAATTAGGCATATATTGTTACACTTGATATTACAAAGCTATAATTTTCTAATGAATTTTCACAAAAGTTCTTTAAAATAACCTTATATTTTAAAGATAGAAGAGATTAAGTGATAAATAAGATGCAGACAAAAATATCTTTGTGAAATATGGATGGAAGAGAATTTTATCAATATTACAAAATGATAAAACTTTTTAAAACTTCAAAGCAAAGATATATCTTTAATTTCCAACACAAGAGTGAGAAGAATCTATATTAATACATATAGCGAAAAAAGAATTTTAGAATATTCTGCAGCAGAAGGACTTTCAATTTACGAGATTCCAAAATTGGCAATGGACACTAAAATTGCAAAAATAAAATGAAAATACAAGGAACATTTAAGTATGTATTTTTAATGGTTTACCAAGATGTCCTCAAGCACAATTACTCTTACAATGCCAGATGGTACCTGTTTAGGTTCGAAACAGTGAGAAGTTACTGTGTTAGTGCATTTCATTTCCCTGTTTGCCATAGTTCAAAGATTTAATTAGAACAATGCACATTCATATGCTCTTAATTTTTTTTTAAAAAATGAATCAACTGCTCATTGTCATGCAGAATTTCATTAACATTTAATATGGATTCATTCACTTGACAGATCTACAGTTCATAAAATAGTGCTTAAATTCACAACTATTGGATCAATGTTGGACAAGAAAATAAGGTGTAGGCATCATGTATTTACCGGATGATATTGCTGCTCAATTCTCGCAATCACTAATCTCCTACAAAGTTAGCACAAGGGGAAGTCAGCCATACACCAATACATTCTGCTACAATATTACTAAAACTGTTTCCCTATAAGGTTACAGAAATACATGCCTTACAGCCCAGCAACTCAGGATGGAGAATTATTTTATTTTATGGGAAAAAGGTAAGCAAGTAACAAGTTTTCAGTTCTATGCTGATTGCATGGTGGGTTGGGTATGAGTAGCTTTAGTTTGTGCTCCCTGCTGCAGGCCCAGTCCAGGTAAAAACAGAATGAACACCCAATAAATATAATTGGAATTTATTTTTATAATAAAGCACTTAAAGGGCAGAAAGCATTTATCTGATTTTTTTTTACCTGTAATACATGAGCATTAAAATAAAAGTGCATTACTTATTCTGATGTACATTGTTGATAACTTGTTTTTGCACTTAAAAGTTTGGTCACAATGTACAGAAATTTGATAATCTAGATACAACTCTTCATGTTAATCATCCATATGATCAGTTTGGTTTACATAGATCAGAACAAAAGACATGTTTTATGAGAAAGCAATGAAATGAAGACAATACTGCCTTCTATCAATGCAGACAGAGGTAGAGGAAGCAGGCCAAGGCTCACCCCAGCTGCAGCATCAAATGAGAAGATTAGATTGATATATATTCCTGATACCGCACTTAATACTGTTCACTTTAAAGAGATGCAAACAACTTTTCTTACTAAATATTGTTTCTTCTATAAGCGTTGGTGATAGTTTTATTTGTAAAGAATATTCTTTTTCAAAGATATCACTGAAATTCTTTAGAGCTTTCATTTTTTTAATAAATACAATTTAGTCAAAGTATAAGTTTATATTTCAGGAATTTCAGTTCTAAATAATACTTTCTATCTCTTTTCTAAAGAAAGGGAACTTAACTTTACTACACTGTAAAACAAAACAAAATATATCCTATTGTACATGTACCTGTACTCATGTTAGAGTCCTGACTATGAACTGGTTGGCCTGAATTGACAGTAGCTTGCGGTGCCATTTGAATTTGAGACCCAGTTGACATCTGAAATTAGAAAATGAAGGATTTTTATTAATGACACATTCCATTGATAATTTAATATGCTAAGAGTAAAGTAGGAATGGCATAGAAAATGGGATGATTGTGATGGAGACAGAAAAGCATGTTTCATATCAAATTTCCATTGAAAATTAAGTGATCACTCAAGTGAACATAAAATGATCTATTGTTTAACATCCTGCATTTAATTTAATGAGGCTTCAGAATATAATGATGTTTTTCTTTACAGCTATGAATTCTGAGCCTGCAGCTCTTTCAGTTTAATTCATCTGTTTTGAACAATAGGCAGCTTATCCAGTATTGAAGTTATACATATCATCAATTATTATTCGTTATGAAACTAATATAAAAACATAGTAGTATAATGTGTGCATGTACAATGCACTGTCATCTCATTAGTTCTGTCACAAGTTTTGTAAATATGCCAGCATGAAATAAGACTCAAGTTGGTCCCCTTGCCTGTGATAAAATAAGGGCATATCATACAGAAATAAAGAACAATATTTGTCAGTAGACTTCAGTGGCAGTTACGGTATTTCAATGCAAACATTCTGCAAGCATGAGCCTCTAACACTGCTTAATATCAGTTTAAAACAAATCTAGTGTCATTTAAGGAATTTGAATATTAAAGAGTGATGAGGTCAATTTCATATGGTTCAAACCAAGCAATGGTAAAAATGCTTGAGAACATACTAGATATTCTGCTCAAAAAACAAAGATGGCACATTAGACGAATATTTCCAAAATCAGTATTTCAAGAGTTTGCAATGAAAACTGTGAGCTTAACAAAGCATCAGTCAATTATTGTTAACATCCCGATTATTGAAAATTAGTTTGGGAAAAGCAATGGGACTCTTCACTGGCATGCAAAAAGGACACAAAACAAACAAAAAAAAAAAAAATCTACTCACTGGGGAGAAAGTTTTCACTGATGAAAAGAAATTTAAAAAAAAAAAAAAAAAAAAAAAAAAACAGACTGTACAGAGTGAATGCCTACAGTAGTCAGGAAGGCTGACATGTATTCATGTCCAATCATCCATTATATGTAATGGTTTGATTGGGGATGTCATATCTTAGGGGAATGGGTGCATTTCTAAGACAAAATAATTAGTGCTATGTACAATATTGTTTCAAAGAAGATTGTGAGGCCTCTCAACCAGACCATATCTAACACTCAGTATTCCAAAAGGAATCAGCACAGCTCATGGCTGGACCTGTGCAACAGTGTCTCAAGAACAATCTTCCTGAATTTATCGCATATGATTGGACTTCTAGTTCAGGTTTGAATCTGTTAACAAACTATCTGACATTTCAGAGCTTGAAGTCTGCTCTTCATATTACAGTAATATGGAGGGTCTAAAGCTTGCTTTGATTTGAGCAGTGAACAATTTAAGCTAAAATGCCATACATGTAAAAATTGATGACTTGGAAGTAATGGTTAAAAGTCAAAGAATTTTTTTCAACAACAACAACAACAATAATAATAATAATCTTAACATTTCAGGTAACAGAGCGAGAAGTTTTTGTCATTTTTCTACACTTTGTTATTTCTTGTTGTGACAGAGCTTATGATATGATTTGCACATAAATATACTTTACATATACACATGTGAAACTCCTTTCACAGCTGAAAAATTCAGATTACAGTGATCAAATGTTAGCCTGGTATTCAACTGAAATGGTAACGGATCTTCAAACATCAAATGCTAGTTTTCTAATACATTTATCAGTTACTTTGTTTTTGTCTCAGTCTTCAATTTGTGAAATGCCTAAAGTCTGCTAAAAATTTGGCCTACACTTTCTAATGAGTAATTGTGAATTTTAGAACAAATCCTAAAGAGAATGTACTTAATAAATTATAATCAATATTTGCATATCATTTGTATGAAAATTCAAGCTCTTGTTTATCAGCTATATTTATTCTGCACATTTTCTTTGCAAAATTATACATAAATTGATGTTTTGAGTTAATTTGTTCCTAGCTTTTTTAAGATTTAGCCTCTTTACTGACTGCCAAAGATTTTCTGTTCAACTACTACAACCACATGCACCTTTGTTTTACAGTACTTCAGAAAATATCAAAAATCCAAAAATCTCTTTTTGTAGCCAAAAATATTAATATTTGTGAAAAGCTAAATATCCTTCAAACTAATATGTTCATAAGGATAATTTCTATAAACACAAGAAATCCTGCATAGTATTAGCACTGTTCAGAAGTCTCTCTTTCGATGTCCCTAATTTTCCCCCCTGCCTTTCTCATGGTTTTAAAGCCATGCCTGTGAGATTCAATTCCCTGATGATACAGCTATAATAAAGTAAAAATGGGACTATATTATGCAGATTCCCTACGAATAAGTATGCCATAAAGGAAGTTTCTACATTTAATAGCCTGTTTTTTCTAAAATAATTTTTGAAATTCAAGAAGAGAATATGTTCAATCATATTTATAAAATCACATTTCTTAACTATAAATTTATTTATGCTAAAGGCACTTATGCAGAACCATATGTTTTGGGCATGTTTAAAATTCAAATTTTGCTGAGCAACAGCATAAGACATGCACAAATTAAAGACAATGATTCAAATTGATTTAACTATTTACCACAATTGTTCTTCTTTGCTCACATATTTCATACCTCTGCAACACTTGGGATAAGAGAGACGTGATTCTTATGCCAAAAGCACTATTTTGTAATCATTACTGCACCCATATAACACCCTTGATTATAATGCATCTGAAACCTCCATGATCATAAATTTAATCTAGCCAGTAATATGCATTACAGATATTATATAAACATTATATTTCAGATGTGATATTCCATTTTAATAAAAAAAATTACATTATTTTTTAATCGAGTTTATCATCCATTTTAATTACTGAGCTATCAAAAGTGGTGGACACAATAAGATAAATGATAAGCTGGAAAGTATCTCTTTTTCTACAGAAACATTCCAGGCCTAAGTTCAGGGTACATCCCCGGCATTTGCCATTTATGAGGACTGAGGAAAACTTGCAAAAACCTCAGTCAGGGAGGACAGTCCTGGTAGAAATTGAACCCCAGACCTCCCAATCACGAGTTTGCACCTTAATGACCCTCTGGTCACCTATGACAATATTTAAAGTATTAAATATATATCAAGGTCAAATTATGATTTAATGTAGTAATATGTGTATCAGGTTATGTACTTTTACCTTGCACATGAGTGTTGTCTGTAATAGGCAACTTTTCATTTATAAACAGACACATTTATGCTCAATATAAACAAGGTGTTAAAATATATTCTGTTCATAAATATGCAGTATTGTGTTGCTTATTGCCCAGTTCACAAACCTTAAAATATGTTTAATGGAAGCATCTATCAAATATTTATTTAAGATATAATAGATCTTGTATGAATGATTCTGATTATATAATTGATGCAAAATAGTCATTAGTTCCATTTAAACCAAACGTTAGCTTGTTATTTCCCATGGTGGTGATGATGTAGTAACAGCAGTATCAAATTTCATAAATCTATGCTCTTCATGGTAAATATCCAGGAGGGAGATAAATAAAGGGCAAGGTGCAAAGCAAGGAGGCTGGAGTGAAGTCTAGGGAAGTTTTAGTTACTGAATCTTGTAAAACAGTCTGTTCAGAACATCTATATCATTTACTTGCAACTGCATATCTAAATATGAAAAAATGTAATTTGAACTGTCAATTGAGAAAATTTGTTCTGACGTTTTTTAAACTTGTGATGCCTCAAAATATCATGAAATCAAATCACATGACCTGCTTTGGACTTGTTCCAATGCTTCAGAATACAGACACAAATTCCTTTGGCAAAGAATTTGAAAGGTCATGCTTTTTTTAAACCTGATGAATCATATGATTTCAATCAAAGGTGTGTTTATTGCTTTAAGTTTCTGGTTTGCTAAGAAGAGCACAAACAGATATGAAAATGTGACAGATTCTGGCTAAAATGTGTCAATTTGTAACAATTCTACATTTAACAAAATATTGTATTCTTGCAGCAAAAGAAATCTCACGTTCACATTTAAATATCTTATTTCTTAATTGGAGTTTTATGCTTACACAGTCTTTGCACCATCCAACTGCAAATATTCATGTTTTGTATACACTGCTAATTATGATCAATATTAATGTCAAATCCTCTGAAACCATTCATCAACTTTAGGCTTATACTGCATTATTTGCAATACAAGCATTATCTGAACTGATCTCTTTAATTTCACTTTCTTTGAGATCTGCATCCTTTACAACAGAATTGACACTTTTCATGTTAAGTAACTTTTGTATTCGTGCATTGTATTATATTCTATTTTTGAGTGATTTATATTTTCTATTTTCCACGTTAATGATTCTTGAGAATGACATATTATTTTCTTTTAGTGTATTCCAAAATTACCCATTCTTGCTCTTAATACTGCTATAAATGTTTTAAAGGGACTAACCAAGTGTTTTCATGTTCAGATAACATTGTCATACTCTGTTTTGAGTTCAGCTGCAGCATGAAAAGCATATTAATTAAAAGTCATAGGGTGAGGAAATATGGCAAAAATATTTAGTCATGACTTGAAAAAATTATGGCAATCATATTGCTGTGATTGCTCTTCAAACAGAACCCCCTACATGACATCCAAATTTTCCAGACCCTTAAAAAACTGAAAAGCAGGAGAGCATTTGTACATCTCATCAATAAGACTAACGTTTTTGATGATAAGCTCTGTAGAGATAGGTGTAGTAGTAAAAGCAGTGATTTACTGTATTTGCTGTAACCCCATAAGGAAGCAAACAGTTATGTCCGTGAGATGAACATATCCAGGAGGTCAATGTCCAGAGAAATTACACATGATCTTAGATCAAATGTTTACTGCATAGTATTAGACACTTTTAACTGCATGAACCAAATAGCATAGGAAGAGAGAATTCAAATGCCTTCCCATGTATGACAACTGGAGAATTTCTCATAGTGATAACCACCTATGTCCAAAGAAGTTGAAGATACAGCAAAATACATGAAACAACTCTAAGGAACCTTGACTTTCCACTTAAATTTGTTCAGGATCTTCTAAAAGTTTCAGCACCAGTTCCCAAGGTAAGACTCACCCAGACTTTGCTTGATAGACTGGTTCTGTTTTATAGCTGCAACAATACTAATTAAAAAAAGGGAGGGGGGAAGGCATTCTATTATTAAGTCTCAACAATCCTTAGAGGCGGCAGTTCAAATGTCCAATAAAAATAATGTATATTATCAAAATTGCATTTACACGTTTTTTCTATACAAAATTTATAAAATGGTATAATTTAATACAAGTTTAGCTTTTCAATGACCTACTGTAAGGAATCTCAAGCTGCTCACTACCATTCCTCTCTTGCAACTGCTCCACATAAAAAACGAGAGCAGCCTCACCATCTAGTGTACACACTTACAGATTCTAGAACTGCAGTTTATTTAAATTAAAAAAAAATAAAATAAAAAATAAAGCTTTGATACAGATGAAAGGCAAACTATTGCACTTGAAGATTTTTTCTCCCCTTTCGAAGGGTTAAGCCATGAACTTTTGACCGTCAAAGCTTAAAAATCAGTACACCAATACTATATACCAAAGCAGTTCTCAGCATTAGGTTTTTTTTTATTTTCTGAAATATAAGCAACTCTTACACCCCAGCCTCATTTTTAACAAATAATAAAGTTTATAAGAAAATAGACTGATTAAGAAACATTATCGGTATATTAATTATATAAGCACCTCAATCAATCAGCTCTTGCACGAGGAAATTTTATCAAGAACACCTGTGACCATTTCAAAGTTGCCACACCAATTGCCAAAATAATTGAAATAATGTATGGTTTTCACTTCTTTTGCAAAAGAATTTACTTATCTCAAAAGAATTTACTTATCTAAGTCTCCTCAATTAAAAATGCAACCCCTGAAAATTGTCGTTAAAGCCACAAACATATTACTGAACTACCAAATTTGACCTTAACGATTCAGAGAGATACAGACTATTACATAGACACAACAGTTTAATGTCTTTATCCATTTAGCATTCTTATAACTTGTCAAAAATGTAAGTCCCTAAGCCCTTCTGTTATGACAGGACATCTCGACAAATTTTGCAATTCTCTAAGAAACTTTACAATTGTCTAGATTGGAAAGCTTCCACAAAAAGCATTATTATGGTTCCTGCTATGTAGTGAAACAATAATGTAAATTAATGTAAAAAATATTTACTTGAGAGTATAGTTAATTATAGTTCCTGCATGTAATGATATATATGCTGTTTCATTAAATATGCTCTGTGGAAGGCATTAAATTAATTGGTAATTTGCTGCAGATGCTATCTTTACTGTGTCTTTTGTGTGTTAAAAAGCATTTTCAAAAATTGTACAAATTACTGTGCTACCACATTAATGTTGCAAAAAGATTTCTTAAGCGAGTAACTTTAATTCCGTCCAAAAGTGATAAACTTCAATTAACATAACAAACCTTAAGTCTTTCAACCTTTTTATAGTGAGCATTTCACTGAATACCAAGCCTTATTTGCATGCTGATTTAATTTTGTAGAAAGCAAATGCCAAACTAAAATGCTTGTTGAACATAAAAATTCTAGCATGTAAACTACATTAACTATTAGGTTAGAGTCACTGAAGCTAACAGCAGTAACCATGTAACCATACAGCAAGTGCACCCATCAGAATATGCTTGAAGAGGACAACAACAACAACAACAACAACAACAATAATAATAATAATAATAATAATAATAAAAAACCAAAGTTGCAGTAGAATAAGTATACAGTATCTATTTGCTCAATTTGATAAGCTCATTTAAAGAGCATGTCATTTTTTGCACTTTTTGAAGTGGTATAGTTCATACTTTTCCCCACATATTTTGCAAACACATTGTTCTTGAGCTTGATGGTATTTTTTATTCCTATACATTATATGGTGGAAGCCATGAATAATGAGTTCTTGATTGCAAGCCTCTGCGTTTGGTTGCTATTCACCCATTGTGTGTTTATCATGGCATCAGTTCCAAAGAATTCGGTGTCTATCTCAGGATATCTCAGCCAGTAGATCATTAGGTTTTTTTTGAAGAGGGTGGTACAATTTAAAAACCTACTTATGCTGCAATTAGTGTTATTTATGTTATAAATACAACAATGAACTGTGTGTAACATAGTAATAAATGGTGCAACAAATTCCTAATATCCTGAAATAAGCATGCATATGCTGCATTTTTATTCAGAACTTATTTTTCCACTGCTGATTGGCTGCACCAACTGGCCCGAGGCAATACTCACACCTTACCCTTGGATAACACACCAGTATTTGGAGAGCAAGAGCTTTGCCCAAAACATCCTTTTTGACAGTGTAGTCATTTTTCTTCTATCCCAATCCAAATTTCTTAAAGCTTCTCTTGTTTGGGAAGGGGATTTTGCCATATGCTACATCTATTCCTTGCACAATTACATGGGTAAGATATATGAATTAATGAACTTCAGCAATTACCTTATCAGGCCATTTAATGTGGCATTAGAGAATGGCCTCATATCCAATAGGTTGCAGAACTGGCACATTATTCCTGAGTCTTGCTGCAATCTGCTTTATCACTTCTTCCCGTGTAATCCTAAGTCTTCCAAACAAATTGCTGTCCTTGTGGTTTTGCCTCCATGAACAAATGTAGTTTCCTCCATTCAAATAATGTGTCCATACCATGCCAGTTGTTCGTGATCCTGTACCTTCTTGTTTTTTTCTGCTATTAGCTTCAAACATCTTATTTCATACTCTATTCATGTAATTTTTTATCATTGTTCAGCACTCACTACCATATAACAACATTGGCTTCAACATTGGGCAGGTCTGGATATTTTAACTCACTTCTTTCTTTCCAAAAATGGTAAGACACAGGGCACAATAAGCATTAATTTTTTTTGTACTCTTTTATCAATTTCTTCTTGCAGTTTGCCTATATGATGGATCTCTGTTATTAAAATATTCCACCAGTGTGAGATGCTGTCCTTCATACACTTTTATCTTTATTGCTCCACCTGATCACCCAACTTTGTCATTATTATTACCTGGCTCTTATTATTGAATTAATGATGACATAAATAAATCCCAAGACTGAGGTCCAAGTTACCTCACATTTGGGGAAAATTGTAGTACCACTTTCCCAGTTGGTCCTGTACTTATGCCTTAACCACTGAGTCACACAGACAGAACAACTTAAATGCATACATATATTGTGTACAAACTGTGCTATATTAGCATGCTGAACATTACATTATATCTAACTAATGAACCATTCAGTCTTTACACTGATCTAGTAACTATTACGTTCACAATTTTTATTCTCGTTATTCTTTAGCTTATTGAAATATTAGAAATGTGCTGTATTTCAGTTATTTGTTTTGCAAAGAAAATATAGTTTTAAAGAGGCTTGGTACAATGTCACTTATTTCTTAGTACTGCCTTAAACTCTAATGTGGTGGAACCTTGTTTTAGTCTGTGAGAGATGCAACAAATTGCTACATTTCTAGAACAGTTATCATTACTTTTAGTGATATTGCAAACTACAGTATCAACTATAATTTAATTCCCAAATATGCTGGTTGGGGTGTCTAGAAGTGGAATTAAGAATGTGTCTTTTACATCCCCTTAAGCTCTTGAAATTGAATGGAACAAACAAAAATGTATATATGACTTTTAAAAAATTATGTTCTCTATCCATCCAATATGTCAATGACTGAAAATAACATCAGAGGCATGTACTACAGTTTCACAAAAGCACACCAGAAAAAATTACTTAGCTCTTCAATGAGTGCTACTAAAATTGTTGGTATTAGCAGAATCACATTTACAAAACCAGTAGCTAGAGCTCTATAGCATGCAAAGCTGGGGCATCATTTTTTTGACTTCAAGAAGACTGACTCATACTATAGCTAGTTAACTATCTTCCTATTACCATAACACACTATAGCTAGTTAACTATCTTCCTATTACCATAACACAATATCCAAAATGTGCAGCTTCAAGCACATGAACAGATTAATGTTGATGATGAGTACTGCTTTGTACAGTATGGAAGTACAGTACAACAGTTTTATGAAGTGCAAACTTTATTAACTAATCAGTAACTATATGTAGCTGCAGAATGTTTACTAAAGATGAGATGTATCTTTAGTTTCAAAGAAAACAGAACTCCTAAAGCCATTTTAACTAAAGAATATTATAAAATAATTCAGACATACCACAATTCCAAAGTTATGCAATTATGTAAACTTTCCCCACCTCAGTATTCCATTTGATTTCTCCATCAAACATTCTTACTGATTTTCTCTTCTAGTATATTTTGTTAAGCAATAACAATTAGATACTTATTTAAGGAAGGTTGGAATCCACAAAGTGAAATTATCACGAATCTTATTTTGATTTAAAGTAAAACACTAAAATCATGTCATTACATTTAAACTCTCTTGAAATTTCACAAACACACTTATTAAAAATAATTTTGGGACATGGTTCGTGAGGCAAATTGCTCACATTGTCAACTCATCAACATCTTGTCGATTTTAATGTGTATGTGAAACTTCAAGAGAGTTTTAATGTGATGACATGATTTTAGTGTTTTACTTTAAATCAAAATAAGAAAAAAATGGATACTTATTAATTTTTAAATATCTTAAACAATAATTAGTTTAGGATAATTAATGGATAAATTGCATATTAAACTTGCTTTATAATCAGCTTTGTTTTACATTTCATTGCATTTAAATGAAAATAAATGGTGCAAATGTTAAAAGATTGATGTAAACAATAGCATTCAAACATATAAACACATTTTTGAATAGCGGGAATTTTCACAGTGAAATATAGTATAATATAACAAATTATTATTGAGGAAATCACTCAAAGTTCACTAATTTAGTTCCACTTACTTGGACATGTTTCAAGGCAGTCGCCTTCATTGTCAGCATGAAGGCAACCTCAATAATAATTTGTTATATTATAATATAAACACATGTTTTATGAAGTTTCATGGAATAAAATTCATAATGACTACTGAAAAATGGAGTAGTCCTGGGCACATATTAAGACAAAGTATTTGAAATAAAATACAATAATGTTAAAGACCGGTATGCTCACACGTTATCAACCTACATTCAAACCTCTGAAATATAAATATCTGCTTCCAGCATTATATTTGCCACCATTAGCAATGTTCTAAAATGAAACAAGTGAATGAATGCAAAGAGTCAATTACTTTCACTGCTTTAATAATGCCATACACATTATTAAAAAGAAATAATTATTACATCAACAAAAGCCTGTGGTTTAGCATTAACTTTGATCATTAATTTTGCACATAAAGCAATATTTACACAATTTCTGTTTATAAAATAAAATGCAATAATAAAAATTTCACTTTAATTCTTTAGCATTTATTGGGGATCTCTAGTGGCAAATGAATTTAATTTCATTGCTATTATAAGCCATGCTGTATGACAAAGCATTTACTTGTGGAACTACATATAAATGTGCTGTTTTGCAATTAAAATGCAAAAGTGAATGGTTTAGCTTCCTAGCATTACAAAATTATGATCCGAGAGAAAATTGCATGAACAGTGCTACAGTTTTTTTTCATGCTACATCTGCTATTGGAAACTGAAATGTAACACCAAGTGTGCTATGTCCAGGCAAATTCTTCACCTGTCATTTGAAGTAACAAAAATTATGATTACATATTCTGTGCTTGTATGAAATAACAGTTTTTCAACAACAAATTTGCCGACTTTTTTTAAATTCGGTTTATTACAGTTTAGATTAATAAAATGCTTCCTAGCTATACAGATTTAGCATCCATTCTCCAACTAGTCAGCATACAACTGTGCTGTTTGCATATATGCAATATATGTTTCCTTGAAATAGTGTAACTGAGCCTATGAGGACCTGACTCATAAGGTAACAATTTTCTTAATATGACTATAAGGAACTCCGAGAAGAATCGGGGATGCAGGTTTAATTATTATGCAAAAATTTCTGCATATGTTTAATTCCGGAATGGTATACAACCACTCCCAACTCCATGTTAATATTCAAATAATAAAGTATTCTGAACAGGCTTAAAATAAAATGTTTTTACACAGCTTTTAAGTCTGATACAAGTTGCAACTTTGACTGCATGATTAAGAAAGTTATGATCTAAGCATATTAAGAAACTGTGAATCAACATACCTTAAATTCAGAACAATATCTGTAGCTATCTGTAAGCATTTCAGTATTAATTATTTTGTTTGTTTACTTTCTAAGCATTTATAATATGCTGGGGTGAAATACATAGTATAAGATTTTAAGACGGACAGCCACTGCCCACTGTGTAAGGGCATGAATATTATCTTAAATAAAGAACATCTACTGAAATGCAGTCAATTAGATAGCAACAAACAAATGAAAAATAATTAGGAAACTCTTTATTGGGAAGCTAGGGGGAAAAAATGATGGACATCAGCATCCCCAATAGCCACTACCAACCAACCAGATTTTAAACATGACTTACATATGCCACTTCACTTTAAAAAATGCATCCAAATGAATAATTATTTTTATGACAATGAAATAAAGAAATTCGTTGGGTTTTACAACAGATTTAAACATTTAGCTGCAAAATTGTACTTTTAAAGCTGGGACTACATTGAGCATCTCAAAACTAGCATGGAGTTTTCAGAAAGTTACACAAAAAAAAATTAAAAAAAAATTTCCGTCTGAAATAGTGAGATAATATTTAATTGAGCATTTATTTTCATTCCATCTTTACTGCCTGTCCATAATTCACGCTAATTTATTTGGTTAACTATTCTTTTCAGTGGATGTAAACTTTTTGCACAAGGAAAGGCTATTTTTCGCTCATTTTAAAAGGTCAGAAAGAACGTATTATTATTCTTTAAAACTACGATTTCTACATTACTTGTGTGATTTGCTTCAGATACACAAGACCACATAATGCAAGAGTGTAATTTAAATATGAATAAAACACCGCACAATTTTGCTCTCATCATTCAGATTAAGCTTTTAATGTACACATCTGAAGCAGATAAGGACATTACTTTACGGGTCACAAGCAGATGATTCCACCATCTTGATGATAATGAACGTCTTTAAAGAAGATCACGGTAAAGTGTATGACGAGTGCGAATTTTGTGAGATATGTGCTTGCTCGAGAACTCAACAAATATGAATTTCCTAAAGCATTAGCGTTCAAACAACAAACGTGTGTCAATGCTACCGAAAGGCAAAACCGTGTTAAAATAATTTCACTGTGTAAAACACATGCTTTATGCTCGACATAGGATCGAAGGTCACGGGCGGTAAATCATTTCGTGAGAAATTCAGATTAAACTTTTAAATGCCGAAATCTACAATAATGGTAGTAATCTTACCATATAATGGTAACTCTGTGGAGCGATTAACATTGTGTGCAATAAAAATTCCTTCATGCACTTCAGAGCGTAGATTTACTAATGACTATGCCACATACAAATATTTTCTTTTATCTTCCTTTTTCGCTGACAATTTGTTATTGTGGAGAAATCTTAAGCATTCCTTCACACTATGGCATTATCGGCAAAATATGTCAAGAGGTTAAACCTATATCTGGTTCCCATCATCACTCGGCACATTCGATTGCAAAAAGTTAAGCACTCGATGAAAACCGTTCAGTTCTAGATGTAGAGGCGTTTTCCCCGAGCGGCTAGTCAGGTTCATGAACATGTTCATGCACGGATTTACGTCTAATCGGTCAGAGAATCACGACAAAATGGAGGAGGAGACCGACCGCGAGAGAGAAAGAGATAGGGAGGGAGGCGACAACCGTATCCGTAGGTCGCCCATTCTCCATGACTAATCCCCTCTTGGCCCAAACCAACTAACCCAGTGCGGTCGGGAACACGATGGCTACCACCATCACGGAAGTGCAACGGGAGTGGGGCCAGGAGAGAAGAGGGAGAGATAGAGGTAAAAAAAAAAAAGCAATTGACACACGCACACACCTAGGGCAATACTAAAAAAATGACTGTAACGTGTCGCCGGCCATGTTAATAACGGTGCCACAAAATTAAGGTGCATGTCGAGGCCACAAGATGTCGGCTGCGATCCATGCCCCACCAGTATAACTAACTACTACTATATATATTCAACTTCACTCACGACGGTAAATACGTAACGTTGGGATGCGAGCGCTGCTCTCTCTTTCGCACACCCATCCCCACCGTGCCCTCCCTCCCACGAGACGGGAAGCATTCCTACGGTGAGTGTGGCTGTATAAAATCAATGTGGCGGCCTCGACTGTCGGCCAGACGACACGACGACTGCGTCAGCAACACTTTTACCTTCTGGAAGTGCCAGTAGGATAGGTATATCGTCCGCACCATCCCGTCCATCATACGTCCACATCGCGCTACGCTATCCGGTCTCCCAGGAACAGGAGGACCACTTCACCACCATGGTGGCGATGCCACATGACGGCAACATGCACCGCGCGAGACACTCGGCTACTACTCCTGCAGTGCCATTCACTCCGTCTAGAGCAAGTCTGCTTCGATGTGGCAACGCCGCCCCCTCCTTGGCTGCTACCAGCTGGCTGGGAATGCGGCGTTGCCAGGTCTGGTCCACCACACAATATTCGCGAATATCTCTCACCCTCCCTGCCCCGTTGCTGTCTCTAGGTTTCCGTTCCGTACGATGATGCATCCGTGTTTATTTTCACCTAGAGGCGCGCTCAATTCAAAATCCGAGGATGGTGGTACACATGAAGTAATGTATAAAATAATGCAAACGTTACTTCACCTCTTTTACCGGTATACTGACACTCTATTAGCGGCTGGCGCTCTTGTCAATTCATGGACGTTTCACAGTAGGATAAAATACAACAATAAAGAATTGCAGTTCTTAACAAGAGCACCAGTTAAGCAAGACTGTGCTGCACAGTTGCATAGTCGCTGTTCGAACTCTTCCGGTACATGTACAACGCTTCCAGTTTGGCTACCTCTTGCTTACCAGATGATATGAAAATATTACCGTTAAATAACCCTTTAATTGGCATTGTGATCACTTATCAATCTCTTATAGCTAACAGTGATTCGGTTAACACGAGCAGCACTGCACATGAAAACTTGACTTAATCTCGAAACCCTGATTTCCTAATGCTCGATACATTTACGGTGCATATAGTAAACGAGCCAAATTTTCAACTCGCTTATCGAGGTATCCGTTTTCGTCCTGCGTGATATTTACATTCTATCATCGATCTGCCACTAGAGGTTAATGCTTAGCGCAAAGGCCAAGAATATCTTAAAACTGCAGAGGTATCTCTAGTGTGTCTATAGATACACGTAACACAGAACCAAAATTTTTCTGATCCTACAACATACTTTAGAAATCCTTTTATTCTAAAAATTCAAATGATGTCCATTGGATCTGAATATGCGAACTAAGGAACCAAAGACTAGTGCACATGGAAGTCTAGAACTATCAACTTAAAACGATTTACATAAAATGATACTATTTTAGTTCTTGATTTCATTAGTAGTGCTTTCGGCATATATAGCGGCCAGAGATTAAGCGGTTATTACCGTGACCAGTCTTGTTTTTTCCCCAAGTGTTTTGCCTATGGGCGAGCACGCTGGTTGTTAGCCGGGTCTCGGTGATGAGCGGAAGGGCAAAATAATAAAACCAACCAACCATGCAATGCCCAAGTCAATTTAAGAGGCTCATTACTTACTAAATTATCAAATGAGGTGTTGAAACCGCTCGTCTTCATTCCCCACACATTTTTTGCATTACTTTAGGAAATTGTTTATTAGTCGCTATAGTTCATTTTGAGAAACTCTTACAATTTCATGACGAATATGGTGTACACGACATTTTGTAATTTACCCCCGAGATAATAATCGCAGGCAGTTAAATCGGGGGACGGAGGGAGCTACAAATCCCTATTAATAAATCTGTCTTGTGGACACACTTTGTTAACTATTCTCGTGAAATTATTCGCAGTATGGGCAATGGCAGAGTCATTTTGAAAAAAAAAAAAATGCATGATCACGCTCCCTGTCGGTTATTTCTCTGAAATAAGGAGTTAGTATGGTTTCACATAAGTAACAATCAACTGTATGCTTTAAAAAAAAGTCCTATTATTCCTTCACCACTGAGTAAACATGTGTGAATCGTTCATAAGAACACTCTGTGCCGTTTTAAACACACCAGGCATAATAAACTTTATGCATACTGTCGAATTAAGAAAAGAACAACACACCGGGAACAGCGGTGCTACGACTGCGACAGTCAGCAAGGTCAACAAGTATGCAAGAAGGCTTGCTACCCCCTCCACGTCACGGCAAACGAGTGGGGACTCGCTCATAGGAAACGCCCCTTGCAGCGGCGGAAAGCATCACTGATCGCAATGTACTATCCAAGTGCTTAATTATCTGCGCTGGGTTGTCTATTCTGAAGCCCTTGCACAGGTATGTGGTGGGGGCATGTAGTGTCCAGAAGTGAGTATTAAAATAATATAAATAACGCAAACTGCAATTGAGGTAGTCCAAATAACGGCGCAAAAAGAATGTCATACTGAGATATAAGAAATTGAAATATTTAAGCCTGCCAGCTCATAATAATGCTTTGTTGATATGGTTAATTTACAGACGCTCTTTAACATCCCAGGTCATCAGCGTCCTATTCAATTCAGGGTGTGAAACGACCGATAAATTTTGCTCAGAAGCCTCTTTCAAGCTTGAGGTTCTTTTACATATCGTAAATCTACGACATAGGACACACGGCTTTACTTCCTTTCCAAAGAAATTTTGCATTTGGAATTTTTATGCCCGGAAAAATCCATCGATATCCCGGCCGCGATTGAACCCGCGATCTTGGGTTTAGGAGGCAGTATGGTTACCATTAAACCACCAGGACCTCGTAATAGGCATGTACATTTAGAAAGAAAGAAAAACGAAAAGAAAAAAAAGTGCATATACTTATTAATTCTGAATGAAATGCAATAAGAAAAATACTATCAAGTATAACAGTGATTAATAATAAACGATATTTTCATATTGTTTACACGCCTTCTTCCGGCAATAATGTTATTTGTATTTTAATTACACATTATTTTAGTGAAAATATTACTTAATAATATAAGTATTTTAGAATATGAAGTTGCATTTTCTCACATCATGTATCTAATTTCACTTGGACTATAATATAGCACAACCTGTAAACCAAATAACTAACATATATAGTAAAATGTACAGAGATACACCATCCTTTCATTTTTCACTTTTTAAGTTTGCCTTATCAAGTATCACTATCGCCTTCATCGTCAACATTTCTTGTGTTTGGGCATGGGAATGTTTGTATCATTAAAATGCAATTTATTTGAACTTTAAACAAAAAACTATCACAGCTTTTAGAAATATTTATAAATCATAATGCAGTGAGATTATCTGAGAAGAAGTATACATGTAGTGAAACTGTTCGTAAACTTGCTAAAAAATAACGAGACACAGAATTTCTCAATGAGAATAAGCATGTTCCGAACCGCCAAGATTTTACGAAAGAAAAGTTACATGCAGGCAATGTATTACCACTGAGGAGTATTATTTTCAACTCTTCGTATCGCACAGGAACTGTTTTCAGTTTTAAATACTGTGTTATTCTATATTTTCAGTAACATTAAAAATATTAAAATAAAAACATTACTTCACGCGCGGCGACTCTTATCTCCCTTTTCCCGGTTGCGACGACTGCATTTATCCAGTGAGCACCTGTAACTCCAATAACCTTACTATATAACACAAATGATGATTAAAAGGACACGGTTCTAGCACAGCAAGAGCTGCAACATAAATAGTGCCTACTGCTGCGTATAATGACGCGACAAAAAGTTAAATACAATATGCTGTAAACACAGCAATAATCGGGCCATGTCCTTAATTTTTACTACGAAGAATCCTTGGGATATCTTAGTGTATGTATGAACTGCTCAACTTCCCAAAGCTTACGATAATTGGAATACCAAAGAGGAATGGCTGAATCTCTAGATCGCACCCATGGCGTATCATTTCCAAATCATTACTTTTCCGCCAGAGGAATTACAACTAAAATTATTAATTATTATTATTATTGTTGTTATTATTATTTTCATTAAAGTACTACATGTGTATTATGTCCTGAAGCAATTCTGCACAAGCATCAAGTTTTGGTATAAGACCCCAGGTGTAAGTGGGGACCCATAAGCCTATCGCTGTTAATTTCTTTTTGAACAAGGGACTGGAAGATTGTGCAGCAAAGGCAAGATATCAATTTGAAGCGATTTTGATAAACGAGTTTAGATTTTTTCCAATTCCCTTGGTGCAAATGTATAGTCTGGCGATCAGAAGATGGTAAGTGGGGACTGAAGTGCGAGGTCTTGAACTGTTTATCTACACATGTACGAGTGTATGGAAGATACCCATGCTGCCATAAGAACGAGGACCTCTCAGACCTTGCAAACCCGCTGAACTTCTATGAGCACATGACAATACAGTTATTTTTACCGGCGCTATTGTACTGTTGATTTGATTTATTTATGGACGCTCTTTAACATCTCAGGTCATCGGCGTGTCATTCAATTCAGGGCGTGAAACGGCCGATAAATTTTGTTCAGAGGCCTCTTTTTTTTTTTCCGTAAATGTAGGACACGGGACCCACGGCTTTACTTCCCTTCCGAAGGAAGCCATACTGAGGATTTTTACGCCCGCAAAATTCCTTTGGCCCTGGTCGGGACTGAACCCGCGATCTAGGGTTATGAGGCGCAAAGTTAGAACCTGGGCCATTTCAACGAAGGAGGAAGTTTAAGAAAATCAAAACAGTGTTTTGTCGAATTTTATGTTTACTGTGGCCTTATTGCCACGGGTTTGCCGAGGTCGTTAAGGCGCGGACTTGTGAGCAGGAGGTCAGGAGTTCGATTCCCGTCAGGACCATCCTCCTTGGCCGAGGTTTTTCCAGGCTTTCCTCAGTCTCATAAATGGCAAATGCCGGGGAGATACCCTAAACTTAGGCCTGAGATGTTTCCTTTCTTAAACCAATAGCATTCCCAATTTATCATTTTATCTCATGTGTCACCAGTGTTCACCGTATATGATGTTCAATTAAGCATTAAAAGCTTTCTACTAAACGTGTCACACGCATTTACGACTCCAAAGAGAATGCCTGGTACAACCATATTATTAGTTTTTTCCCTCCTCCATATGATGGCAATAACACTATTGCTCCAAATAAGAAAAATAAAGAGATCGTCATTTGTTAGTAAAAATATTCTTAAACATGTGTCTATTCTAACTATAGAAATACAGCAGGGTTGACGCTCTTGCCAACTCTTATACATAACTGATTGAGTCTGGTTCATGAAACTTTGTAATCAAAACACGTTCCCGGTAATAAAAGTGAAAAATCACAATTTATGACAGGGACTTTGTTTGTAATATCTTCAAATGTCAGAGTAACAGCAGGATATGAAAAATTGATTTTACAGTGCGTTTCAACTGTCAGAAACTTAAACCAACAGCCTCGCAAATAACCCAAAAGAAAGAGGAAAGCAAGCTCTGAATGTTATTCAGCACGTTTCTGATTTTGATAAGTGAGAAGATGATGCGACACCACCTGCACCCTCTTGCCGATATTCTGAAGCCACCCAAGAAGGAAAATGGGCAAGCATGTCAGATGTGCTTCAAGTAGAATCATGAAGAATGTGGGGAAATGCTGTTCACTCAGAAATAATTCATTGCAAATATGATAATTTATTTCGTATTTTTCCATTAAAATTTACTTTGTGCTTTGTTTTGTCTACTAGTCTACATTCATCTTTATGTGAAAATTGCTCAACTGAAAGTTGATTTTGCTCTGTAGCCATTTTTTATAAATAATATTTACTCTTTTTATATGAAGTTCATTTTATTATCAATAAAGGCCTTCCGTGTAGTAGTTTGTTTGCACTATATCAGGCTGCCTAACAGAGATACTGTGCACTTTGAAAATCTAAGATATACGTCGACGTTTTAATTTTTTAATGTTTTTTTTTTTTATCTTTTTAATATTACGACTTGAATTAGAAGTTTTAAAGCTTATATGTGTAGTATAATATACCTACGTTTTAAAACTTTTTCTTCACAGGTCTCTATAAAGTATATTAAAAATACCCCATATTTGGCTTCATTATCTTATTTCACAAGATAATTTAAAGTCGCCATTAAACACAAGTTGCAAAGCCGATAACTCAGAAAGGTATACTGTCCTAATATATCTTTACTTCTATCTGCAAAAAACATAGCCGCTATTGGCTGCACAAGGTTGCGTGGTAACAAGACTTCCGACATGAGGAGGGTTGCAACCCTAATCCGAGCTGTCTTATTACCTGCGAGGACTTTAAGGCATAACGGTCAATGCTGACCCTAAGCAACTCTTTTTCACTTTACCTCTACTGAATGTACAACTACAACGTATTTGCAATTAAAGTACCTCTAAAGAAACATGACCGCCTAAAGAAATACAAATCTTCCCTTATAATAGTTATCTACTCGTTAGTCACCTACGACAGAAACACTGCAGTCATTTTATTAAGTATTGAAAACTATTAAGAAAACTTGCTGCGAGCTAATAAGATTCTAGGTTCGTAAAATTGGCACTTTCGAGCAGTCTTAACGTCGATATCAAATATGCTCGGTGTTCTGTTGATAAATGTTTCATGCTCCATGCTCCTGTTCCTACTACAAATAGTTACTATGTAAATACACCATAAATACCTAAGATGTAAGTGTAGGAGAAATTGAAAAATGTTTCTTAATAGTGCACATGAGTTAAAGAACTATGCTAGGCTTTTTTCGAACCATACAGCATGTACGCAGCTGTTCAAGTCGCGGGAACTTGAGCGATTCTTAATTTTTTTTTTTTTTTTTTCACTTTGACTTAACATATCCAAACATGCCCCCTCCTTTTTTAATGGTGTTTAACGCCTGTTTTTACTACTGAGGCATCATAGGCGATCGATACTAATGATACATGAAACGATACATTGGAAAAGGAGTTTTTTAAGGAAGGAAATGTTCCAGGCCTAAGTTTAGGGTACCTACCCGGCATTTGTCATTTATGAGGACTGAGGAAAACCTGGAAAAAAAAAAAAAAAAAAAACTCAGGGAGTACGGTCTTGACGGGGTTCGAAACCCAGACCTCCCGCTCACGAATATGCGCCTCAACGACCTCGGCCACCCGTAGCGGTCAAACATGCTTTGATTACCGTTTGCATTTGAGAAGATTTCTAAAACGCGAACCATGGGGTGCCTGCTATAGATCAAGGTCTACAAGCGAATGTATTTGTTTAACGCTATGGCTATCAAGTGTGTAGGTCTAAATCCATAAGAAATTAAAGAGCAGCGTTATATTTGTATTAGGCCCCTAATATGGGCTCTATAGTAAAAAAAACCCACCCTAAAACGAACTATTTCATTAGTTTACTGTATTCTTTAAATTCGCAACAGCACACGTCAGTCAACGGAGTAATGAACTCTTTCAAAAATCACTTCAAATTTTAAAGTGTTGAAATATTATATTTGAGACAGTAAAAACAAAACCAGCACTGCATTAAATAAAAAACGGGGGTTTGTTTTTTATACTCCATAGCAATGGCTTTGTTCATTAAATCATTAAAGAATATCCTTGTTATATTCATAATTATGGAAATTTAATCAGGAAGCCCGGTTTGCTGATAAGAAGAAATGTGGAAGGCCAGTTATAGTCAAACTGAATCTCTGCTGGCACAGATAAAAGCAAAACCACATCTTTTTCTGGTTTTTAGCGGAAAATCCTGCGCTTTCATTTAATGTGCGAGTCTAAAATGCGACAGTGTATGCACTTAAAGAAGGACTTTATTACCACAAAGAATGGTATATGTTAAACACGAGAACGGGGGACTTAATCACACTGTTTTCTAAAAACTTTGCCCTTCAAAGTGATTCCATTCTTATACTTCAATTATTATGATACATAGTAACTTTTTAACATTAAATATCGCATCATGTTTTAGTAATAATCAATTGACAAAGAATGACATATACATATCAACGTTAATAATGGAAACTATTACACCAGAATTTCTGTAAATATCACCATACGCATCGTCAGTAACACTTGATGCAAATACATTCGTGTGGCATCACCATTGTCAAAGACAAAAGTTAGTGATATATGTAACTACAGGATAGAAATCTACATAGCAGAAAACACATATTTTTGACAAGATGGCGAAACATTTTAACTTATTAACATCCTCCATAAGATCAAATTTATGGTAATACCAAAAGAAAACGGTTATTAATAATACACATGCAACCAATTGCAACTGTTAATTATATATACCATTAAAAATTAATGACCGCCACGGGTGGCCGAGGTCGTTAAGACGCGGACTCATGAGTGGGAGGTCAGGGTTAGAACACCGCCAGGAACGTCATCCTTGACTAGGGTTTTTTCCAGGTTTTCCTCAGTCCTCATAAATGGCAAACGCCGGGGAGGTACCCTAAACTTAGGCCTGGAACGATTCCTTCCTTAAAAATAAAAATCCTTTCCCAATATATCATTTCATCTAGTGTATCACCAGTGTCCATCGCCTGTGGTACCTTGTAGCAAAAACGGGCGTTAAACACTATTTATTCATTCATTCATTGAAAAATTAATCAAGTTGTGAGGGAGGTATTTGTAAGAAAGCAGAAAGAAAAAAATATATATATAAAAAAAACACCCACATTTTAGTTAGAATGGTCAAATTTAAATATACAGCACTTCAATCTGTAAACACTGTGAGGTTTTCTGAAAAGCGGAGGAGTGAAACATCAGAAATAAAGTTTTAGAATAATATAAGCAGAAAAATAAAACAGTGTAAATAATAACTCTCAGCAACACATTTAAAAGAACCTTTGCGACCGTAGTGCAGTGCCTTTTATGCAGCATGTTAAAACAATAAATAAATAATCTACAAGGTTTGCACCTTTCGATGCGTTCCACCCCATCAAAACTGCTCTTGCCATCTTTTTACAAGTCTTTCTCTAGCAATACGTGTTAAATGTGCAACAAAGCTTAATAACCTCGCCCCCATCCTATCGAGTTCCGAGTGTCTAATCCCTGCTCAATTTTTTAACTTTTTAATCGAGGCTCTTTAACATCTCAGGTCATCAGCGTCCCATTCAATTCAGAGTGTGAAGCGGCCCATAAATTTTGCTCAGAGGCCTCTTCTTTCAGGCTTGAGGCTCTTTTATGTGCCGTTAAGTCTATGACACGGGACCCACGGCTTTATTTCCCTTCCAAAGGAAGCCATACTGAGGATTTTCACGCCCGCAAAATTCCTTTGGCCCTGAACGGGATCGAACTCCCGATTTTGGGTTTAGAAGGCAAATATGGTTACGACTACACTAGCAGGACCTTTAACTGAGGATGAAACCACTGTACTGATAAGACATTGTGGGACTAATTGAGAAGTGTTTGCTTCATGTACACGCATTACTCCCTCCTTTGTCCATGTCCGTCATGGTGTCTTTTCTCCGTCGACCCGCCCCAACATAATGGATATAATGCTTGCTGATTGTGCATATCAACTTTCGGTAGACAGGGCTTAGTGTTAACGTTTTCGTAAACGAGGGGAGTGCACGCCGAGTGGAATTCTAGTTACACTATGCCCGCACAGCACAGCAGCGAATAATCCCAATGCATTATCGGTCGATGGGGTAATGTTATGACGAGCCAGCAGTGCTGTCCGCCACACAAAGATGAAGCGACGTGGGCTGCAAATTTTAGCTCCGCTTAGCGTTGCCCACTCCTGGTCTAAACGAGATATCTGGTACTCCTTCAGAGTTTTCATTCTTACTTTCATACATCAAAGATTGGAGAGAAACTGAAAATTTTCTCTTTCTTATATTATTAAGAACATACGACGTGCCTAAAACAATAAATAATGAATAAATTACTAAATAATTTGCTCTCACTTCCGCACCTGATCTCTGTTAGCACTAAACTTATATTTAAAACAACGTTGTTATCCTGAGCGAATCTGTTACTCCTCATTCTTCGTGCGTTAACATAAATAAGCAGTTGAATAACTGTGATCTAAGTTGCAGGTTAAGGCTGACATTCTATTGACTGAAACGTTTAAATTATTTTCATATTCTTTAATTACTTCTATTGCACTTTTTGTTTTTAATTCATTCCCCTTTTATCCAGTAAAGTATATCCAGCTACATAGC
This sequence comes from Metallyticus violacea, assembly GCA_030762175.1. Lineage (NCBI taxonomy): Eukaryota > Metazoa > Arthropoda > Insecta > Mantodea > Metallyticidae > Metallyticus > Metallyticus violacea. Next base: position 101,964,694 of record CM060836.1, on the reverse strand, counting down.
TAAAGAACTCCACTTCTCCTGCTTCGATTCTCTTTCGTTCCTTTCTTAAGAGTCATTGCCATATAGGAGGGGCGTTCTAAAAGTTCTCGGTCTCGCTAAAAAAAACCCCCAAAAATTTAAGAAATTTTTTCCCCCAACATAGTCACCTTGTAAATCAATACATTTAGTCCAATGAACGACTTTCCAACTTTTTTATTACTCTCAGTAAAATAAGATTTGTCCAACTGAAAAATAAGCGCCTGTCCCAGCTTCAGCCCCATCGTTTGGTTTGAATTTTCGCTTGCCAAGCGAATGAGAAGGGGTTTGGAAACGAGAAGTAATCGCTGAGAGCCAAATCCGGCGAATATAGCGAATGTGGAAGCACTTGGAAGAGGTGTGGGCGTTTAGTCTGAACAGCATCCTTCGATTAGTCCAGTAGTGAAGCGTAATACTCCCCGGATGGTTTTGCCCTTTTGGAGGTAGTCTATGAGAACCACAACATGAGAATTCCAGAAAATCGTAGCTATGACTTTTCCTACAGATGGGATCGTTTTTGCTTTCTTTGGTGCAATTTCACCTGTTGCCACCCACAGTTTGGACTGCTAAGACTCTGACGTGTAGTGATAAATTCAAGTTTCATCTACTGTTATGATAAGTCGGAGAAACTAGCTGGAATTGCGTTTAAACAAGTCTAAACACTTTTACAAAAAGTTTATTCGAATGCGTTTTTGGTCCATTGTTAACATACGGAGCACCCATGGAGCACTTTCTCATACTTAAAACTTCATATAAAATGTAGTGGACACGGCCTATCGCGATCTTTGCAATGTCAGCCAATTCACGTATCGACGATCATTGAGAATGACATTGAGAATTTTTGTCACAATCCCTGTGCGCTCATCATCTTGAATGGAGGTATGACCACGATTAAATTCAAGCGCCCACTTTTTAATCCTTTAATGTGGAATGCAAGTATTTTTGTATTTCTGTTAGGATTAAACTTTCAAAACGAAATACTTTATCACAGCTCGTATTTCAGTTTTATTCATTTTGTAGAAAATGTTACTACTTTGTTTACACGATCGTCACAAACAATTGACTGCACTTACGCGTATGAAGTTTTACAGGATGATACTTATCACAACTAATATTCACGAGAGTGTCTGAGATAACCGATAAATTCGCGAACGTGGTGAGTGAATTTATCTGGAAAGCTCAAACCTTCGATTGATATTTATTAGGAATATTTCACGAATAAAATGAGAACTATTTCTCTAAACTTGACTTACAAAATTGTAATAATTGTATATTTGTAATTAACCTTTTCAAGCAATCTTGAGAATGAAGAATCCCGACAATGCAAATAGAGAAGAGAGAAAAAAAAAAACGGGTTTAGGATATTTCATGAACAGAATAAGAATAAAAGTCATATATTTGAAATTCGCGCACAGAATATTAACACTTGTATAAAATGTTATACTTATGAACATTTAATCTATTCAGAAACTGTGAGACTGAAATGGACTAAAGTCGACTATTACAATCGCTATCGTTCGATTTTCTAATACCAACTGATTGTCATTTTCCATGCTTTTGTTGCTATCAATAGCTCCCTACCGCTTCTAGCAAAAGTGGTCAGTGATGCGTGTTCAGGAACTATACAATGGAGATATAGAGTTGACTACACTGATCATAAGACAAATGCACGTTGCGTGATAAAACGGATTTTATAATTTTTTTTCTCGATAAATTGACTCCGTGAACCGGCTGTGATTGGTCAAATTGTCTCCTTTCATTGGTCGATTTTAAGATGACGTTACGTGAGCGTAATGTTATATTAAACTGGCCAGCTTCAAGACATCTCTGAGTTCGCCGAGAACTTTTACAACACTCCTAGTATAAAAGCAGTATTGCCACTCCTTTGTAAAACTTATATCGAGTTTCTTTCTATACTTTTTCCCAAGTGTTCTACAGAAATAATAAAATTCATTTAATTTTTCATCAATTTCTAATTTTCCCCATATATTATATATCAACCTATATATATATATATATATTTAAATGTAGACCGCCACGGAAGGCCCAGGTCGTTAAGGCGCGAACTCGTGAGCGGGAGGTCTGGAGTTCGAATCCCGCCAGGACTGTCCTCCCTGACTGAGGTTTTTTTCCAGGTTTTCCCCTGTCCTCATAAATGTCAAATGCCGGGGAGGTACCCTAAACTTAGGCCTGGAACGTTCCCTTCATTAAAAAATCCTTTCCCAATATATCATTTCATCTATGTATCATCAGTGCCCACCGCCTGTGGTGTCTCAGTAGTAAAAACGGGGGTTATATACTATTTTAATAATAATAATAATAATAATAAATTAAATGTATTAGCTTGTTTCACTATTTTGTTGTCTATTATTATTACCTTCACCCAAATAGGCTGAGGTCCAAGGTTGCTGTTTTATTTGCAGATATTTTCAGATTAATAAATAAATTATGTAAATAAAAAGTAAAAAAAAAAAAAAAAAAAAGACTCAAAACATTTCTATCCCCAATATCTAGAGATTAACTGAAACAGCACATACTCGTCGTACATAAGCAGATATGAAATTTCGTACAAATAACACTCGGCAGGGCTTCCTACATAATTCTGTACTTGTTTACACCAGTGCACCTGTTTGCTAAGGGAATCCGATTTGAAAACAATTTCCCTTCTGCGACACACACTGGCAATCGATAAGAGAATCCTTGGAAAAATGCAGCAAGACGAAAAGAAATATTCCTCGGCGAACCTTGGCTTACGTCACAAGCCTCTAGCAATTCAAGAGCAGCACATTGCATTTTAACTTGACTTCTATTAACAGAAGCCCGCCTTGATTTGGAAATATGGCCAAGAAATACTCAGTCAACTGTTTCAATAGATTTCCTTTTACAGAAATTTTACAGAACTTCCGATGACGCATAGAGAAAAGATTATTTTCTAGAGCAGAATTTATTTCAGTAAATCGTTATTCTTTTATTAGTTTGTTTCAGCTAACTTCTGTAAGGAATGAAAGGTGTAATTCACTCCAATATGGTATAAACCATTTAGAGCGCTTTCTATGAATTCAAGGACAACAACTTTATTGACTGATTATATATATATATATATATATATATATATATTAAAGTGAGATTCTCCATTTACGCCCTTGAGGACGTGCGCTACGGAGCCATTGAGCTTTCATTCCACTTAAAAAGACTATAAGTTACAAAACCTCCAATTTTGGATAGAAAATCTTCTAACTTACGCCAGACTCGAAATGATGCTTCATGCCTCATGTTCTTTATGATAATACTTTGGATATTTTCATTTCCCATACAACTCGATGATAAAAGCCTGCGAATACATGCAGAAAATGTCTTTAATATTCGCGACATCTGCAGTTACAGAATATAAAACGAATCTAACCGAAGAAGGGAAGCACTCAAAAATTTAAACACACACATGGTAGAGAAGTGGCCAAGGTTTAGTAAGAATACCCACAAGGTTATCTGCAATATGCACAAGTACACCATTTATTGGTTTACTGGAAATAAACGACCCTGTTTGTTTCAGGGATCCCAGGAGTATATAATTGAGAGGTGCGGTGCGAAAGGATTATTTATTTATTTAATTTGCGATAGTTTACGCTTGGGTGAAAGTGTTTGGCCATTACTATTTTTCTCACAGATAGTAGTAAAGTAAAGAGTATTCAGATTAAATAGTTATTCAGATAAATTGTTAGAAGTGACATTTTATTTTGTGACCAAATCTACGAAAACAATAAAATCACTTTTAACACATATATCGTAACACTATTTTTAGAGAGTCCTTAAAAGTGTAAATAAATTAATAATTATAAAATACATTTTTTGCAGTCATTCCGAAACGTTCCTTGTTCTAAAGAATAGTTCGCATGTTTCTCACTAGGAAAAGAATGGAAGAAAGATTACCTAATATCTGCGTTACTAATATCGCAGTAGTGGTAATTGGTAAACTTGTTTGTGGGAGGTAAAACTACAAATGAAAATATTACAGTATATTTATACATATACTAAATTGCTGTTTAAAAATGTAATTTTCTCGCGCTGAAAAAAAAAAAAAAAAGCTAATAGTAAGCAGCTGGAGTAAGCGCAACAATTGTTATTGACGTTCTAGGCGAACAAGTAGCCATTATTGTTGCTTATGCAAATAAAACTTGCAAACAAATTTATGTACTATTACTAACAGCACTATGGCCCATTTTGAAACGGCCGTGAGAGATGTAAAAAATTAAAACAATGTAAAACGTGTAATTTGTATTCCCTCAAATACATTAACTGCTGTCACACTCCGCATTAAACTAAAGTTAGTAAAAGTAGAGTGCTATAATATCAAGCGAACAGTGATGCTTTTTCCTATGAGCGAGCCCCCTCTCGTTTGCCGCGCAGTGGAGGAGAAAGTCTGCTTACGTACTTGTTGACCTTTCTGACTGTCGCAGTCGTAGCGCAGCTGTTCCCAGGTGTGAGTTGTGTAGTTCGTTTCTTAATTCGACAGTATACATTCATGCTTTGTGCCTGTGTTAACTCAGTGGTGAGAGAATCATAGGACCAATTTTTTTCAACATACAGTTCATTTTGTTACTTTTGTGAATATCATACTAACCTTTTTTTTTTTCAGAGAGTTAACCGACGGGGAGCGTGATCATGCATTTTTTCAACAGGACTCTGTCATTGCTCACAATGCGAATAATTCCATAAGAACAATTTATAATGTGTTTCCATTAGATAAAAGTTGTTAAGGGGAAGTTGTGGCCCTCTTTCCCCCGATTTAACGCGATTATCATCTATGGGGAAAATTAAAAAAAAAAAAAAAAAAAAAAAATTGTACAAAACGAGGCCACACACCATACAAGAACTCAAAGATAATATTCATCTGGAAATTGCTTGGATTTCTCAAAATGAACTACAGCGAATGAAGAATAGTTTCCTAAAGAGATGCCGAAAATGTGTGGAGAATTAAGACGGGCAATTTCAACCCCTCATTTGATAATTTGATAAGTAATGTGCCTCTTAAACTGGCTTGTGTATTGCGTGGTTGGTTTTATTGACTTACCCTCCTGCTAATCACCGAGGCCTGGTTGGCCGGCTAATGGGCTACGAGCGGTGCGCTCGCCAATAGGCAAAACACTCCAGGGGAAAACAAAACTGATCGCAAGGTAGTACGAGGATTGGAAAGTAATGGCACCATATTTAAATAGAAAATCGTTTATTCTAGAAGCCGGAGACTTTTATATTCCTTCAATGCCACATTCATCACCCGATGTCTCACTTCTGGAAGACAGTGCACATTCGCAGCTGAGGCGTTTTTGTGTCTGAGAAGGAGCACCTTACTGTAGCAATGTAGCGTGATCAGTTATGACTTCTATGGCTAACTCCTTCACTTTTCATCAATAAAGCACCTCCCGCAATGATTAAATGAAATCAGCACGATGCGGTTCAAGGATAAGATGACCTAAACGTGGTGCATCTTCCATTCTATTGCGTCCTTGTCGAAAGACTGGCACCCCACGGACTACCGTTCGATATGGCAAAGTTTCGTTGCCACAGGCTTCTCGCAGACCTGCACGACATTCCCTCACGTTCCTAACACGTGCCACCTCAGTTTTAATTGGTGCACACGGCTCACGTATAGAAAAATTTAAGGCGGTCCAAATATACACCATTACTCGAGAGCTTCATATTCGCCCGTCTGCCAATTATGCACTAGTGACGCTGAGTATGTTGAACAGCTATGCCATTCCTCTAGACATGCTGATAACGCTGTCACATATTCATTGGCAGTGTTGCCACTATTTTCTTTCCAGCCCTCGTATGAGTGTGATAAGTGCACAATAACAAATTCGAGGGAAGTTTGAGAAAACTTGCTTCGCTTGTTATTTTTAATTTCCGAGAATCTATTATGCACTTAACGTATCTGTGTAACACACTAATTTTTGGACGATCGTTATTTAAATAAAACTGTTTTTAATTTTAAATATAGCATGTATTTGTTTCATAAAAAAAAATTTATCCTATATGAGAGTTTTGAATGTCGTTGCTGCGGCAATATACGTTGTTTTGTTTCACGTAAGTTCGCCGAAAATATTTTCCATAACGGAAAGGATGTTCATCCTTTCAATATTCAACTTTCAAAGATGTGGTGGTTCCATCATCATCTGGAGGAATGAATAAGATCTCGCCTTAAAAAGTATGAATTATAATACTCCGGTAACATTCATTAATTGTAATTTTACATTTAATTTTTCTAAATAAAGGCTCCATCAGTAATTATAACAGCAAACTTTCTTGTTTCCATGGCATCACACTACGTACGGATTGTCAACTTAAGAGGAAAGCAAACAGTTGAGGAAGGAAAAAAGGCAGATAGTTATAAAATGCAGTTTCTAGTTTCGGTGTTAAAAGTACTATTTTCAGCATGAACTGTCGAAAAATTCTTAGTGCTGCTTAAATCCTTCCATGTCATCGAAAGAAGAAACGCAATCCTATTACGGAATTTCTGGCCATGAAGCAGAGCATATCCTAGATATCCTATCCGCTTATCTTGGAATTTTCAGGGCATGACTCAGAGAAGACAATGCATAAAAATAAACTAATGAAACAACAACGAAATGGAATCTGTTTCCGGTCATTTACTTTATGATTGGGAATGTCTACGATATTTACATATATAAAAATTGTAAAGTGGACGGGTGGCCGAAGTGGTCAAGGCATGGACTCTCGAGTGGTAGATCTAGGGTTCGATTCCCAGCAGGACCGTCCTTCTTGATGGTTTTTTCCCTCAGTCTTCATAAATGGCAAATACCGGGGAGGTACCCTAAAACTTAACCTGGAACACTTCCTTTCTATTATAAAAATTTTTTAAAAAAACTTCCCAATTTATCATGTTATCTCGTGTATCATCAGTGTCCACCGCTCCTATGATGCGGAGAATAATCCTCTACAGTTCATTCGAAATGAAACCCATGATCAAAGATACGCATTAGCTGGGATCGCAATATGACTGGCTGAAATGGCTACACTGCAGAATACAGAGATAAGAGAAGAAAGAGGCAAGAGAAAAAATAATAATCAAATATAGGCGAAAATAAAGCATTTAACAAAAATAGTGATAGGTCACAAAACCATATATATGAATTACAGAAAGAAAGAAAGAAAGAAAGAAAGAAAGAAAGAAAGAAAGAAAGGAAACAACTTTAATGCTGTATCACGGTAGAGTAACGCCGCTAGGAAGACATTGCAGAGGCATGTAATGCGCTAAATCCATACTACCAACTGCCTCTTGTTTCGCTGCAGCAGACCGCCACGTAAGCAAGACTTGTCTCGAACAAGATCAATGCTTCCAACTTTAGCAAAACCAAGGCACGAATGCTGCCCACATAAACAGATGCAGCTTAAAGTGTTACAAATACTTTTGTTCTACCGAATGTAAACAAGACTCAGATCAGAAATGTTTCAGCAAGATCAAAGTCGAAAGTTATTTCGAGCCTAGGCCAGTTTACGTTAATGAGAACGGATATAACAGAAATCGATTCAGCTAGTCGAAAGTAATCCTATTTGCCCGTATGAGTTGCACCCACTCAGCGGCAAGCAAGTCGGTGCAAGAGAATACTTTGTTTCTTAGCATCTCGATATTTACTAATCAAGTCAATGGAAGTGACAGTATATATAATGTAATGCATGTTCTTAACGTGTCACTTGACTTTACTACCTAGGAAGTAACGGCTTTACTTCCATTCTGAAGATACGCTTTCTAATTTTTCATGACCTCGACCGAGGAATGTGATAACAGCCAAGAGTGGTAACGATATAAATCGAACAGGAAACAGCGAGTTGAAAACTTTGCATTATTGCTCAATATGGTTCAGAACGTGGCAAAGCGAAGATACGCAATTGCCAAGCAAGCAAGACAGCCCTGAATCGTTCGACATTAAGTAGCAAATGAAGACTATAACCGTATAATTCTGCTCGGAAACAAAGATTCGGGGGACTATTTCTGTCATATTACATCCCTTCCCACACTTAAGTGTGTTCTTATTTATCTTTTAACGCTGTAATAAAAGACTCGTTGCACCTTTCACTTTTATACAACACATCTTTCTCCTCAAACTGTATTTTATGATTCCTTACCTCATTCTTTCCCCTGATTTATTCGTTTTCATCAAGTACTTTTTATCTTTAACATCTAAGCTTTATTCTCAACTCGACGTACACACTTTTATATTCTTTCAGGCACCTCATAAATCTTATTGCATTACCAGGAATATTATTTTGTTTTAATAATAAATTACACTTTGTTTTGATGGAGTGTGCTACTAAAATGAATATCTTTTCTGTTCTTATTAATATTTATCTTTATGTGCATACCAGTTATGACAAAAATCCACCCGTTCAGCTCTTCTTCCTTTTTTTTTTCCCTGGGATTCCACATTTCAATCCGTATTCCTTCGAGAAACTTATCCGCATTTTATGCCTAATATTTATGTCTTACAATTCACACATACTTGCCTCGTAGACCCAAGATCGCGGGTTCAATCCCGACCACGGCCGAAGAATTTTTTGGCTGTTAAAATATAAGTACGGCTTCCTTCGGAAGGGAAGTAAAGCTGTGGAACCTCAAACCTGAAAGAAGAGGTCTCTAAGCAAAATTCATCGGTTGTTTAACGCCCTGAATTGAATGGGAGGCTGATGACAGACGTTAAGAGCGTCACAACTTACAATTCACAGCAAAGCACAAAAGTGATATTGAATATAAAATACTAACATGTAATTAGATTTGTGACATTATTAGAAAAATTTAAAGAGCATCGGAATTGACATCAGCTCAAATTCACAAAGCAATAGATGTTATCAGTTGCTTTTATGACAGCGAAATTTATACACTAACAAAAAAGATGATGAGAATTCAGGCACTTAAAATGAGTTTTCTTAGGCCAGTGAAAGGAGTATGTTTTAATATTAAGTTATCGGAAAAGTATAATACAAGATAAGATTCCAGGTGTTGTTCTGGAATATAAACCTACAGATAGAAGAGAGACTGACTGGCCAATGAAACGATGAACTGACCAATTTAAGGAGCAATAACAGGATTACCTAAATCTTAATTCTCGAAGACACTGATAAATCATTTCTGTTCTTCCCTACTTAGCAACCTGTTTTGTTTCATTATTCCTCTGTTTCCCCCCCTCCCCCATGCTGTCTTATGGAAACCTTACTTCTTTCAGACTCTTTTCTCAAAGATAATTACGATTCCAAGGAATCTCGTCTACATTTTTCAGAACAGATTTTAAATTCCAAGCACGTTATGTACTTTTAAGTGATTAAGCTACAGTTCTAACGACATATTTTTTACAATTACAAGTCAAATGCCCATACTCATGGCGTGAAAAATGTTCAATTAACTCCGAAGCTCACAAATTGCACAATGGAAGCTACTGGGTTAAACCGTAATTGTGTTAAGTAAAAAAAAAAAATAATAAATAAATAAATAAAAAAAATAAAAGTATAATATTCATTGTAATTTCTAGAAAGGGTAGGTATTTTGCTTAAATCTTCTTCCACTAATCGTATGCGCTTTACGTATCACAGGTTTCATCTTTTACACGTTTCCACCTCTGAACCAGAGGTACTATGTGTTATTTGTCATGCTGGTATCAATTCATTGCATCTATAGAAATGGCATTTTCCAAAAGCAAGAACAGGCTGCTTAATTTCTAAGCCTGTTTAGATTTGCCACATAATTGCCGTGGTATTATTGCTCGATGTTAAAATTATTTACTCCTTTAAGCTAAAGTTTTTAATTACAGTTACGCGTAATATATCACCCTGGCCAAAAGAGAGAAAGTGTATAAAATAATTTCCTTTTTTTAAACACTGACCAGAGAATACCTTACAGCGCAGTGTAACTCGAGCCTTCCTTCCGATCGATAGATTCCAGCAAGTAGGGCCGTCAGACTGGGCACTGAGATGTTGCAACGGTGCCTTTGTCACTCTCCGCATTTATACCAGCTAATCAGGCGATCGGATTACTGATTTCTGTTTTCCCCGGAGCTCCAGCAGAGCGAAAACATTGCCTCTAAAACACCTCGGACACCTTGTTATCTTCAGGCACAGCATTATGCTATTATCCTGCAATTTGTTTTAATGTGCCGGGTAGGGTATAATACTGAAGTTAAATTGCATTTTCAGGTTAGGCTTTCCATGCAGTGCTATCCATCTATAAGAAGGTCGAAATCCCCTTTCTTGTGGTACCTTTATTCGCTCCTGAGACAAACAAAGACTTCAAACAATGCAAGCAATTGAAGACATCAGTAAAACAGTTCTTATAATTCTTAAACGAAAATGAGTTAAGAACGCCATCGTGTACAGCCGCACTTCAGCTATTTGAAATATCTGTTGACTCCAAACGCACCCATATCAGGCGCAATAAGCTATCAGAAAAAATACCAACTGTACAAAACAGCCTTTGTCTTTATCATTTCCAAGCCTTATCAGCTGACATGGGTTGTTCTTATGATAAATATTTTCAGAACGGAATTACTTAGGTACTTGTGCTACACATATCGTGTGTGCGTGCGTTCTTTTCTTAACATCAGGTTATCGTCTTGTAGATGTCAATCTCCAGCTAAAGCACCTGAGAAAGTATTAAGTTGAACAGAGGATCTCCATATATAAAAAATAAATAAACAAATAAAGAAATAAATAAAAAAAATTAAAAAATAAAAAAAAAACGTTCTTTACAATAAACCTTTCAGGATCAAGCAGCCAGAAATGGAGCATCTGAAAAATACTTCATTAATACTGTCTCCAGAAAATTGCCAATTCTTTCAAAATCTGCAAACTAATTCACAAGTGAACTCTTTGAATACACATGCTGCGGACAATGATGAGTCAGATAACAGCAATGGAAAAGAATGCTAAAATTTCTGATTTTGTAACAATAGTTTCTACTGCATTGATAATATCACAATAAATAGCCTATGTCACACACTCCCGCATTCAACAATTATTTACCGTCTGTAATATGTAAAAATGTCATATATTAATCAAATGTCTGATTCTTATATCACGAAGAATGTTATAATTTACAAGGATTGGAGATTTTTTCCCTTTTCACTCTTGAAAAATCAAAATTTTGACAAAGACTGTATTCGTGATGTCTTCAATTTTAAACCCCAATACAGAACTAAAGAGATGCAACTTTAAATTATTAAAAAATATTGAGAATAGTTAAAAATTGGAGCAGAATGAAACTAAACAACTACCTTGAATCCACCAAGACCGCAGACAGGAAATTTTAAAACTTGTTGGATTATTCTAACTTATTTTTAAATGGAAATGAAGAATGAGTATATATTTTAGTTGAATGCATCCAGTGATAGGAGTTTTTCGAACAGTGTATAATAAAGATAGTTTACCGTTGGATATATAGTCAAAATGCGTAGATTGGAACTTACGTAATTAATAAGAAATTAACATTTAGCGTATTTAATGTTCTGTTATGTATTCTCTGCATTTCTATCCATTTTGTCTTTCTTATTGGTATGTTGCAATGAAGCACATCCATGGAATCTACAGATTTGTAACGTTTTAGCATTTGAAGTCAAACTCACCACTCCATAGCATGAAACTACTAGCCTGTGAACCTGAATTCCTTTAGTACAACATATCCTAACACCTAAACATGAATATACTACCAGCCTTCAACTTATTTGGTTTATAAATTAAATTTTGGCTCTTAAGTATTTATCGTCAAGTACTCAGCAGGTATAACGCGAAATGCAAATGCAGCACTTGAACATCTCCGCCATGCTATGCCTGCTGACTGGCGTGGGGCGATGGCGAGTAGCCTTGAATATGAAACATTATCTGACTGCCAAACGCCATGGCCTTGCGGCTTCTACAAAGTTCCTTTGTCAATTGCCGGGGAGCTTCTCCGCACTCTTATGCCTCAAGCTGAAAGATGTATCAAATGAGGAATTGTTTTCGCTATACAGCCAATTGTATGACGATGTGTTCCGCTGTTTTTAATTTTTTTTCCTGTGCATTTCAAAATTTATACGCCGGATGGTGGCTTTTTGAAAATTCTGTTATCGAAGTATATATATCTTATACGGGTAACTTACAAAAATACTTGACATTTTTAGCGTTCTAGTTAATGGCTTACTGAACACGTTAAATGTTGTACACCTCATAATTACGAATCAAATTAGGCATGTTTTAACTTTAATGTGCGACTTACTTTTATTAAATTCCTTGTTCTGAATGACCTAAGGAATGCGCATGTTTCCCAATAACAGTGTCACATTAGTAATCTGAACATAATAGCTACTCCCACTACTTTCAAGTAGTCGCCTCCGTCTCTATCAACATAATACACAGCGTTTGCGACATTTAGCTGTCTGCCATGATTGTTGACGGCGATAATTGTCCAGCTATTTATACTACTACGAGTAACTGCTAGGGGGCAGTGGTGCGGGTTGCCAAGGCCAGAGAGCGCATGCGCTGCGAAGCGGAGCGTAGTCAGGCAGGGGCAAGGAACTGCTGTTGTGTAGCTACCAGAGCCATTCACACCTTGCCCGTCATAGCGGGCGCCACGCCTAGCACTACGCGCGCTGTATTTCAAAAGCTCCATCGGAGAATTCCACCTTTTAAGACCCGTCCACTTTCGTTTTCTCAGCAGCTTATAACGGCAAGCCATAAGATACTGCAAATGGCGTGGTTAATGTGCTCGCCTATGACCTAAAGATCGCAACCTTATGTCGGTCAGTCATTTCAGTTTTTCGAGGAAAGGGGGCAATATGTTGAGAAGAAAATAAAAGTAATTCCCGATTTTTCATTAGTATAGTATACGTAAACATTGCGCATGACCGCCTAGAATACAATAAAGGCAACGGACAACTGCATTACAAGTATGCCAGAAGCGGAACTAGTACGCATTGACTATGAGCTTAGCAACTATATACTATGCACTATGCCACCAGATCTCCCATGTTGAGATGTCTGTAAATAAAAATTCACTTTATCATGTTGGTATCCACAATGATTCTCAACAAATCCCTGGACACTCGTTAATACTCTGTACAAAAGATAGACATCTCTCCTTCACTGTCGATATATATTGTAACGTTACTTCTGCTATATTATTGCCTATTCCGAGAACTTTGTGAGGGGGAAATATAACATGACCAAATCTGACATTTTCTATTTCTGGCAAATTTTTTCCCTTTCATTTAGAATATATAGGTTTATATAAGGAGCTTGAAATATTTAACCATTTAAAAAAAAGGCGTTTAAAGGAGTTGCACGTGTCTTTGAAATTTAAATGCATTAAACATTAAGAATTTCGTGCTTTTATGAAATATATTCGGCAAAGTTTATTATTCTCTCTGGTTTCGAAGCTATTGGCTGCACTGCGTGGCACACACTGCTGCGCTTTCATTTCATGTGGAGAATGATTTATTTAATTTGAGAGTTTTTCGTAGTTGTGGCAGATTTTCCACGTTTATGAAATCAAACAGGATTAAAAAAAAAAGCTAAGTGCGTTTAAGAAAAGAAAAGTTCAGATTCATGAATATCCAGAACCAAGGAAAAAAAATTCTAACCTCATAGCTCTTTAGATGTTGATCGAAATCAGGGTAAAAGCAGTACGAGATATAGGACAGAAGTATAATGAAAAGAAATATACGGCCTGTTTAAATAATATAAAGTGTTCCTAGATCAAGTAATACAAGTCAAGAAAATTAATCTCGTAGGCCTAAGGTCAGGGGTTCAGTCCCGACCAGGGTCGATGAATTTTTTCAGGCGTAAAAATGTAAGTATGGCTTCCTTCGGAAGGGAAGTAAAGCCGTGGGTCCTGTGTCGTAGATTTACTTAAAGAATCTCAATCCTGAAATAAGAGGCCTCTGAGCAAAATTTATCGGCCATTTCAGGTTCTGAATTGAATTGGGTGCTGATGACCTGAGACGTTAAAGAACGTCCGTACATAAACCAAATAAATAAAGAGCAATTAATGCAGTAGCCACATGATGCTAAATTTAAATGATGAAACGACATGTTCCTAAAAATACCCTGCTTTTTCGTAGAAACTATACCAGTTATAAAATTGAAAAGTTATCTCTGTGTAAGATAATCTGTTATGTGCACTGAATTATAATACAGTTGTTCATGTAAATAGGTTTTATAAAATTGAATATTTTGTCTTAAAATTTGGAGTGTAATTTGATTTTCATTTCATACAATTTTTAAAAAATTAATACTTTTTAAGACAAACATGGAACTGCAGAGTGGAATATCTATAAACATATTTCCCGGTTATCCTTAATGACTAAACATCTGAAAAGTCAGCACATTAATACAATGGGTGTTATTCATTTCATAAAGTAGGGCATGCTGAGTATTTTACACTGATTAACTAGAACTTATTTAAATGTGCATTTCCAGAAGGACGAGTACCTGAAAAGCTTTGCAGAAAATTAACAATCGGAGAGAAGGAATGGTCAAGCAGTTAAATGTTCCAGGCTTTAAAGTGCTTGATCTCTAGCTATCATAAATCATGCTTTTACTACTGAACTGCGCAGGTTTTCCACAAGAAACGTGCCGCTGCAAACGAAGAGAAGTTATACTTATAACAGCTACTGAAAATATTATTAAACTTATGCACTATTTGTTGCTTTGAGTTCTCAACATTATTAGGAAAACTAAAAGATATGGGGTAAGGAAAGAGTACTTCTGCATATTTCCAAACGAGCCACATGTACCTGAAGCATATATTTTCTAAAAATATTTCTAGTTCTTTACAGAGTAAAGCAATTATAATAAATATTTTATAAGCACATTTTGGGGGCAGGAGGATTTTCTAGGAGAAACATTGGAAAGTTCGTAGATATAATGTATAATGCGATAATGCAAATCATAGGACTTTCAGCATAGAATTATTTTTTTGTACAGAGAATAGTATTTATTGCTGGTCAGTAAAATACTACATTATGACATTGAGTGGCATAAAATTACTGTGATAATATTTACTCCATTAAATTTTTTCATTGCTAAAATGCTGTCATCAAAATATTATGTTACGATAATGAGGAAACAATTTACGTATTACTGAAAACAAAATCAATAATTCATCTTAATTGCAAAATACACAATTACAGAGCAAAATTAATAAGCTAATATTTCCTACCAATGTAGTAACCTTTGATAATATTAACTTGTTTTGAAATATACGCCAACACTAAGGTGGTCATCCAATTAATGGATGTCGTATTCCTTCCGATAAAAGTCATAAGATTGTCTAGGTATTATATATCAGCATTTTGGGCTTGGGTTAAAAATTCTTGAGGTAAAAAGTAAGCAGTCGCCTTCGTACAACTACATCATAAGTATAATAGAAGAAGGTATTGACTTCAGAGTGACTCATTATAAAACCTACATAAATATTAATTTTATTTTAATATTCTTTTTTAATTCTGACATAAAAATAGTTAATTAAACTCGTTTAAAATGTTACAATTATTGCATTCATAAACATTACAAAACTTGCTTCGCTTGTTTCTTAAACATTTATTACTCTATAATTTTTTCTACACTATTCTTAATCGAATAAATGTTACTTTTTCATACTTTAGGTTAGGTTAGTTTAAATTTAACAATAATAATAATAATAATAATAATAATAATAATAGAACAAACAAAAATAATATTCCATAATAACACTTTCTTCTACAGTATTCTTAATCGAACATTTTTTTCATATATTAGGCTAGGTTAGATTGGTTTAAGTTTAATAAAAAAAAGTAATACAACATAAAAAAGTAATTTAACTCCATATTAGTATAGCATCGTAACCAGTCGACTTTCTTCGCTACAGTTCGGAATTTTGTGGATCTTGTGGAATTTTGCCTTAATCCTGAACAAAGTATTTTCGTCTCATTTACTTATGATCACTGATCGCTTGAGAGCAAGATGATTTTCTTTCAATTCTATGTGTGTCTTGGCAATGTTAAATCAAGTTAGTTTCCAGATAGCTTGGCAACTTTTTTTGTTTAGTTTTTGCTTTGTTTTGTTTTTGTTTTTTTTTTGTTTACTGTGCCTTCATTTCGATACATAATCAGAATTTGTATACATAGTGGAAACCTCGAAGCGCGATTCCGAAAAGACTGGGATTAAATCTTCCGCCGACGCAGGCAAGTGAGCTTGTTCAGTCGTGATTACTACGCCAACTGTTTCAGCTGCATTCTATAAGAGGCGCGTGTTAGATTTTCTACTGTGTATGAGAGCATATCATGGAATACGCCGAAAGCGAAATATACGCTAGAACAAACAATATTATTTATGGTTAATATGTGCAAAAGAAATTGTAGGAGCGACTTTCGTGCTAAATTTCCTAGAGTAAAAGTTGCACCGGGAAGTGCAATTTTCAGATTGGTAAAAAAAATTCGAATTCAAATTCGTTTTCACTGTCAAGAAATACTGCCACGGGTGGACGAGATCATTAAGGCCCGGACAAGAGGTTTTCCTCGGTCCTTATAAATGGCCAATGTCGGGGAGGTACCTTAAACTTAGGTCTGGAACGGTATTTTCATTAAAAAAAAATATTTTCCCAGTTCATCATTTCCTCTTATATCTCACCAGCGTTCACCACCTGTGATGCCTCAGTTGTTGCAGGTGTTAAACAATATTAAAGTTTGTCAAGAACCCTAAACCAACAAACCAAATTTTGACAGGGACAAACTTCATGACGCTATCGATTAGAAACTTCTCCTTCAATATCTTTATCACGATTAGCTAGCAACATGATGTATCTGTTGGCAGTGCGTATAAAGCTACTCAGTTACTGCCCCTTCAATTGTATAAAATTACTACTATACCTGAAATAAAACCCTTGGAGGTGCCAAAAAACAAAAGTTATACGGGAGACAGTTTACAATATTCGGAAGGAATTGCAGCGAGTGTCTAAACATTTTTCTCAAAAGGATTCGGGGCATGTCTCAAAGCGAAAGGCAGGCACTTCGGGCACCTGCTATGATGATGAGTATAATATTAATTGATATTTACTTCTAATAAATAACGAAGGAAATAATATATAGTTCCGATCGCGCGACATGCTTTCCCTCGCACGTGGCGAGGCATTACGCAGTAACTACCTGTAGGCAAAATCAGTTTCCGATTGCGTAGGGGAATGAGGACCTTGTAGTTCAATTAAAGGGAAAAGCTATAAAAATACATATAAGTTCTTTTTATGCTGAATCTTTTTAGTCTTTATTAGCTATAATCTTAAAAAGAATAACCGTTCATTAACTTTACGCATCTTATTGCCGTTATGCCCATATCTGATGATTAATGCACCAGAACGCAAGAACAAACCTTATCTAGTTTAATATATGACTATGCTGCGAACACTTTCCCACACTTGCCAGTCTGTTGTACCTCACTATAAAATAGTAGCACTCGTTTATGAGATGCTGTTAGGTGCTTCAGTTTCTGTGTATGTATTATCTTCACTATAATAGTGTTTCTCTGTTTTTCGTCTTAACTATTGCACAACCAACTGACATTGCATGATTCCTCTGTAAATAACTTGTTTTAACGCGCAAAATTGTGTTGGTATTTACATTTCCGCTCTCTCTTAAATGGTGGTTAATTTTCAAGGGAATCTGGCACCTCAAAATCTTAGCCTAACACGTTATTGTATCGTATCAGACAAAAAGGGCAACAGAAGTGAAACAAAGGTTAAACATAATGGAGCCAGAGCATTCGCACATTCAAATCAAGCAGTGGTGTGCATTCAACTCCATGTACCCCGCGCTACTATTACTTGAAATTAAATTATTACTCTCCGCAAAACGTTAATATTAGTATAAATAACGCGGAAAAAGCATCTACCTTTATCATTTGTGAAGGTAATTTGCCTGGCTAGCTTGCTCGGAGTGATTATTTACATAATGCCAAGGAGATGGTATGAGCATTTCATTTGTTACCGTGCTTACTTTTAATGACATTTTTGTAATATATATTCTTGATTACAAAGTACATAGTAGGCCAAAAAGTTACAAAAATTAAATGTTTACATTGCAGTTGCTAATGATAATATTTGAATGTCTATTTCGCAGACAAATTTATCATTCCTTGTAGATTGGAAAGTACTATTATTTACTGATTCACACTTTATTACGCATGATTATTTTTTGTAAGGCCATGCAAAATTCCACTTTTTTTTTAAAACCATTATGTTGTTAAACGAGTTTAATAAGGTTTGTATTTTATTGTGTAACCATCTTCATTTGTTCTCTTTCGCTCTGAGTTCTTTTTTAATAATGGAGTCCTTTCCGAAAAGAGGTATACATTTTCATTAAGCATTTTCATGAATATGACTTAGAGAGTCACTTGAAAGATTATGGCCTGGCCTGACCTGACCTGAAAGAGCGTAGTTCTGTTAAGTAATTCTGTTGTATGTTTAAAAGCATGTCGTAATGCTGTGGTGGAATTGAAATGTAGATAGACAATTGCTAATCGTTACTTCGGAAAGGATGAACGGCCAAAGAGATTCATGAAGACATGCAAAACACCTTGTAGGACTCTGTCCCGTCATAATGCTGGGTGAACGAACATAAATATGGACATCAGTCCCTCAGCGATACGCTGCGTTCAGGGCATCCACAGAAATCACGAAAGTGAGTGACAGCAAACCATTGCAACACGTCTGAGCATTTCGAAGGAACGTGTGCATGTCATTAAGCAACACTTGTGAGCAGAACCTGGAGATTTCCTACCAAACTTTTAATCCAAGATGAAACGCGATGTCAGGAGAGAAAACATCAGTCAAAACAATGGAAATACAGAGCATTTCTTCCTTCAAAGAACTTCCCGCAGGTAATGTCACGTCTGGATTCTTCACGTCGATTTTCTGCCATTAATGCAGCTTATTATTCAAAATTGTTGCAGTGCCTGCGACAATTTTGTTGAAACGCTCTGAAAAATTGGAAAGAGGTTTTCTGTTTCTTCATCGCCCGACACTGCAGCAGCTTAATGACTGTAACTATCCAATTTAACATTCGTCGTATTTGCCAGATGTGGCACCTTTAGATTTCCATGTGTTTCCTGCCATGGAGATACACCTTAAGGAGAAGCATTTCCCTAGTGACGAGAAATCATGAACACATTATTGCTAGACGTTCAGAAACAATTCCTTTTCCTTCTTCTTCTTCTTTTTTCCAATGATCTACTGAAGTTAGAGCATGGCTGAGAAAAGTTTATTCAAGAAAATTTCAGTTCGATATTTCGTTCACTTTCTTGCATGGCTAGAAACTTTCCTGTCCACTCCAGTATCTGATCGTTAATTGTGAAGTACACTCAAAGAGAACGGTCTATCTCAAGCGTACATCAAATTTATGGCCAGTCTGTATGCCAGATTTAAATCCTATGGACAGTATTGTGTAGAGTCAACTGCAAAAGACAAGTTCCTACAAGGCATGATATTAAACATTTAAAGCAACGCCTTCTTGAATTTCGAGATCGTCTTGAAGACGCCTACAAATTGTCGTTCCGACATATGGAGGTCATTTACAACTTGAAAAGTTACTTTTTAATTCCCGGTATTCAGTTCTTATAATTTGAAATACTAACTATATCTGTCCAGAAATTTCACGGGTTACTTTTTAAGTTATTACAAACGACTTCGAGTCCGCGCTATTCAGATATGTCATTACTATTTTCGAAACAACTGACATTTGTTATTGTGAAAACAGTTGACCGAGTAGTTTCTTTACAGTGAGTATTTTAACTAAGCAATAGAAATTTCATATGAAAGTTTCCGTTGGATGATTTTTTTAAGATTTTAGTAAAGACCTAACTTAACAATAATGCTTAGAATCGCTTCGTTCAAATGTTGGTAATGAAGCACCATCAGAAAAGAGTTTACAATTGGTTTGCAGAATTTCGTCGTGGTCGTGCGTTCGTCAGTGACGAATTTCGTGATGGTCGACCAAAATCGGTTGTCATTCCAAAAAAAACGTCGATGCTGTGCGCAACATGATTGAAGATCGACATGTGACTTAGCTGTGAAAAAGGTGAATGAATTCCACATAATTTGACCGAAAGTATGTATCTGTGTGTGCGTGCGTGCATGCGGCCCGCGCGGGTGTTAATTGGTGTAATGAAATGCGCAAAATCTGTATACAACAAGTGACGAAACTTGGATATTATACTCTTATGAACCGGAAACTAACCAACAATCCACTGTTTGGGTGTTCCAAAATTAACCGAATCCCACAAAAGTCGTTCGTTCACGAAGAACTTACAAGAAAATGATCGTTTGTTTGTTCGATTGTACTGGACCTGTCGCAACCATTCCTTCAGAGGATCGAAGAACAGTTAATGCTGAATGGCATTACAACAATTTGTTTGCCAGAAGTCATTGACGAAATTAGGAAAAGCAACCGAAAACGTCGCATCATTCATGACAATGCCAGCTCTCACTTAGCACGCCAAACAATTGATTATTAGAAGGAGAAAATTAATGTCTCATTGTTAGTATTAATTTGATTTTTCGTTAGCGACTTTTTTGTTGCAGGATGTTAAACAAACAAAAAAAAAAAAAAAAATGAGTGGACAGCTATTTTCATAGCCTCAAGAAATTGTTGAAGCCTTTAGAAACTATATTGAGATACCAACTTCGAACAGAACTTTTTTGAGAATTGATTTGAACGTATGCAAAAGTGTATAAATCTTAAAGCCGAATATTTTGAAAAGCAATAGAAGTTTATTCCAAAAATGTTTTCTCTTTCCTAGTTTTTGTAAAAACTTAAAAATGTAACCCTCGTATTGTCGCATTTTTTCAACGGTCTTGTTCGCTCTAGAAACGAAATTTAAGAAACAAGTTTGCATAGGGCATTTAACTATTTCATGAATCTGAAGATTTGCTAATATACATCGGAACAACAACATTAACATCCAACATCAAAAAGTCACATCCGCAGTAGACGAACTTGTTACCATCGTTGTGAAGTCCTTCGAAGATTTTCTTGCAGAGTCATTGAATAGTATCTTCCTGATCTTACAACAACTGCTACAAACTATCTTACACGGAGAGGCAGAGTTTACAAGTGCGCTTGCCTGTAGTTCTCCATTGCAACCTTGACAATTTGTTATCTCCATCCGTTTTGCTGTAAGTCATGTTGAGTGATTAGGCGTCTGAGAATATTGCTAATGTCATCATCTGTATTCATTCACTACCAATATATACTTATTAAAGAATAGCGATTTTTAAGGACAGAGATAGTAATAAATTGTCTTTACTTACGTTAGATTAACATATGTGGGATTTTAAGTAAATCTCGAATCAAAGTAATAAATATGTCCCTTTCCAACTGTACATGAATTATAAATAACTTTTATATATTTTAAAAGATGGGCTCTTTAAATTTTGTGTGCGGCCGTTTTATTTAACCCTGTGTGTGTGTGTGTGTGTGTGTGTGTGTGTGTGTGTGTGTGTGTGTGTGTGTGTGTGTGTGTACGAGGGTAGGTCCATAAGTTTCCGGCCTCGCCGATAAGGAATATTCCCTTTACAAAAGCCTCATTTACTTTACCTGTTAAGTAAATAATTGCAGCTATTTACTTTCGCTCCGCTATGGTCAGTAGTTAAGAAAAGGCAGTTGCATAAAAAGCTACTAAGATTGTGACATGTTCAAAATGGAGTGTCGAGCTGTTATTAAGTTCTTCACAAAAGGGCTTACTCCGAATGAAATTAAACAGCGGTTGGAGGGTGTGTATGGGGAAGCATCCCCCTCATATTCTACCGTAAAAGAATGGGCCAAACTTTCGCGAATGGATCGAGAAAGCATTGAATACGAAAAGGGTGCAGGTCGGCCCTTGAAGGTGCTCACTCCTGAAAACATCGCTCTTGTGAAAGGAGAAACTATGGAAGACCGGCTGCTCAAATTTACAGAAATAGCATCAGCAAGGTTGGGCCTTTCTAAAACAATAGTCCTTGGAATTATTCGTGAAAATTTAAACATGAATAAGGTTAGTGCAAGATGGGTATCTAGACTTCTTTTCTCAGTCCAAAAACAGCAACGAGCCATCTGTTGTCGAGCATTTTTGGAGCTCTGCCGTGGCCACGAGAGAGAATTTTTGCAAACCTTTAATACAAGGGATGAAACTATGGTTCTATACCATGATCCCTTGTCCAAAAGAGAATCAATGGAGTGGCGTAAACCTGGCAAAGCACAGTCTCTAATGGCCAAGGTCACTCAGTCAACCAAGAAGATCATGGCCACAATCTTATGGGACTGTGAAGGAATACTCTTCATTGACTTCAAGGAGAGGAACACCACAGTAAATGGGAAGTAGTATGCTGGCTTATTGCACAGACTACGTGATTCCATAAAGAGAAAAGGCGAGGAAAGCTGAGTAGTAGTGTGCACCTGTGCACACAGCTCTTGTTGCAAAGGAAGCTGTGAGGAAATGTGGCTTCAAGGAGATCGACCATCCACCCTACAGTCCAGATCTAGCTCCCAGTGACTATTTCCTCTTCTCAAAACTCAAGAAGCACCTTCGAGGAAGAAAATTTAAGTGTGACGAAGAAGTGATGGATGCTGTTTATGCCCATTTTGCAGAAAAGACTCCTGACTATTGGGGGGAGGGGATTACATGTTAATTCAAAGATGTGAGAAGCTTATTGCAATAAAGGGTAACTATATTGAAAAATGAAGTATAGATTTTGTCTTTATCATACCTTTAAAATGGCTAGACCGGAAACTTATGGACCTACCCTAGTATATATGTTGTGGTATATGAGTAATTTTTAAGAACGAACTTAAAATGTGAGCTTGTATATCTGATCGAGAGTAAGTTTGTTATATTAGCCCGTATTTTCAGGAAGAATATTTTCAGTATTTCTAATAAAGTTTACAGTCAATGAATTGGCCATATAATTATTCCCTGTGGAGAAAAACGGAAGATAAGAGAATACGCAGTTGCAGTTTGTGTAACTGTAAGAATGTAACTGTTTCACGTGAATGACTACTCTACGATGACAACAATTAATTTATGCTATGCTATGATGCATTATTGCTTCTTAATATAAGGAATACGAAATAGTTATTGTGTTCATAATTGTACTAATCATTAAACGGATTGATATTCAAAATGAGACACTGAAAATCTGCATTAGCAGCTATTTTTAGCCACATCTACACTGCTGGCAATTAAAATTGCAATGCTCACAATAAACGCGCTAAATCGACTCTTCATTTTTTCTGGAAAAAAAAAAAAAAAACGAGTATGGCTAGAGAGCAATACCAGCAGGTGTCTGAATTTAATTAGGGGGAAATTGGGTATACCGAGAGTGTAGGATATCATTCCGAAAAATTGATGCTCGTGTACGAAATGGGTCTATAGCGAAACGAGTATGAGATCAGTGGATAGAGGTAAGATCAACACATACAGGCGAAGTATCCCAACAGCTCCGTCAAACCACCGAACGAGAAGACAAGAGATTATTTCCGCGTGGTTATTATGAACATGCACAATGTGTTGCAATGTTAATGACCAGCAGTGTATGTAGAAAACAGGAATTAACAAACCACCAACATTCAGCATATTTATGACCTAGAACACGAAAATAAATTGTAATCATATGCTTCCATTTGCTGTTTGCTTTCTTTGCATCTACATGCAGAATTAAATGTAGCTGAGTAACTGAACGAATCTCTGCACGCCACTGCCATTAAGAAATAATAACGCAGTTTCAACGTGGCCCCGCACAGTACCTGTTGTTGCTGGCGATCCCTGCTGCCGCTGCTCATCGTAGACCAATCTATGCCTGGAGTGGTAGGCATCCCGCATCGCGTAGGGCATTGTGGACAGCTGCTGTTGGTTGTCGAGGAGTAGTCCACGCTCGAGCCCTGCAAACACCATCACCATGGCGTAACAAGTGGGCTCCTCCTCTATGTTCACAGCAACAGAATTATTACCAGCACTACACCGGGAGTAAATGTAGGAAGCCAGTAGAAATCTGGCAATCTACCTTGAGACACCTAATCGAATGACATAGCCAAGAGGTAGTCAAGTGAGGTTACAACCTTTTTACCTGACCGTCCCTTGAGCCCAAGTCTTTAAGGTTACTACTACAGTACAAACAGATTTTAAGTGGCACAACACCGTAGGATGGGAAAACTATAAATCTATGAGCACAGTGTTTCCCAGACATGCTTGTCAAAGGTTATCTTTAATGTCGGATTGTGAATGTTTTTATGTTAATATTATATTAGTTTACACAAGGAATTGCGAAAGGTGGTCACCGTGGGTTAGACATGTTTTTCTAAGTTCTTTGATGTATTTAGATATTTAGCGAAAGGGAGTAGTTTCCTTAGGGCCAGTTGTATAGAGAGTTAACTTGAGTTTAGGGCATAAAATTAACCATCAGTTACACTTAACTTGGAAAATTTGGTTGTATAAATATTAATCTATGATTATTTCGTCTCAAGCTCCAATTAAATCTAACTCGCGAAATTTCATAAGTTATAACACTAACTACAGTTCAGCAATTGTTAAATAAACACTTCATAGAGTACAGAATCATAACAACTTTATTTATAAATAAACTGCTGAGTTACATTTTAATCCCATGTGGATAAAGTTTCATTCATGTTTCACTTTTCATTTCCGCGTAATAACAGCAGATAGAGTTGCGTTCAATTTAAGGTTATGTTAGATGAACCTTACGGGTAATTTATTGTACGGATTTCTAATTAATTACATCTCATGTGATGATGAATATCACCGCGCTTCTCGTGCATTTCATGAAAGAAATAATCCGTTCCAGAATTGAATGACAAACAATTCAAAATGCGATTTCGCTTAGCAACAGATGAAGAATTGTTACGTCCCCGATTACAATTACAAACTAAGCGAAATCATGCTTTGAATTTGGTGCTCACGATATTACAAAAGTTAAGGTTTTATGGGACAGGCAGCTTTCAAATAGTATTGGATGTATATTAAAGTGGAGAAAGGAAAGACTCCATAAAGTTACTAGAGCAAATGCAGCTCTGTGACTTCAGTTTATTAAAATGCCAACCTAAGAGGGTGATGTAAGAAAGGTGATGCTAGGCTTCTATAACATTCGCAACTTTCCTGGAGTTTTAGGTGCTATAGACGGCACACACATATATGCTGAAGTCTTAAGAACAGAATTATACTCTGGCAACCCCTCCCCCTTCCTCCTCATGTATGTGTTTTATCTTTATTTGAGATCGAATCTGTTTTTCTTTTTTTCAATTATTTCCTTATATTTTAGCACCAGGTTAATAATACCCTCACACTTGCTAAAATTTGCTCGCATTTATTTTAGCATTGCCTTATCCACGTTTGAAGACATAATAAGGAGAGGGGGGAAAGAAGAAGGGGAAAAAAGTCTAGGATGCAGGAAATGAGTAAATGTAGATTTTCTCAGGATGAACAGTTAATCATCAACTCGCTCTAAACGGAAACTTCTCTATTATTTCGCGATGCTGCATAGGTTTCACGGTTATTGCAAACTCGAGGTTATTTTTATGCAACAGAAATAAGGACTAACCTCTAGTTCCTACTTAAATTACAGTTACAAGTAATCTCCAGTTAGCAATTTTTATACAACTGGCCCTCAGTCTCTTACAATGAGAAGACTGATAGGAACAGATGGGTGGGTACAAAGACACACGCCGATATGCTATGGCGTTGTACGACTGAATATTGACAGAGGCTGCTACAAAGAGGAGACATATTTATGACCCGAGCTAAGAGAGGATTTGGGAGGTACGCTTTGTTCTTGAGCGAGAGTATGTGCCATCTGTTATTTCTTCATACGCTTAGTTAAAAACAAATCTATACATAGACTTTGAATTGAAAATGATCTGAGACATTAGTTGACTTCTGTGATTCCTGACTTCAAAGCCCTGTGCCATCCTGCTATTCTCAGTGAATTTCAAATGAAGAGATGAATAACTGTGTAATAAAAACTCGTAGGTTAAGAGAGAAGTTTAAAATATTGAAACTATCCTGTCACTACCCCTGCTTGGAATTCTGTCATCACTACCTATTTCAATACTATCAAAAAAGTATTCCCAGTGCCTGGTTTGGATTAAAATGTGTGAAACAAAATACTTTAAAGATAGGAAAATCTCCTGCATCATTAGCTTACCTATTTAATTCCGGGTTTAATGTTTGCAAAGTAAAATATAATAAATATATTGCTATTTGAACTTATGAAGTTCCAATATTTAAGCGTTATTGCGTCATTTTTTGGAATGATAATTTAAAGTTGACAAACATGCCGTTTTATTTATTTATTTATGGACGCTCTTTAACATCTCAGGTCATCAGCGTCCCATTCAACTCATGGAGTGAAACGGCCGACAAATTTTGCTCAGAGGCCTCTCCTTCAGGCTTGAGGTTCTTTTTCGTGCCGTAAATGTACGACACGGGACCCACGGCTTTACTTCCCTTCCGAAGGAAGCCATACTTAGCATTTTTACGCCCGCAAAAAAATCCATCGGTCCTGGCCGGGTTCGAACCCGCGTTCTTGCGAACATGCTGTGCCTTCGCTTAGCTCAGCTGAGATTTTTATGAAGGGGATTCGCGAGTCGCAAAAGTTTGGGAACCACTATACTGGCGCATCTACGTTTGGACTTTATGCACCTTTGTCTAACGGGTAATACTGAGGAAAATAGCACTGGAGGAACAAAGGGAGATAGTTTAAAAAATAAGAACGTGCAGGGGCGAAACGAACTATCCACTCACTACGCATTCGCTCCTACAAGTGCCGGGACAGTCAGAAACTCAAGAGGTAGGTACCCAGTCATTAGAATATACAGACGATTAATACTTGAACCACAGTTGTAAATAAAAAATGTAAAATTATAATCATCACGCATTTTCTCAAAGTTGAGTAATGTGATTTAGTTTGTTTTACGTAACAAATTTCAATTTCAGAATAAGAAACAACAAATTAACAAACTTACAATGGATGAACGCCCGCTAAGAAAGCAAGCACGAGGAGCACGAGATCGATATGCGCTGAACAGCCAACGAGGAGGTGAAACAAAAAACACGAACACTTAAAATACAAAGAGGACAACGAAAAGCAAGAAACAAGTGAATAAAAACGCCGGAGCATAGTTAGAGGCAAAAGGAACAGGAAAGAAAAAGAAGTAAAAGGCAAAGAAAAACAAAACGGGATAATATAAACAGATTTTCACCCAAACAATTTGTTCCTATTTCAGGGTTTTGTAACACAATACATCGAACAATACGTTCGAATTCTGTTCGGGATTGCATCCTATATGAGCGTCCAAAGGTTTCCCTACAAAGAAAATGCTACAATCATTTACCATTTTCTCTTCTCCTAGTGAACTTAAAAAACAAAAAAATTACATAAAATAGCGATGTACAACCGATTAGTTCCTAACTTATCTTACGCAATTAGCGTATTTCTCCTCTACTGTAGTAGCGTTAGCATGCGAGTCTTCCGTTAGCGAGGGAAGCTCATGGACCAGCCCGCAAAATGTTACGCTTTAAACTTACACCTTCATGGACCAGCAAAGATTTATATTTGTCTTCCTCAAAGACGGGTTATCCTTTCTCCTGCTTATTTCTGCGTTGTCTTGGGCCAGAGTAAGTACACACTTTGACTTTGAGTAGTTTTCTTACTGTTTGTTAGTGGAAAGTTGACATTCATAGTGTTGACTGTTAAGTTATAAAAAAAGAGTACATAATTTGTGACAATGTATAAAGTGGAAGTTTTATAGAATACTCCATTTTCGCGTTTGACGAAAAGTTTACTATCAAGTTGGAAGTGAAGCCATTGGACCCCATAAAGCGAAAGCTACAGGAGCTTACTGAACATGACGGCATATAATTACTGCCGTTTTTTTTTTTTTTTGTATGTTTTGAAAAAGTATCTTGACAGACAGCGTGTGAAGTGAGAAACATATAGGAATTGGATTGGAAAAGAAATAGAAAGGGCAAATTTCATTTCTGTACATGTCAACGAAATGATAGCTATCATTGTTGTGATATTACGATACATCAATAGGGGTAAACCGGTTAAAATATTTATAATATTCACTGCTGCTTCTAAATTGACTGCATACTTTAACAGCTGAATTACAAGAATCAAAACATTATAGCACAAATGTACGATGGTGCTGCAGTGTCGGGGAGGAATATAAATCTTGATAAAAGAGACCTTCCCCCCAAGCCATTTGGGTGTCATGCAGTTAGGCCCCTGGCCGCCTTCCTACAGGGGCCACGAGCAGCCACTGTAAGGGTCGTTATTTAATATTTGGGAATTCAATAAAATGAGAGATATTAAGTGTCGTATTGGCAGCACTGGAAAGAATGTTTTGATCGCACCATAACGCAAATAGCGCGCTGCCTATTGTTGTAGCTGCTGCAAAAGGTTAATTGTGGCCGTACACTCGCTGTCTGATATTCTAAGATTGGAGAGCAGTTTCATGCGTTGATTTTTAGGATAATAAGTGCCGCCTGAGCCATGTGAATGCCTGGAAAAATTACAGACAGCTTTTCCAGATTCTGCTCTTTCACGAATAGAAGTCAATAACCAGTTTGCAGTGTTTAGATGATGGGCAGCTTTGAAAAGCGAGGAGCACATAAGCGCCCAACAACAGAAGTTACAGATGAAAACATAGTTCCTGTGGAAGCCACTGCGAAGAACGATTCATGGATGACTTAGGAGTATCTAAATATCAATTCACAAATATCTTCTGAAAGCTTTGCTCACAGAAAAGCAAAATGCAGCTAGGGTGGAAGGGTGCCAGGTTCGTCGTTTCGACAATGGCGGCTCCCAACTAATCTATATCTTCCCATATGAGGAAAGCTGAATTTACCAAAATGACCCGAAATCAAAGATGCAGTGCAAACTGGGCCTTCCTAAATGACGACTTCTATGTGAAGGTTAAGCGACGTCGGATGATGGTAGTCAGTTTCTTCTCGGCAAATGGCCATGTTGCAAGCATTCCACTCTAGGGAATTTATAGTGCCACTACCAACTGGGTCGGTCCTGGTGGTGTAGTGGTTACCATACTTGCCTCCTATACCCAAGATCGCGGGTTCGAACCCGGCGGATCGATGGATTTTTTCGGGCGTAAAAATCCTAAGTATGGCTTCCTTCGGAAGGGAAGTAAAGCCGTGGGTCCCGTGTCGTAAATTTGCGGCACGAAAAAGAACCTCAAGCCTGAAAGAGAGGCCTCTGAGCAAAATTTGTTGGCCGTTTCACGCCCTGAGTTGAATGGGACGCTGATGACCTGCGATGTTAAAGAGCGTCCATAAATAAATCAATCAATCAATCAATCAAACTGCCAACTGGCACAGAAAGAAGTTCGAATTTGGGTTGCAGGAATTGTTGCTTCACTAGAGCACACCGCTTAGAAAACAATGTATTTTCTGCAAAAACACTGTAAGTAACACTGATGAACCACTTACCGTACAGTTCAGATATGGCTCCGTTACTTTTGCCTGTTTCCAACTGTTAAGAAAAAACTGAGAGGTCATCAGTTTGGGAGTTCAAAAGAAGCTATTGCGTATTCCGAAGAAGTGGTTGGTGTGCCATCCTGAGAAACTTTCGAACATGTGACGAGAATGACAGGTATTTTTCAAAGTCCGAAGGAGAGAAAGTGCGCATGCGTATGCAGACGGATTGAAAGACATCGAGTCTTGTAATGCAGTCAGCTGTTGCAGGAACAGTCCAAACATCTGTGCAACATGTGTATGAAACAGCAATCTAATATTAATGTGCCTAAATGAAGGTGCCTGCTTACCATCTTTGTTTGATGAGGATCTGCTCAAGACAGCTATGTTCTGCATCGAGTGCAATGCCATTTTCCGTCCTATTACAAGGCGGGACAGAAAGTACTCCGAAATTTGTTGTAGATAAGCAAGTGAAATCTGTATCCTGTCCATGGACAAAAAGCAGGGCAGGGGAAGAACTGGAGGTTTCGCTCACATCATTCCGATCGAGAATGCAAGAATTGGACGACGCAAATTTCATTGCGACCGCCTTGTAGAGGGCAGCTGCATTCTTGAGATGATCGACATGGAGAGACGCGAACACGCTGCTCAATGTAATTTATCAGCACGATTTACACAGATTCCTGGGAGATTATAGGAGGCGGATTTTCAGCTCATCTGACTGTCCACCACTGCATTTTGTGAACACGTGACAAACTGTCACACTAATAAAATCGGCCCCGCTAGAGAACTGTACTCCTCCTTTGTCTATGGGCGGCATTAGACGGGACAAAATGGATGTCCACATTTGTGAATTTTTGTGGTATCAGCAGTACAAAAAACAGCTCAGCAAACCCTTTTCAAGAGCAGGTGGAAGACATTCGCTAAGTGTAATAAGTAGATTAAACAATTAGCGCAGTTTAGGTTTAGGTATTTTAGGAGTAAGAAACTTCTGTTAGCTGCATTGTTGCTTAAGACATTATGTTGCCTACTTTGCTTCGCCATGACAGTAAGTATACTTACAATTATCACCCAGATATAAAGAATCGTGCTGTGATCGCAAAACATTTGGATAAACGTTCAAACATGCACAAATCTCGAATCTTTCAATGCGTCAGTTGCGCATGCGCACAGTGTCTGCTTTGCACTTAGAAATTTTTCTATGATTCTCGCATCGCATGTTGCAAAGAGGATGCAACTCTGTGTCGACAATGGGGAAGAGTACTTCCATAAGAAATAGCACAGTTGGTGAGTGATGTCCTTTTACTGAAGACGACCGATGGGGCTCACTTAGAATGAGCAATTTGGCGATTAGTGACAAAGTAACCGAAGAGTGGAAATGTCGAACGTTCCAAGTGCCATTTTCTAAATGTTACTGGATAAGCAAAATATACCCATCTCTGTTAGCATTTATTAACCTGTTACACCCAAAATCATTATGAAGACTTTTTACTACAAAAGTATTTTAATCACGTTCTCAAAAATACAATAGTCAGGGAGGAAAAAAAAAAACTAATAATAATAAGAAGGTTCTCTGTGCTATATGACAGAAGCGTCGGTTATAAATGCTATTCAAACTATTGTTACATTTATTTCAGGTTTTACCCGGCCAGGATCGATGGATTTTTTTCGGGCGTAAAAATCCTAAGTATGGCTTCCTTCGGAAAGGAAGTAAAGCCGTGGGTCCCGTGTCGTACATTTACGGCACGAAAAAGAACCTCAAGCCTGAAAGAGAGGCCTCTGAGCAAAATTTGTCGGCCGTTTCACGCCTTAGAGTTGAATGGGACGCTGATGACCTGAGCTGTTAAAGAGCGTCCATAAATAAAATCAATCATTAATCAATATTTCAGGTTTTAGAGAAAACAATATAAAAATAACGTTAATGATTAGCAGGGACATATAATGTTATCAAGGGCAAAAGTACAATAATGTATTATAAAACATGTCCAAACACACCAACCTTTACATTTTCTCCTCACAACTGACAGGACAAGTTTAGGTTTTCATTCTTATACAGGGCTTGAAATTGATGCCTAATAAATCAATCTCTGCTCTTCAGGAAGGAATGGTAACATGGACGGGAAGTCTTTCTTTTTTTCAACCAATAAACGGGGTTGATCTTTCAGGCGGATCACAGGTTGCTGTATATCAACCACTGATTTTTCTCTCTTTAAAACTTCAAAATCCTCCACCATTGTAATGGTATGCTCTTTTTGGCCATTTCAATGGAAGATATCGAGATACTTTAGGCGTACAGACTTCCCAAGGACGGCATGGGATCCCTTGGACGATAACATTCTGGAATCGCCAGGTTAGGCAGCTTTGGGGCGGGCAACTGCCCAAATCGAGCACGGCCGCCTGACACACCTTGTCCCAATCACAAAACTAGCTTCTGATCCTTGATTTTGATTAATTCCTATCCCAATTTCTCTCCGAATAAATGCTTTTAATAATATACAAGGATTTTCCTGATTAAAATTTTGAAACTCCCGCGTCCATCGAGCAGGTAAAGCAGCGAGCGGCTGGGTACTGCTGACTCTTGACATTCGCCTGGGAAAAATCACTGGCTTCTGGCTCTTTTAAACTTCAAAATCCTCTACCTTTGTAATGGTAAGTTCTTTTAACAGCTATCTGAGACGGAGAGATTGAGATACTTTAAGCAATGCGCACTTGTTCAATGTTAACAGTGAATCAGCAAGATTCCTAAAATCAAAGAAAGTACTTGACTCCATTGGAACTACATGAAAAGCTTTAGCTTAATCTACAATTCTACGTAATCTTGGGGGATGTAGGCCTTAAACTTCTTCTTTTCTCTACAATAACGAAATATCTATCGCAACTCAAAAAGCTATGCCCACTTGCTAAATATTTCTGTACTATGAATCTTTTCCTTTAAAAACTAATTTGTATCATGACATGACACTTAGAGAAGAGATGACAGCATAACATGGCATTAAGAACAGCGATATCTGTTAACGAGTATTTGAACTACACCCTGTATGGCACTTAGAACACGACTAGGAATATGCATCTGAGCACAGTGAAGGAATTTTTTAAATAAAACGATTGAATTTGAAAATGGCACTTATATATACTGTGCAACAACGGTAAACTGTAAACGCTTTAAGAATACATAATGAACACAGTCAAAATTATACTTTTTGTGCAGGCTGTGGACAACAAAGCAGTAGAATCTTTCCTACAAGCTAAGGAAATTCTCCTTAAGGACTACAACCTAACAGAGATGTCCGTTGTCTTTTCCGAGTTTCACACTTTAGTAATTATGTGCTTTGCGGTCTCGTTGGGCTGTTCACCAGAGATAAAGACCCCCGTCGTTCGTAGGTGTTTCCGGAATAGCAAACGTCCTGTAATTGTTCCAAAAAAACTTTCCTTTTTGATTTTTGTAGAGCCTGGCCTTAGTAGGTTTTTAGTCAAGGTGCTATTGGATGTTTTAATTATAAATTTACCCACTTCTTGGCTGGGAAAGTTCTTCCATCTTGACCATTGGTACTCTCTATGGTTCTAGTAGTTTTCTTGCTAATGTCGCAGAAAGGTTCTGGTTCTATGGAGTTTTGTCAATGCGTCTGTTGCTTCATCACCTACTAAGCCCTAGCACCTAAGTTCCGATTGAATCTTAATGAAAGTTTGAACACATTCCCATAAAAGTCTAAGAGTTGACTTGATGAGGTACTAAGTGCAGCTTGACTGCCTGTAGTATTTGTTCTCACAGAAGTTAAGCAATTTTTGTGCTGGGAAAAACTGTTGCAAAGTCCCCAAGGCTTAGGTAGATCTTTGGTTTTGGACATAATCTGCAGCTCCTCAAGAGTCATCCGTAAAGAAGCCCAATGACTCTTATGTAGTTGGTGAATTATCCCCATCCAGTAATATCGTTCTCCAATTCTGATTCTGAACGATTCTGCAAAATTTTGGTTTTTATCGAAGGTTATCCGGTCTTATGATGGCTTTCTCTCCAATTACAATGTCAAGATTCTGAGCCCATTACAGTTTTCTATAGAAGAATTAATTACAAATATGTAATTTGCAGCTTAGTTTCACAATTGTAAACTTTAATCTGGACCGCTATTTGCAGGGCATTATTAGAGAGATGAAGAAAGAAAGCGAGAGAAAAAAAAGCAGCTTTCAAAATGTTTCGAAAGAAAAAGAAAAATTTGCTGCCGGAAAGTAATTACTGCACACGCCAATCCAAATGCGACAATGAAGGGGTCGTCTTATAATCAGCAGGAGAGAAAGCAAGGCAAAAAAATTCCAATGTTATTATTTTTCCGCTTTCTTCCTATTTCTTTCAGGAGTAAAATGTTTTTAAAACTGCATTGGTTAGTGACAGAAAGGCACTTACTCAGATGCTCGCTTACTCTCCCAGTCTCTCTCCCTTCGGATTTCTCAAACTATTCCCATAATAGTTCAAATTAGTCAAATAATCTCTTGTAATATCTTTATCGATCTTAAGACGTATGTGCTTCTAAACAAACATTTTCGCTATAAGCAATAAAAGCGACATATAAAATTCACAGCATACAGTAGGTGGCTCAGCAAGCTGCCAACATATGAGCATGTCTGTAAGGAAATACGAATCGTTTTGCATCACATTATGTGTTGGCATGGAGTGTGACGTCATACAAGGTCAAGTAGAGCGTGTGTGTATGGCGCAGCGTTGCATCACCGTCACGCTTTAAATATTGTTTTATTGCATATGGAGATATACCAAATTTCAAGGTTAATATATCTCCTTTTTTCTTCTTTTTCATGAAAGGACGATTAAAACCTGTTGGCCTCCATAGCATCCGTTGTTCTCTACGGAAAAATCTATTGAGTTCAATCACTATTAGAAGTTTGTATTGCTATTTATGGTATGAAACGGGATATCGTCTACGTTAACAGTTCAGTGCCTATTACTGTTGAAGAATTTCACAAAAGCCTTTGTTCCATTCTGCTGCCTTGAGCAGATATTTCAATTGACGTGTTCTGTCATATTTGTACCCTTAAAACTCCTTGATCGATGTGACTTTTGTCAAGGACGCATGTTTCAACTTCACACGTATTAAACATGGCTCTCTAGAAAACCATTTTGTTGTGTGGCATCAATGAAACAACGGGGAAATGGAACGCTTTCAGACATTTATGTCCACATGAGCAGCTAAAACGCTGTCTTTACACGTTTTTCAATACATAAAGATGAAAATGCTATGCATAATATAAAGAGAAATGTGTAAGAAAACGAGGAAAAGGAGGAGGGGAGAGAACGGAAAAACACCAGTCAATTTTGCCGAAAACTTGTTGCTGTATCTTTTAGATTATCAATTTAAGATGAGCGGCATACACTTCTATTTATAAATTTTCACTCTGCTTAGAAGTGGTTCAGATTATGGGGCATAATGTTGTTTTCTTTTCCTTCTTCTTAAGAGTCATTATTTGCTTAATAACCTCAAAGTTTAATAAAAAAAACTGCATAAATAGTAAACATTTTTCTTTCGACGCCTCCTATACATAATCTACCACTGTGATTCTGAGAAGCTTGAAATCTGAATTTTAAGTTATGTAAATGCTAAATATAGCCGTTGTGGGTGGATGGTTTTTAATACATTGTATCTTCGGGGCCCCGGTTTCTTGGAAACTTGTTGCAGACTTGAAAAGTCGTTGCAGACTGCAACATTTATTCAAGCTGTTAAGGGGACACGGGGTGTGAATTTTCAAAGCTCCACATTTTTGTATGGATTTTTCTTAAATTTTTACTGTGATTGCAGAGCTATGATGTTAATATGTATACCAAATTTCAAATTGGATAAATACTTTGCGAACTATAAACTATAGGATAAATTTTACTACGTAAATATGTCGCAAAATCAAAATGTCCTACGTGGCTCATGAGCTGAGAAAATTTGTTGGCATTTTTGCAAATGGAGTTTTAACCAAATACAACATTTTTACTGAAAGATGTTGTAAATAAATTTGAGGAGTGAACTGTGATAATTCTTTTAAATCTATAAGAAAATTAAATCTTTAGAATTAAAGCGATTTCCACAGAATTTTTATAAATAATTATTGGTGTTAGCATATATTTTTTCTTATAGATTATTACGATGAATACTCCTGCACATTTTGAGCAATTAACTGAAATAAAACAGAAGCTGTTACACCTTTGAATGCGTAAAAATGAAGTTTTGAGGGAAAAAAAAAATGACCAATTTTGGCCAAAAACTCCTTCCAGAGTCCCTTAAACATGTGAAATAGTTGATGCGCCAAGCGCTGGAATTTTAATTTTAAAAAATCCGGTAAAAAACCTTTACTTCGGACTTATATTCAATCTGACTTTAAGAAACGCTCTGCAAAATCTTTGCCTACTAAATGCTATCGGATTGCATTTGGTACTTAGTCATCACACAGGCGTATACAGGATGAATCCGAACTCTACCGACAAACTTTCACGAGTTGTTCAGAGATCTTTTCTGGATGTTTTATATAAGGAACCCATGGCCTCCTGTTCCTTGGCCAGCTCGATCACCCGATCTGACACCTATAGACTTTTTAGCGGGAGTGGGGGGGGGGTCACGTGAAGAGCCTTGCGCATATGACTTCTATCGAAACTAATATGGACCTGGTTGCTAAGATTGTAGCGTTCGCTGACGATGTGCGCAATTTCCTGGGTTTTCTTTAATGGTGTTTAATGTCCGTTTTTACAACAGAGGCGGATCTCCTGAATGCTAGAGCGTGTGCGACCGTTCGTGAGACGTTGCTGTGAAGTTTGTCGTGATCAGGGCGGTCGACGGTTTGAACATTTACTTTAACAGTGTAAAAGTGTAATTTGGACCTTTTCGTGACCTTTTTGTAATGTTTGGTTATCTATCCTTAAAATGTACAATTGCAATTGTCAGGAGGTGATGAGCAGTTGATTAATTGGTGGCGGAACGTAATGTAAACTCGTTCTACAGCAGTCAAATGTTGTGATTTGTTTGGAAACAATCATATTCGGAGTAAGCAGACACAAAGGTGGTTCAGCTATTACGAAACGAAAGCAAAACACTTAGAAAAGATTTCTGAAGTCCTTGTGAAAGTTTGTCGGTGCAGTTCGGATTCACTTTTACATGCCAAAATCTCAATACGGCGAATTTTAATTAACTTCAAGTTTAATTATAGTCGTCTAAAAATTAGTTGGATAATGTTTCGTTGCAAATGTGCCAAATCCTATAGCAACTGCAGACAGCGTCAAGTGAGATCGGATAAGATTCATAGGCTTATAAGGAACGCAAACTCTTGCCTTGGATTGTTGGTCTAATTGCTGACTATGTCTATTGGCAATAAGATTTTCTTTCATTTTATTCAATCAATTTATACATCGCTAAAGTTCTGGTTTGCTGCACCTCTCTTTGATAAACTAGTTTATTTCGTGGGTGGATGTTAATATTCTCCACTTCTTTGGAAATTGCAACATGTCCGAAAATATTAATGACTACAATCGCCTCATAAATATCCATTTGCATGAAGAACAGCCACAGGTAAGAACCCCTCCCCCTGTTTAATATCAATAAATCAACAACTGTGATAAAGCATTTAATAATTACCAAGAGCAGGGATCATAATATTGTAACTGCTAGATACTTGTTTTACTATGCGGCATTGCTTAGGCGGTAACGCTCGAAACTCGCACTATGAGACGTTTTAGTGATTTCCTGGTCACTACACCGTCCCCCGGAACGGCAATACTGTGTATCCATTCTCCCAGAGGCCAAAATGTCCGTTTCCAACTACTCTTTCCCTATTATACGAGGATAGGTCCATAAGTTTCCGGCCTAACCATTGTCTACGTATGATTAGAGACAAAATCTATATTCCACTTTTGAATATAGTTATCCTTTATTGCAATCCATTTCTCACATATTTGAATTAACATTTTATCCCCTCCACCCAAAAATAGTCAAAAGTCTTGTCTGCAAAATGGACATAAACAGCATCCATCACGTCTTCGCCATACTTAAATTTCCTTCCTCAAAGGCCCTACTTGAGTTTTGAGAAGAGGAAATAGTCACTGGGCTGTAGAGTGGATGGTTGATCTCCTTGAAGCCACATTTCTTCACCGCTTCCTTTGCAACAAGAGCTGCGTGCACAGGCGCGTTCGTGAAAAAGGCGCACACCACCACTCAGCGTTTCTCGCCTTTTCTCTTTCATGGCAGCACGTAGTCTGTGCAGTAGTTCAGCATAGTACTCCCCATTTACTGTGGTGTTCCTTTCCTTGAAGTCAATGAAGAATTTCTTCACAGTCCCAAAAGATTGTGGTCATGATTTTCTTGATTGAATAAGTGACCTTGGCCTTTGGAGGCGGTCCTTCGCCAGGTTTTCTCTTTTGCACAAGGTATCATAGTAAAGGACCACAGTTCATCTCCTGTAACAGTGATTTGCACATTTTTCTCTCGTTGCCACGGTAGAGCTCCATTAATGCCTGACAACAGATGACTTCTGGACTAGGAAAGAAGTCTAGGCACTTCTCTTGCAATAACCTATTAATGTTTAAATGTTCATGAATGGTTTGAAGGACTTGTTTTAGAAAGGCCCAACCTTGCTGCTATTTCTGTAACTTTGAGCCGCTGGTCTGCCATAATTTCTCCTTCCACAAGAGCGATGTTTTCATGAGTGAGCACCTCCATGGGCCAACCTGCACACTCTTCGCCTTCAATGATTTCTCAACCCATTCGAGAAAGTTTGGCCCATTCTTTTCCCGTAGAATATGAGGGGGATGCTTCCCCACATACACCGTCTAATTATTTCATTTGGAGTAACTCCTTCTTTTGTGAAGAACTTTAATAACAGTCCACTCCTTTTTTAAATATGTCACAATACGCGTAGCCTTCTTTATGCAATTATATCTGAACAACTGAACACAGCGGAACGGAAGTTACAGCTGCAATTTTTTATTTAACAGATAAGGTATGGCACTAGATAAGGTTTTGTGAAGCCGATAATCCTTATCGGCGAGGCCGGAAACTTATGGCCCTACCCTCGTATCTACTTTCTTAAATGGAAACCGCAATACCTTTAGACAAATGGAAATTATGGAAAGTACGATTGATACTTCACATTTACTGACCTCAAAAACATCTGCTCAATAGTGTGTAGAGTTTTTTCAGGTTTCACATCTCGTTTACAGGAACTTTGGTCCAAGCAACTTGCAGTCGTTCATTAAAGTCCCAAACAGTCTATGCTGAACAAAGATTAAAGTTAAATAGATGCTCTGTCATGCCCGACAATATTCTTTATGGACGACAAATCTGACCATTCGGGCTCTTTTAAAAGATGTAGGTGTTCCTGAAAAAAAATGCTGAATGGGGACATCGTTATCCTGATGAAAATCAATAAAGATAACATTCTATTATTGGAATAATACATTGGCCAACATTCTGACAATCTCTTGACTGTTAGACTATTGTGAACGATGAACTTCACTTCTTTACATGTTGGCAACGAAAGTTTCTATAATTTTTGTGCAGAGATGAGAACGGCGATAAATGCTCTACACATAGATCTTCTTCAGCAGAAACGAGCATGTGCAAAGGCAGCACATCTCCTTATCAAGCGATCTTACCACATGATGTAAATAAGGGTGCTTCAGTGTCAGGCAGACCAGAGATTTCTGTACTTTAATGCTCAGCACTTCGGCGAATCGACCAGCCCAATAATAGGATTTCGCTTATTATGGTTGACAAGGGTTCGCAGCTATGATTGGCGCGTTAAAGTTTGAAACACTTAAAAGGTACATTAGTCACCATTATTAAGCAAGAATATGCTGGAACTGCCTCCTTTCATTTTTCATACATTTCTGTCTTCGGCTTATGAAATTAACCATTACCATCTGCAATTCCTCTGAGAAATAGAAGAAATTATTCACAAATGTTATTTTTCAGTTCTTCTGTATGTGGATTTGTCTTGTACGCCATGGATAAAATCACGGGGCTTAAATCTGGGCACCGAAAGGGATATATGCTGTTAGTGATAACTTTGTCTCAAACATTTCACGAATTGTATGCAAGAAGAATTGGGCTGTATGTGCCGTTGAAAAGGATAGTCGCGGATCTAGGTTTTCTCACAGTTAATTCACGGAAAAGGGGTTACAAAACATTCTGCACATAGTTAATAGTTTCTTAAAAAAAAAAAAAAATAGGGTTTCTCTCGCTGCAAATGGCGCATCACCCTGCATGAATCCTCGCGAATAATTTTTCTTAACTCCATTATCGGCTGTTGTTTTGTTAATTAACATACCCAAGTAGGTGGAACCAAGATTTGTCAAAGAAAATTAGATTACGGTGGATTTCTCCGTCAACACATTATTCAAAATCCATTCACAAAATCTACTACTGGATGCATGGTCACCCGGTTTAAGTTCTTGCACTGCAGTAATTTTATACAGTTACAACCTCAGCAGGTCTAAGGGATAGGAAAGTCCCATTTGCTGGGAAAGACGTCGAAGTGATTTTTGGGGGAACGTTCCAGAGCAGGTACAATGTTCTATCGTTTCTTCTGTAAATACTGTACGTGGCTTTGTATGCTTTTTATCAAAAAATACTTTCCGTTTCACGAACTTTATGTACCTATCTGTGAATCGAACTCCCACTTGAAGTTGAATATCAGGAAATCTCTCTTGAAAGAATCTCCGTACTTCACTTGTCAATTCCGTATGCACGCACGAATCGTAAATAAATACTATTTGGAACCATATTTGAACCATATTAACACGCAATACATTGTATTACGTCGCCTAATGAATATTTAACACACTATTACACAACACACAAAAACAAGTCCGTACGTTCTTAGAATGAAATTTGTTCTCACCTCCTCCCAGCCGCCGCGGCCGGCTTTCAAGCATAGGAACGAGACGAGAACGGCAAAGCTCAACTGGGCTAAATGCACGAGCGGTCCCGCGAAGGAAATATCACCCAGTATTTAAGAGCTACTAAGACCGAAAACGAGTCCGCTTTGCATACAGAACTATAGACACTCTTAACACAAGGGATTCTAAGTAAAACTACAGTTACATGTTTCGTCTTATACAAGCTGAGGGAAGGGTATGTATAGGTGGGAAATAGAATCACGGAAACACACTATATTCCACAAGTTTGGGTTATCCGTCTTCAGCATTGCATTTTCAATGTGACGGAACGTACTCGTATCAGTGACTTGCGTTTTTCTTGCATAGCGGACAAAATGACATCGGAAATGAACTTTTGTACATAGGACTGAACCATTGGAATAACTATAACGCTTTAACTTATATTTTTTGCATAAAATTTTTCGGAAAAGACAAACAAAGTGTTCTGCCTTGTAATTAGCTCCGTTATAAACACAATGTTACACTCCGTTCACTGGTATTTTAGATAGTGGGAGGGGTAGTACCTGGCCGTGTTAAAGAATAATTCAAGCATATCGGCTCGCGACAATGACTACACACCAAGCGCACATGTCAGAAGTGTTTGAAAAAGGTATACCTAATTTAAAAATCTATTCTGTGTTACAATTAGGTTATTTACGTCATAAAAACACATGAATTGTACGTTACATAGGAGCAAATGGAGTAACATACTTATTAATCCTGAAATAGTCATATTTAGGTAATTTAAATAATGACTACGGTGTATTTTCGACTAGGAACATGTTTTCCACTGCAGGTTGGCTTGCGCCAATCGGTCCGAGGCCATGCTCACACTTTACGCCTGGCCAAAATACCAGTGAACAGACAGTACGATAACTTTGGAATAGCACGAAAGGAGCACTGTGACTATGGGTACAGCAAAGCCACCTACTCTACATAGTTACGTAATGAGAAAGAGGAGAGCGACATTTCGAATCCTGTTATGTCGCTCATTTCTTTCACTATGCTAATGATGAAGCGCCCGATATATAGAGCTAGTCATGAAACACTACAGAACACAGAGGAATGACTGCTGCAGTTGCAGTGTGTTTAACCGCTAGCAAAGAGGAGTGGCGTTAAAATACACGTAACCGGAGTATTTTCTCAATTAAATCAAATACATTAAATATTTGCTCATAGTGAAAATGGACAACTGCTAATAATTTTGGTTCAGTCGGTATAGACCAGTTGAGAAAGAGAGAGAAAGGAGAGAATTTACATATTAGGAAATGTCTTGCAACGTGCATTTCTACAAGATATTAGTTTTCTGTGATTATTAAAGCCTTACCCTGAAGCGTTGCTCGAGTAGCTCAGCCTTCCTGGGGTCCAGCACGGGCTGGAAGTGGGGCTCCATCTTAACGCCGGCACCTCCTGCAACACCACATCATCCTTTTAATACGTTACCATTGTATTGATTTTGTCGCAGTGCCAACTTCCTCCTGGGATCGAACCCGGAGCATTGTGTATGGCACGGGAAAGCTACACGAGTCAATTTTCTAACCAGAACTGTGATTTTATAAGATTAATTTTTGAAGAAAAGTCCTTCACAATATAACAATGTCAAGCAAAGGTAACATTCCTGATCACCCGAAAGAATCCGGATTCGATTCATGACAATATAAACTGCCCTTACACTAAGTTTTAATTTTAGTTCTCTTTAAGAGAGGGTGAGCACAGGCTAAACTTTACCTTTAAAGGAATCCCGGTTCAAATGTAAAACTTTTATTCCTTTATACAACTGAAGCCTCGTGTTTCACAACGGCACAAATCCACTTTTTGGAACTATGTGAGCATCGCTGAACTCTTATTTGGTATTCAAAACAACGCAAGTCTCCAGCATTTTTCACGTGTTAGTGACACTGAGTTTCATAAGGATACAAGTGCAAGCCTGTGTTATTCTGGAAGGCAAGTAACACGAGTTTAAAAAGAAATAACTATTTTTAAGTATTTCACTTTAGTTATGTTATGTGTACTCAACAAAACAACATGCACAAATGGTTATGTGATCCGAAATTTTCTTAAACATAGCTAAGTAAACGTAAACAGGATGTCCTTCACATAGCTGATGATGGATGCCTAATGCAAAACCCGTCCAAAATTCACAGTTAACGTGGAATACAGAATTATTAAAGATTATATGACATTTTTTCCAAAGTTAAGAAATCCCTTCCCGATGTTAACAGCAAGAAAAATGAAAAATGGCATCTTACAAAATAACAGAATACGGATCAAATAAATGGTCATCGAGAAGTCGCTCCGCAACGGAAGCACATTCGGGTAGCAGAACTGATTGAGGGTATAGTTCACTTAACCACCAAGGCAAGCACACACCCCAGGGTCCAAACTTTAGCAAAAGCGGGTGAACCACCAGCTAAAAACAAGGAAGGGAGGAAGGAATGTCAGAAATGTACGAGTACCAACTTTTTCCTGTGCAGTACACATCGCTCGAGTGTGGAGGAACTTGTCGATGACCCGTTATAACTAAAGTAAAACATCATGTGGATTAGTTACATAAGCATTCGTAATCAAGGGAAAGTTAACTAACCAAGAAAGACCTTACACAAATGAAATTCTCCTAAGAGTTGCTTGTGCAAGGGGTGTTGCAAAATATATTTCCTCAATTTTGCCTAAAAACAATGTCATTTTCAAGACATTTGACAGTATAATGAAGATTAGGTTTCTAATG
This sequence comes from Metallyticus violacea, assembly GCA_030762175.1. Classification (NCBI taxonomy): domain Eukaryota; kingdom Metazoa; phylum Arthropoda; class Insecta; order Mantodea; family Metallyticidae; genus Metallyticus; species Metallyticus violacea. The sequence goes on along the minus strand of CM060836.1, from coordinate 101,921,558 downwards.
CTAAGGGTCTAAAAAGCGAAGTACGAGGGTAGATTCATAAGTTTCCGATCTAACCATTTTCTAGGTATAATAAAGACAAAAGCTATATTTCACTTTTCAATATAGTTACCCTTTATTGCAATACACTTCTCACATCTTTGAATGAACATTTCAATCCCCACCCCCCCCAAAAATAGGTACACGTCTTGTCTGCAAAATAGACATAAACAGCATCCATCATTTCTTCGTCACACTTAAATTTCCTTCCTCGAAGGTCCTTCTTGAATTTTGAGAAGAGGAAATAGTCAATGAGAGCTAGATCTGGGCTGCAGGGTATATGGTCGATCTTGAAGTCACATTTCTTCACAGCTTCCTTTGGTGCAAAGGCGCGTTGTCGTAAAGAAGGCACACACCACCACTAAGCTTTACTCGCCTAATCTCTTTGATGGAAGCACGTAGCCTGTGCAGTAGATCAGCATAGTACTCTCCCATTTACTGTGGTGCTCCTCTCCTTGAAGTCAATGAAGAGTATCCCTTCACAGTCCCAAAAGATTGTGGCCATGATCTTCTTGGTTGACTGAGTGACCTTGGCCATTAGAGGCGGTGCTTCGCCAGATTTACGCCACTCCATGGATTCTTTTGGACAAGGGATCACAGCAGAGGACCTTAATTTCATCTCCTTAGCAATGTTTTTACAGAACTTCTCTCTCGTGGCCACGGCAGAGCTCCAAAAATGCCTGACAACAGATGACTTGTTGCTGCTTTTTGGACTGAGGATAGAAGTCTAGGTACTAACCTTATTCATATTTAAATATTCATGATTAATTCGAAGGACTGTTGTTTTAGGACGGACCAACCTTACTGCTATTTCTGTAACTTAGAGCCGCAGTTCTTCCATAATTTCTCTCCTTCCACAAGAGCAATGTTTTCAAGAGTGAGCACCTCCAAGAACAGATCAGCACGCTCTTCGTTTTCAATGCTTTCTCGAACCATTCGAAAAGTTTGGCCCATTCTTTTACGGTAGAATATGAGGGAGATGCTTCCCCATACACACCCTCTACCGCTGTTTAATTTCATTTGGAGTGAGTCCTTCTTTTGTGAAGAACTTAATAACAGCTCGATGTTCCATTTTGAACATGTTACAGTCTTCTACACATAGCCTTCTTTAAGCAACTATATCTGAACTGAACACAGCGGAGCGGAAGTTACAGCTGCAATTATTTACTAAACAAATAAGATATGATACTAAATAGGGATTTTGTGAAGAGGATAATCCTTATCAGCGAGGCTGTAAACTTATGGGCCTACCATCGTATGGGACTCTTGGTGAAGGGAAGAAAACTCAATTTTGTTTCTTGTATGACTTAATTAAGAAAATGAAAGGCTGAACTTATGCAAAGTCATTGCTATCTTTATTTCCAAACATTATTGCATGCAAAGTGAGCACATTCTTCTTCCAAATCAAAGTTTTAGTATCTAAAATCTAGCGAGTTCATAATCCATTATAGTCAAAATACTTGTGGTTATCTGGCGTATAAATAAGCCAAAATTTATTGGAGGGGGGGGGCTCTTATTTCATTTCATTTTCATTTTCATGACACTTTTAGCTTTTATTCGGTTTTCTTCTCCTTATACTGTTATATATTTGGATATAAAAATATTTCACTTTTTCATCCACTTTTAATGCCCTATATCTAGAACAACCCAAGGGGTCAATTTGACCCCTATATACTTATAGCGTAACAGCTCAGTAAAACTTTCGATAAATGACCAGCATTACAGTTACAGTAATCAACAATGTGCGGAGAGAAATATTGGGTCATTGTTGGGACTGGGCATGTGTGTAAACTATCAGCTTTTATCTGCAAATTGTATGTTCCCAGTTAGGTTGTGTGTTCAAGACGGTTGCTTGTCGTGAATCATGCGCGAGTTTTTAGAGAGTTCCGATGTTGAATCAGAAATGCACCTATCAGACGCAGATAGTAAATTTATGCCAAAAACCAGTGACAGTGAAGTAAATGTTAGCGAGCATTTCTTATCCGAAGCGGGTGCAAGCGGGTCCTCAACCACTGCCTCAAGTCTTCTCAATATGTAGAGATAATCACTTGCCTCGTAAATCCAAGATCGCGGGTTCGATCCCAGCTAGAACCAATTGATTTTTTTTTCGGGCTAAAAATCCTAAGTGTGGCTTCCTTTGGAAGGGAAGTAAAGCCGTGGGTCCCGTGACGTACATTTACGGCACGATAAAGAACATCAAGCGTGAAAAAAGTGGGCTTCTGAGCAAAATTTGTCGGCCGTTTCATGCCCTGATTTTAATGGGACGTTGATGACCTGAGATGTTAAAGAGCGTCCGCAAATACCCCCTCCCCCAAAAAATCAGTCATCTCAGCAAGGTCGGGCTCCATCAGATTCCTCCACAGTGAAAATGGTGGCTAGAGAGGGATATAACTATTTTCATCAAGGAGATGGGCTGCTGTAAATGTCCTAAACGAGCGAGAAGGTCCCAGTACATATTCTTTCCGAGTGCACGACTCTCCCATCAGTGCTTATGTCTATTCTTTGATGAACTGATGCTTTGTCTCATAAATAAGTATACAGAATCCAATGCTCGGATGCAACTGAAACACCAATGGAAAGTTTCACTCGAGGAACTGTAGCAAATGATCGCCATCATGTACTCCCGAGGAGTAATCTGTATGAAAGGCTATGTCAGTAGATGATCTTTGGTCGCCTTTCTGGGGACCTGCATTCATCAAGGACAAAATGTCAAGAGAGATTTCAGCAGTTGCTCAGATTTCTCCAATTTGATGATAAATGAACCCCAGCTGAATGATTTCCAACTGAGGATTCACTATTGTATCTGAAACTTGGAATAGATTTGTGGAAAACTGTCCCCATTGTCATCGTTCAGGAGAAAATAGAACAATTGATGAGCAATTACTTCCAAGCAAACCAAGGTGCTGGTTTACTCAATTTATGTGCAACAAACCTTACAAATATGGTTTGAAATACTGGATCGCAGCAGATGCAGCATCAAAAAATATCTGTAATGCCATATCATACCTAGGTAAAGAGGGAGGGAAATATGCCGATCTACGTCTAATGGCGCCGTTTCTAAATCAAGGAAGGAACGTGACGACACAGACAACTTCTTCACATCTCTTCCACCTGCCAAGAAACTCCAACAGAAGTAAACGACATTGATCGGAATAATGAACAAAATTCATCATGAAATTCCTACAGAGGTTAAAAAAAGCAGCGAATACACCACTCCATTCCACCACCATCTTGCGATCGACTGATGGCAGGGATTGTACCTGACTGTTATAAAGCAAAGAAAAATAAGCATTTCCTACTTTTCGGTACACTGCTATCTGACGTGGACGTGAGCAAAGAAGATAAGAAGCAGCCAGGAACTATAACCTTCTGCAATAACCAAATATGGGGTAGAGGCCTTGCCCAGATGACTCGTAAATATTCCACAAATGTAGAAGATGGCCATGCACGTTTTCTACAATATCCTGGACATTACAGCAATCAATGCATAGGTCACCTATAATGAAAAGAACAGAGGAAGAAGTTCCTCCTTAGGCTGGTGAATAAACTGAAAGGTGGAAACACAAGAAGAAGAGCAACAAGAGGAAGAGGCCATAGACTTTCTAAAAAGCGAAACAAATGCCAAACAGTCTGCGTAAAGGAAACAAAACAAATGATGTTTTGTGAGAAGTGCCTCAAAGAGCTGTGTGTGGAAAGTGTGCATAAAAAATACAGATCAACTGTGCAAAATGCGTGTAAGAAGTTCATAAAAACAATTATAATCCTTCTGAGAAACACTAGTAGGTGCAATACAGCCATGAACTGAAAAGCAGAAGCTAAATTTTCAGATGAAGAGTAATGCACAAAATTTTCAAGTTAAATGTTTAAGCACAATTTAATATTCACTTGTATATTGTACTGAAAGCATTTATAAATTCGAATAAAGCTATTAATGAATAAAATAATAAAGTATTGCATGATTATATGGTGCGGGTTATAACGACCCCTTTCCGTTGTAGATATATCGGATTCTTGACTAGGGTTAATGCATTTTCTTTCATATTTATTTATTGTCGCTTTTGACTGCGTTGGTCTGCAGATAATTATAAACTTGAATACTGTATGTGTAGTCTGTAGGGATGAATGAAATGAATTAAGGTGGTTCGGATCGGCACCCTAAAGCTATCACGCACTCATCTAATCAGGGCTAGGAAAAACTCCCAGACAGCTTGACCTTACCGAGAATCGAATCAGGACCTACGGATTAGTAGTCGCAAACACTACCACTAGACCATGGTCATTAATATCTTATTATGTACTTACACATAAGAATCAAGTTCTAAATAGAATATTTTGCACTTAGATAAATATATGCTTAAGGGAAGACCGTATGGCCTATAACTAACCAATGAAAAATTACTTCTTGAGATTCGTTACCTCAGAAAGCATGCAAACTATCACCTTTTTGTAATTTTGTAATTTTTTGTGTTTGACAATCTAAGTATTTTGTCATTTCTGTACTAAAACAATAACAAACATCACACTTTGAGACGACGACCCCCCCCCCCCGAAACATTAATTTACAACCAAAAGAACACATTTATTTTCCATTAAAACCAGTGCAATGATATAAAAACGTATTATTCTAGTATCATACGTACATTTGAACAAAACGTCAAAATCTCATTGGGAAGAAGAGATCTAGGACAGCAGAATGTGTTTGTCACCTGAATTTTGATACTGTGATTGTTGCTGTAGTTCCCCTTTCAAAAAAGTGATCTCCTAATATTTCGGAACCTCTTTTTTTCAGTATAAATTACCCATTTTCTCAGGTACTATAGAAAACCGTCCAATGAAAACGCGATACTTGTTTGGTTTTACATTATATATGAGCTTGGATTGAATACAATTAAATTAGAGCACTTCAGTTAAAATATGTGGTATTTATCATTATTATTATTATTATTATTATTATTATTATTATTATTATTATTATTATACAGTAATTACAGAACAGTATGCTGCCAAGCATAAAAAATGGAAGAGATAATAAAACTTATGTATATTATAACGTTGCAATCTTCCCATAATGTTCCATGGCTTGACACTAGTCATTATAGCCAAGAATAACTATTTTCTTTTTGTCAGTCCATTAGGTACTATGCTTTGTAATGGGTATTTCGTGGTTTTGTCGCCCGGACAAAAGCGGGTCAGCAGTTATATCGCTAACTTCCGGAGAATCGGATGTAATATCTACACATCTGATTCCGAAAGATGAACTGATGCGCGTAAATGATAACCATCTAAAAAGACGCCAGAAATGTATGGATAATAATAATAATAATAATAATAATAATAATAATAATAATAATAACAACAGAATAACATTTCCAACATCTTCTGTCATGAGACACTTGCTTATTTTCATTGTAATATCTATGTAACTTTAATCAGTTATATAGATTTTACATTTGCTTCGACGGGAGTTATCATTCTGTCGACCCGCCAGCTACCGTAAATAGGACGACAAACCATGAAACACGCTGTGTTTTGAAAAGCCATATAACAGACTCAATCGCTTATTTGTTGGGTACTGAAACATTTACTTTAAACTATTATTATTAAATATTATTTCTATAACCACGAAGACTAGCAGTTGATGATTTATAGTTGCTTATTCAATGTTCCTCTCGGTCAAAATTGGTTTAAAGATAAGAGTCCCCTATGGTGTTATCATTTTAGTTTTTTGATTGCCTGCATGTAATTGGTAAATGATAACTTCAACGGAAGTCTCAAGCACGCATGTTTAATTACGGCGTATTCCAATAATTGAGTATTAGTCTAAATGAATTGTTTCTTCTCTATTCCTCTCATAGACTTAACACGACATAATTATTCATGAATTGACATTGCAAATACTTTTTATGTGTGATTTGTCACTTTGACCGCATTAGTCATCTTACAACATAATACTATAGATGTAAATATGTAGCTATGAATGAAATTAATGACGGCACAAATGAGTTCGGAGTCCTTGACACTTAAAACAATCTGGCATTCACCTGCTCAAAGTATGTAAAGGCTCGGAAAAAACCTTACACAGATAGCTTGACCTAACCAAGATTCGAACCCAGGACATCCGGATTAGTGGTCGCAAAAATTATTACTAGACCATTGGTATTGAATGCATAAAGAACGCACGTACTTAAAACACAGTGATTAGTTAGCAATCATGTAGGCTAATATGCAGTATTATACAGGCATTACCGACAAACTTTCACGAGTTGTTCGGGGATCTTTTCAGGGTATTTTGATATAAGGAACTCATGGTCTCCGGTGGCTCATTACCGGATAATTTCATTGTTTTCGTTTTGTAATAACTCAACCACCTGCTTACTCGGAATCCAAACAAAGCACATTTGACTGCTGTAGAGCGTGTCCACATTACCGTCACCAATTAATCAACTACTCAACACCTCCTGAGAATTGCAATTATTTATTTTTAAAGGATAGAACACCAAACATTACAAAAAAATTACACGAAGAAACCCAAATTACACTGTTATAGCATTTAAAGTAAATGCTCAAAATGTTGTCCGCCATGATCACGATAAACTTAATGGACTGTCTAAATGACTGCATGTAATACACGCATGGATTGGTCGTGGTGGTCCTGTTCCATGGCCAGCTCGATCAACAGATCTGACACCCATGAACCTTTTCTTCTGGGGTCACGTGAAAAGCCTAGTGTACACGACTCCTGTCGGGCCGCTGACGACATGCGCCCATCTCCTGGGATGCTAGAGCGTGTACACAGTCCATGAGGCGTAGCTGTGAAGTTTGTCGTGATCATGGCGGTCGACATTTTAACATTTACTTCAAACATACACAATTTGAGTTCATTCATGTCAATTTTTGTAAAGTTTGGTCATCAATCTCTAAAAATAAATAATTGCGGGATGAGTAGTTGATTAATTGGTGGCGGATCATAATGTGAACACGTTCTACAGCAGTCAAAAATCATTTGTTTGGAAATCATATTCCGAGTAAACAGATACAAAAGTGGTTATTACAAAACGAAAACAATGGAATTGCCCAGTAATGAGCCATCGGAGACTATGGATTCCTTATATCAAAACACCCAGAAAATATTCCTGTGAAAGTTTGTAGGTAGAGCTCGGATTCATCCTGTATACAAGGTGTCCCGCTTAAAATACCAATAAAAGAAATTATCTTAATTTAAAACAGATATGGTAAAGAGAAATAAATGTATCTAGGTTTGGTAGTGCAGATCTTGCAATTTATGTAACAATAGTTTTCATAAAGATTAAAAACTGAATTAATAACAAACTGTATATTCTGTAAAGCTAGGGTTATGTAGACGACAGAACTTCACGAGTGTTTTTGGTTAGGACAAATAGAGTCTGTGAAGCATGTACAACACCCATTTCATCGAGAATATAATTTTCAAACACACGATCTCATTCCCGATTTTAAGAGAATAATGGTCTGGGATAAAAATGTTCAGGCAAACAGGAAGCTCATTGCCGAGAACTAATAAGAAAAAATGTTTCTGAAGATAATATTCAATGTATTCGAACCTGCTTTCCCAGAAGCCCCTCCCCCTGCCCCAAAATACGGAAAGCTGGTGTGCAACTCTAACTTCCTATCAATACGGTTCATAATGTTGCGCACAAAAGCCCCAGTCTACCAGCATACAAAATTCAAATAGCAGCGAATAAAGCCCGACGATAGAGACGAAAAGCTGGTTGATGTTGCGAGTGTCTTTGACAAAACTGATGAAGACAATTGACACAAGCAGTGTTTCTCTGACGAATCAACTTTCCACATATCAAGAAAAGTCAACACATACACTTGCAGAATCTGAGAAGCAAAAATCCGCTTGTTGAGACTAAACACGAAAGTGATTCGCCCCAAATTAATGTCTGGTGCGGTTTAATGAAAGATCGTGTGATAATTTCCTTCTTTTTTGCTCAGCCTTGACTGGCATACATGTTTGAGTTCTATGTTGTGTCTAGCTTCTTGCTGGAATCATTTATCAGTAACACGGAGCTGTTTCCAGCTTCGCATGCCAAGTACGATGTTTTCCTAAAGTAACTCTGAGAAAATGAACTGACAGAGGATGCGAAACCATAGCTTGGCCGCCTTGGATTTTTTCTTTATGGGGATTCATAAAGCATCAAGTGTACGGAACTAGTGCCTGACCTCAATGATTTGAACCGCAGAATCAGATTCAAAATTTCACTATATTGACATGCTGAGAATTATCTGGATAGAGATTGACAACAGGCTTGAAAACTGCTGTGCCACAAACGATAGTCATGTTGATATATACTGAGCTCGTAATGTATCAGAAAATGTTAAGTTTCCATTAAATATTTTTTTTTAATATAACGATTATAGCTATTTTACTGGTGTTTTAAACGGGATTTCTTGAATTGAGAAAACAAAATACCTAAGTCTTCCGGCAGCTCAAAGAGGACGATTAAAAAAACTTCAAACATCTACTTTGGATTCAAAACCAACTTTTTGTAAGGAAACAAAAAGTTGCTCTATCAAAATACCTATATATATATATATATATATATATATATATATATATATATGAAATAAATGACATCACTATTGTGCAGCGAGTTTCTATCAGTATACTCAGTTGATTTATTCTGAGAATTCGCCGTAGAGGGCGGAAGTATTCCTCGGAGAGGGAGGGAGAAAGGTAACGTTTATTACGTCGTAATTTGCTAACAAAATGTGGTCGTGTTGTATAGTAAGGTACTCTCAAAGCCGATACCCTTCAAGGCAAGATGCGCTCACTAGTAGTTACATCTTCCATTCAAACTGACTCGCAGTAAAGCAATAAGGTGTGAATAAATTTGATCACTCAGTATATATCTATACATATGTGATCAGATGCTTTCCCCCGCGGCGCGGTGTTTTTCCTATGAACGAGCCCCCACTTATTTGCCTTGCCGCACCATAGACGGGTAGCAAGCCTACTTATTTACTGGCGCAGTCGTAGCACAGCTATTCCCTGTTGTGTGTTGTTTCTTACCTGGACAGTATACATAAAGTGTATTATGCCTCATGTGTTTATAACGGCACAGCGTGTCTTTATGTACGACGTTAACTCAGTGGTGAAAGAATCATAGGACCAAATGCTTTTTAGCATACAGTTGATTCTGTTACTTGTGAATATCATACCTTTTTTCAAAGAATTAACCGCCAGGGTGGGTGATCATGCATTTTATTATTTTTTTTTTTCAACAGCACTCTGCCACTGCTCACAATGCGAATAGTTCCATGAGAGCAATTCACAATGTTTCCACAAGACAGAGCTATTATTGGCCACCTCTGTCCCCCGATTTAACAACCTGCAATTATTATATCTGGAATACATTGAAAAATGTCGTGTACAAGACGAACCCACATAGCATATAAGAATTCGAATATAATATTCGTAAGGAAATTGTCCAAATTTCTCAAAATGTACTACAACGACTGATGAATAATATTCTAAAGAGATGCCAAAAATGTGTGGAGAATGAAGGAGTAGTTTCAGCATCTCATTTGATAATTTGGTAAGTAATGAGCCTCTTAAATTGATTTGTGTATTGCTATGTGGTTGGTTTGTTTCATGGTTTTACCCTTCCACTAATAGCCGAGACCCGATTGGCTGATCACGAGCGACTCGCTAACCCATAGGCAAAATACTCCGGAGAAAAACAAAACTGATCGCACGATACATCCATACATGTAATAATACTGCGGTACAATAGCACAGAAATTGATGGACTCTGTGGCGTATTTTCCTCGGTTACTCCTCCTGGAGCCTCTACAGGACCAGTGTGCATTTCTTACTGATAACGTTGCCTGAAACTAATCTCAATTTGATATCTACGCCGGACAAAAGTTCACTAGAATGTGCCCTCTACCCATTGGGCATACAGTACGACTACATCCAACGGTTTAATATCGAGACTTTATCCGGAAGCGCATATATGCCAGTACATGTTACAGACTGTAATGCAGGCAGGGTCAGGTAGCGTTAGAGAAAGAGAAGACATTCCTACATGTTGTACTATATGCCGTATTTTAGCGCTGTATGCAACAAAGTTCAGTCAATTATAGAAAATAAGTGTCACTGCATCGGTACATTCTTAGTACATTAAGAGACTGTTGAAAGTAGGATAATCAGGCTGCTTATACAATTTTAACGAGTTAATGTATTTACCATTAAACATTGCTAAAACATATTTGCTAAGGGAAATGCATTTATCCGTCTGTGTTCATCAATAGACTCTAAAAATGATGTGTAGCTGTGGAACACCGAAAAAGATGGGAAAGGCGTATCAGAGTTCAGTGCTACAAAAGGCATAAGACAAATTTTTGAGATTTTGCCAAATTTGTTCAAAATATTTGAGAGTAGATTCTCGAAAACGAGAAATAAAAAATATCGAGAAAAGAGATGAATGTAAACAGCTGATTAATCCAAATTATTATTTTTTTCTCTGATGAATACGTCACAATATGACTAGAGTAACATGTCAAGTGTAAGCTTGTATGACGGGAACCTGGGTCAACAATATGACTTAATATATGGTAAATGATGTAAACGAGGAAGACATGCAAGCAAAGCATGTTATAATTAAATACCACATTCTTGAGCCTGTTATTGCCAAGCCTGGTACACGACATAAAATGGATATCTGGAATTGATTTGATCATGCAAGTAAAACACTCAGATCAATAATTCTCCCGTTTAGGATGTGATAAATGCAAAATAATGGAAGTATTGAACTGTGCTGCTGAACGCTCAATGTAGCTGTAGCTTGCTTGCTTTAGATACAGGTAAAGTATTCGTGAAATAAATAAAATAAATTTTGCAATTCCAAAAAACATGAAGATCGGCATGTGACTTACAGGGAGATGGGTGCGTTCTTAAGCATATCGATTTACTGCAGTACATTCAATTTTGCATGAACATTTAGCTGCGAAAAAAAATCTGTTCTCAATGGTTTCCGCATAATTTGACCGAAAAAAAAGGGGGGCTGGCTCGTGCATTAAATGGTCAATGAAATGTTAAAAAATACCGAAGAACTGCAAAATTCATATACAACAACGTAATAGGAGATGACACTTGGATATATTCGTATGAACTGGAAACTAAGCAACAATCCACTGCCAAGTTGAACCGAGTCCCACAAAAGTTGTTCGTTTACGAAGCATGATCGTTTGTTTCTTCCGTTGTACTGGACATGTCGTAACTATGCCTTTACAAGATTGAAGAACAGTTAATGCTGAATGATATATATATATATATATATATATATATATATATATATATATATATATATATATATATATAATTTGTTTGCTAGAAGAAAAAACAACCGAAAACTTCACATCATTCATCACGAAAATGCCAGCCCTTACCCAGCACGTTAAATATTCCATTATTTGAAAGAGAAAAATGTCGATTTAACGTCTCATTGCCCGTATTCAGCTGAATAATCGCCTAACTACTCTTTTTGTTCCTGAATGTCAAACAAAAAATGCGCGTGCAGAAATATTCATTACCTCAAGAAGCTGTTGAAGCCTTTTAAAATCCTGTTTTTTGAGATACCTACTTCAGAATGGGGAAAAATGTTTCGAGAATTGGGTTGAAGGCATGTAAAAGTGTATACATCTTAAAGAAAAATATTTTTAAAAGCGATAAAACAGCTTGTTTCTTTCCTAGTTTTGTAACAACTTAAAAGGTAACGCTCGAAATGCATCAAATTAGATGTGTATGCAGAGGACATCATTCCTGAGAGATTAGAAATGCGATTCTTCAGTAGCAGAGGAAAGATGGTGAAAATAACAAATTGGTCTTATGGGCGTGGAAGACTTCGCATGACTTAGCATGAAGGCTTTATTCAAAGTTATGCATAAAAGAATTTTGGAAGCAGAATGTGGGAAGAAAGGTCATTCTGCAGAACAGGAATTAAAAATGAAAATTAAATCCTGACCATCGTATATGAGCCATTGGAGGATTTTACAGAAGTTAAGGCATTGCAATCTCTCTGTCTTCTCAGTCTGATGGCATATTTTTCAAGTGATTGTATCCCTTGCTTATATAAAAAGTGAAAATCTGTGAATATGAAAACGTACACGAGGTTTAGATTTATACTTTTTCGTGGATGTATTTACAGCCCCGAGAAGCAGATTCCAGAAACTTTAAACACGCAAGCAATAGATAGACTGTAGATATGTTTATAACAGGTCATGCAAACTTCTCTTTAGGTGAAGAGCACAGTGACACAAAACGATAGGTATGACGTTTTAAGTTTTAAATAAACACTAACTACAAGTTAAGAAAATATATTGAGTGTAAAAATTCAACGAAGGGAATAAGCTATTCTTTTAGGTAAGCAGATTTATGAAAAACTATAAGTAAAGAAAGAATAAGAGCCCATTGGAAAATAATAATAATAATAATAATAATAATAATAATAATAATAATAATAATAATAATAATAATAATAATAATAATAATAATAATAATAAAGAGCTGCCACACTGTGAGTTTCACAATTTGCTATATTGCATTAGTAAAAGTATTTAATTTAGGAATAAGGTTCTCTAGCCCAAGCTGTATTTGCACATAAGAGTAGCCAGAGTTACAGCAACGGAAGCTACAGTGCAGCTGTTTTTAGTTGAACCAGGAAAGTAGGAGGAGATGGCATTATATTTCGCAAGCCAGTAGACAATTATTCTTAAATGCCTAATCTCAATAAACATTAATATTGAAACTATTACATTTAAAGTATGGATTAGGTTGAAACATGGAATTTACAGGACTTCGGTAATGTTGCACTGCTAAACATATCAGGATACTTTCCATATTTCACAGCCAGAAGGTGCAACCTATTACAAATGCAATTGCCACTGAGAGACTATGCAGTGCAGAATGAATGTGACAAGTGTTTCCAGTCCCTTTGACCGCCATTAGCGCAGACAGGGTCAGGTAGAAGTTTTATTTACAAAACTGAACAGGTAACTGCATCATGTATAAATCATATACAATTTATTTACATTTGACTGAAAGACTGAGGTGTTGCACCGTTTGGGATTACAGATAACATACTTGGAAGGTTGGCATGTTGTCGACCGTCCAGGTTTCGCTTAAAATGACATTTTATTCAGACAACATTTTGATCTTACCCTGGACTCCAAAATGCTTATAAATTTGCTATTTTATGCAAAGGAAGGCAGGGCAAAGTGGTCATCCCAAATAGATTAATTTTTAACATGCAATATTATAGGTAAAGAACTCATAGTTTGCCGGTAATTAGAGCAACTAACGAAATATATTATAAATATACTTTTAGCCGATGTTAATGATAAATTGGGTAATGTTTTTTTTCTAAAATACTGCACAGTGGCTAGCTCGTGAATAAATGTTATAACACATTTATCAGGAAAAATAGATTATGTTTATATATATTTTTTCCTCTTCTAATAATTTCAAGTTCTTTGTCCGCTGTCTCGCATTTTCATTTATGGCTTTAGCATTTGCTATATCCAATTTATGTGGACTTGATGTCAAATTGCTACCGAAAGAGGAGGAGGGGCTGTTTCGGTTATTTATACGTTTGACAATGTTATATCCTTAGCACTGAGGCTTCGCGGCTAATTAAGTAGCAGCTAAATGGCCATGTTTCAACTTCAACCAAACAGACTGTGTGATGCTTGTGTTTAATTTTATAAAACAAGCAGCACTGACTTCCATGCGCAATATACACAAGTTCAGTCGCCATTAACGATCCCACTACAGCCATTGGGAACTGCAGCGCCTTGAAGTCAACGTAGTTGAGAGGGGGGGGGGAGCGCGGACCTTCCTGCTGGAGATCGCTAGTTCGGCTCCCAGATCGCTACGCTTGTATTTGACGCAACGATTTCAAAATGGAGTAGTAGTAGGAGGATGATTTAAGAAAACAAGGCAACCGATGCACAGCTCGCACGGCGGCGTCACTAAAAATAGGCCTGTTGGGATTCACGTGTCTAATTGCAAGGACTTCCGTGTGCTGCTGCTACTGCTTGACCTTTCAGTGACGTGGCGACAACTGAGCATCGATCGACCGCTACGACACGACCTACTCAGTCTAAACATTGGTGACGAAAGTTATTCCCTTTGTTATCACAAAGATGAGAGGAATAATGCACATAATAAAGTCCACTTACAAGCTCGTTTTAAAGGTAACAAATAAGGCCTGTCAATTGTATACATCAATGAAACATATAAACAAGCGTTTTAACAAAAGAAAGAATATATTAATATTCGTAGGATGTTAGATGTTAGAAACCAGCGCTAACGCTTTATTTGCACGACTCGTGGAAAAGAATGCAAAATAACTTGTCACATCATTTTATACCAATAACCTTACTCGCATCTGGGCTAATTAGGTTCTGGATACTATTTCTTACTGTTATTACTAAGCACTGGAGATCTGGGCTGAAAAAACGCTAAATATAAGAAGTAATTTGAGGAATAAAAAGAAACTTTCAAGTGATGTACATAAAATAGTTTCTCCGCTTTTAACTTAAGAAGCATGAAGTTAGATGTGATCATATAGCCGAATAATTTGCTCTTGATTGAGATACTGCAATGTTCATAAATCCCGCTAGCTCAAACTCTAACGAGTAAGAACTCTCTACTATTATGCGCATCTTGAAAGTAATGAGCATAAATTAAGTTTTTACATATCAAATGCAAGGCTTTACAAGTATACATTAACGTCATCTACAAGCAACGTTTTCGTATCTAATCTCGCGTTGAGGGAAGTATTACAGGAAAGGGGGAGGGAGGTCAAAATCATATTTGTATTTATTGTACTATTTTAATATTTGAACTTTTTTGTTAATTTTGATATGATTTTCATTAATGTTCTTTGGTCCTATAAATATTTTTAATAATTTTTAAATTACGTCACCGGAGATTTTTTTTTTCCCGCGAGCACTTGTTCAATTAAAAGTTTACACCGCAGGAACTATTTTCTCTAGAACGCTGCGGTTGTCTTGAACGATATAAAAGGTTATATTTCATAAATTGGCAGTTCCCCCCCCCCATATATTATCCATTTTGTTTTACAATGTTGGAGGTTTATAGCTGGTGTTTCTCTCAAAAAGTTATTTTTTCTTCAAAATAGTTTGTTGGCTGCAATTATTGAAAAACTACACTTTTTACATAAGTTTCCCATTATTTTAAGGGTCTCTACAAGTTATCGCTTTGAAGCTTTTACCATTTATTCATTAAAAAAATAACATGTTGGGGAAAATATAAATAAGCAAACAATTTAAAATAATTTATAATTGCTTCACAGTCATAGTACTGAAGTGAAAATTGATCACCAAATTTCAATTAGGTGCATTTGTATGCTGTAAAAGTTGCATTCCATTACCTTTATATATTCCTTGAGAAAATGGAGACTGAAGTTCGTAAATTTAACATTACTAGGATAGGCCTGGCCTTTCATACTCCCATTAAACTGTACAACTCGTTAAAACAAAGCTTTTAAGAAAAGAAGCTCAGCAAGCGCTATGGTGCGATGCTATTAGCATTACATACTTATTGCCACTTTCCCTGTTTTCTTCCATAATTGGGTTCCATCGTCTTGGCGGAAATCGAACCCGCAACTCTCTTTGGTAGCACGCCGCCGTCCGACAGGCATGGTATGGATTAAAGGGAGGGAACCGGTCGGCTAATTGCAGTTGCGGAAAGATCGCCGTATCGCCTGCATGGAAACTGGCCCGCCAAACAGCCGCGCTCGAGAAGTTGCCGGCCCTCTGTCCCACACAGGCGGAACCATAGTGCCTTAAAACAGTCCCTTATCGACCCAACGTGAGATGCTGGGATACAGAGTGACCGCGACACGCTTGCATAACTTGCCTGCACGGCGAACTACTTGCTGCCAAATTATCGAGCAGGCGGTGCCGCTTTGGATCTTGATATGTTGGCACTATTGCCTTTGCTACGTGTCCAATCTCATCAAGGCTTGTTGTAGATTTATGTGCATAGCTGCCAACCGCAGCGGAACATCCGGTGAAATATATCACTACTACCACAGATGATATTTCTGTACCATAATCGATGCTAAGTAGAATTATTTAAAGTGACGGCTCTATCATTCTCGCGTTTTAGCAAGTACATTTTCTGAAAGTATGCTTATAGTAGGGCTGGAGCATTCCTTCGAGTATTGTCATTACTTTTGAGGAAATTACCAATTTTATTTTCTTTGGCCGTAAGACAGTAAGTGTAGTGCAAGAAAGAGGGAGCATTATAAAAAAATATTTCATTTCAAATTTCGGCTCTCTTAATGTTGATGTAAAAATGGGAGTAGGCTTTTAGTTCTTCATAAATTCTTTTAAGAATCAATATAATTCTGGTATAGCAGCATAGTTAAGCAGAAGTCTCTCCGGGCATAACAGAGAAAACGGTCTTAGGCCATTTAATTTATTTTCCTTAAATGGAAATGTCCCTCTGTACCGCAGGTATATCAATGTTGCCTTTTCCGTTTTCCTCATTCCCCTTTGTTGTCGACCTGTTCAAGCAAAGTGACTTGCGTCTATGGTCTTAGACCAAGGTAGAAAAAGGATGCTACTTGCCTTAAGAGCGGCGCCCTTGCTTAGTTTGTCTCATGTTCGATTCCTTCTTATTAGTTGCACCAGGGACGATGCTAAAATAAACGTGAGGCGCTTTAATATCATATAACCTTATCGTCATTAATGAAAAGTTAAATGTCAACTACGGCTGTCTTCAGCGTATTAATCTGATTACGCCCTATCTGAAAATGTATGATCGTTTGAATTTCTAATATTAAATTTTTCTTGTTATATTCGAATTTCTTTCAATACAACAAAATACAAACTGGTGTAAAACCAGTTTTTTTTTGGCGGATATAACTAGTCAAATATATTATAATCAAGTCATATATTTTAGCATTTATATTTTCATTTTACAATAATACAAAAAGCGTTTGAGACCCTATCGTTTATTTTCATCCGTTTATAACTTAGTATGTATGACACGTCTAATTGTTTGAGAGGTTTACCAGCTTTGCATATCACAATAAAAGAAATGCCAAGCTGTAATGGAACCTCAGCACATAACGACTGTCATTTATCACACATCCTTCATATCTACAACACATGGTCCACATAAACCATACATATGGCTAAATTGGCTTAGATGATGTAGCATTAAAAAGTTACAGAAGGAGCTTGTTTTGGGTGCTTTGGGAAGAAATACTAGATAGAAAACAAGGTAGCCATAAATGGAAATCCGCCCAGCAGCAAAAGATGGACTCGACTCTGTGAAGTGAACATTTGGATGGCTCTCCCCACCCACCCACACTACCGCACCCCACCAATACAGCGTTGCCAACGGAATGGAGTGAAATTTCGAGCGGAGAGAAACGGAGGCAAGCTGGGTTGCCATAGGGAATTCAAACACACAACACCGAGTTCCGCTAATCCCCGCCTACAGGTGATCGCTTGCTTCCTCCAGTGTGTACATTAAACTACCCTCGGCGACGTGGCAGCAACCATTGGAAATCCCTGCCTGATGCATCCCATTCCCCAAAATATAGTCGGTAAGAAATCTATAGCATTGCGAATCGTAATATACAAATATTTTTCTACTTCTTATGAAAATTGCCTATATAATTTTATTTTCAACTACCGGGTATCCTTTGCGTGGTTATAAACCTGTGAATTGTGGAAGACTCTAATTTATTTAATGATATCGTGCTACTTCCGATAAGATTATCGAGAAACTTTCATGGTAAGCGAGTAAAATTCTGTACGATGTTGTTCTGCTGGTTCGAAAAAATTGCGGATTTTTATTATTTTGTTTTAATTCCGGAAATTTATTCCTTCATCGAAATAAACGAGGATAAACAAGAAGATATGCCCTACTTTTCTGATGTGAATTCAGCTTCAAAGAACATTGTACATAATTATGTATGTTAT
This sequence comes from Metallyticus violacea, assembly GCA_030762175.1. Classification (NCBI taxonomy): domain Eukaryota; kingdom Metazoa; phylum Arthropoda; class Insecta; order Mantodea; family Metallyticidae; genus Metallyticus; species Metallyticus violacea. Next base: position 101,903,510 of record CM060836.1, on the reverse strand, counting down.
CTTGTAACCTTTGCGAAACTTTTCATATTGGTTTAACATCTACTGCTGTTTGCTCCATATGAACAATCGTAGGTTCTGTTTAAATCTAGTTACCCTTAATGTCTCACTGTAAGGCTTTTGATGAAATGTTTAATTTCACAAGTATTGATGGGTTAATTCCTTGAAATAGAGATACAGAAAAAAACAGATCCCCCCCCCCATAAATCGCGCACACCACCACAGTCTTACGTCAGATTTAAAACGAACAAAATAATAGCAACCGCCCCCTCCCCCAAAAAACGCACGCAAATTGAGTACACCCCATCAGTTTAAAACTTAAGCGCACTTTACTTTCAATCTTTACTTCTATCACCTTTACCTGTCTTCTGCCTTTGATGTTTCTATATATTGCGCTATTGTGCGATACTTTCTATTTTTTGTTATTTTCTGCTTCTCTAGTTCTATAATTTTTAGTCACATAGGTACACACAATATGTAGTACAAGATGCTCAGGACATACATGTAAACACTTTCTAATGCATGAAATATCGAATTAAGTGTTTCTTGTGCGACCAGTACATCTTGTTCTTACCTCTATGATTTTATGGTGCAATATGAATTATCTATTTTTCTGTTTAATATATATATATATATATATATATATATATATATATATATATATATATATATAAGATTATTCTAAACTCAGTTTCCAGTTTCAAATGGGCATAGCTTTGATGGGTATTTAGGTTCTGAAAAACTAAAAATGCATACATGTTTTGTAAAGAAATAGTATTTTATTATTAAAAAAACAAATAAAAAAATTAAAATTGGCCACCACCCGAATAAAAAATATTATGCTATAAACGGCATTCCTAGATTGCTATTAATAAGTTCTTAGAGTTCGTTTTCTACTAATTTCGAACTACACGCTTGATTTTATATCGATTACTTCACTATTTTCTTGTTCACCAGTTTACGATATGATTTTAGAGAGCAGGTTCCATTTCAATGTCTATTGCATTCGTAATAACACTGAATAAGGCCCGTAAAGGCAAAACCATTCTAAAAATTACTTTTCAAAAATTGCTTGCAGCATTCTAAGCCATATTGTTTATACAAGTGTGCTATAGTTAACATAAAAACGCAAGTTAAATAATTGGAAACGGAGAAAAGAAAAAAAAAAAAAAAGAAAAAAAAAAGAAAATGGAACTAGTTACTCTAAAGCATAACGATATATGGAGTATATATGGATGAGTATAGGCACTCAAACTATTCTGTGTTAGTGTTCCATTAATAAAGAAAACAATGACCTAGAGGTTCTTCTTGACTGTGTTTGGCAATGACATGCTAAAGATTCTGAGCTAAGGAGAACAATTAGAAAAAATGTATATAAACAGTAGTCAACATATGAAGGAAAAAAAGTAAACACAATAAATATAGCTTATGTTATTATATGTTTCCTCTACTTCTTAAACACTAAAATGTATTAGGAATAGATTCGGTAATTATGTATCCCAAGTAAGAAGGGCTTTTGGAGAAATGTGCGTGTGTGAAGAAATTTCAGCATTTGCACGGAAGAAGAAGCAATATCCTGTTCACAGTACGCATTTCTGTTTATTTTATGTCTGCCAATATCCAAGAAAGGATATTGTTGTTCAGAACCAATGCTGTCGACAAACATATGTGTGAGCATTATTGAGCTGGGTTGTTCAAGCTAGCGGCAAGTGAAGAGGAAGAGAGCATTCTACGTTATCTTCTTAACCTGAGCCAAAACTCATGATGACTTTAATTTGTTTATGTTCATTAATAATGTAGCCTGTTGAAGTTGTTTCTATGTTTGTGCCAGGGTCTCAAAGCACAATGTTCCACTGGCTGTATGTTGCAGTGGTAAAATCAGATACATGGAATTCTGGTGTGGTGGAAAAGGGTACAAAGAGACCTGCAAGCTTACAAAGACTTGCTTGTCTGCACAATGATGCATTTTGCGGCACACCAACGCTTGCAATGGAAATAGTACTTGGAATTCTGCTCATAGACTAGAATAATACTGTGAGCAGTTGGAGAGAAAGCCATCATATTACTTTAGAAGATTTTTACAACCATTCAAAATTAGGAATTTAAGTTATATATTGTCATTTGCATTATAAAACACTTAAAGAATCACAAGCTGTTCTAATGTTGCCACATTTGTGTTATTGTTTAAGTGTTTTGTCAATATATATTTTTCAGGTTCTTGTTATTTCAGCTACGTTATTCCAAGAATTGCTTTATTTTTTCATTTTTATTGCAATGAATTCTTGTCTTCCGACTCTACACTTAAGCTTAATCAAACTTTAGCTTTGTCGTTTTTTCTAGTGCTGCACAGGATCCCCAAGGCACTGCTGTATTTAATCCTAATGCCCCTCGTATTCCCATAAAATATTTTCTTTCCATAAAATTCATAAAAAGAACTATACAGGCAACTCGAATGTAGCCAGTTTCGACTCCCTTACCGAAGCATTCTGGCCTAGCAGATTTGTAGTTACAGTCATTTGTTACGTCTAGGTCGTACTATATCAAAGATTCATATATATATATATATATATATATATATATATATATATATCTTATACTTAGGAAAGATGATCCTTTGGAACATCGTAATATACTTCTTGCCACTACTGATATGACGTCACTTCATACTAACATTCCCCACCACGAGGAACAACAGCTGTTGAGAATTGTTCTCACACACAATGAGCTTACTTTTGATAATAAATATAATCTACAAATTTAAAGGCACTGCAGTGGGCAACAGGATGGCACCTTCTTATGCCAATCGTTTACTTACATAAGCAATTTCAAAAGTCAGAACCTCTTGCATCATTATTATAATTGAGAAGTATTGATGATACAGGTGCTTTGAACGCATGGTTTAGAATCTCTCTTATCAGTTCTTTACCTTCATCTTTTCTCTCTCTCCCAATGCTGCTACGGTCCTAGATCTTTATGCAATGATTCTTGCCTTACGTCTGTGCACATTAAGCCCACCAGTTTACAATAGTATCTTCATTTTGACAGCTGTCATCCTCTGCAAACCAAAAGTTCTATTCCTTTTTCTCTTTCGATCTGCGGTCACCGTCGTTGTAATAACTTTTTATCTCTTGATACCTATTTTTAAAATATAACTCAAAAGTTCCCAGACCAAAAATATCCTTCCTATCTTTTACAATCCCGTATCATACCAGTCGATCCTATAGTGTAGTGGTAACCATACTTGTCTCGTAAACCCAAGATTGCGGGTTCAATCCCGGCCAGGACCGATGAATTTTTTCGGGCGTAAAAATTCTAGGTTTAGCTTCCTTCGGAAGGGAAGGATCCCATATCGTAGATTTACGGCACGAAGAAGAAGCTCCCGCCTGACAGAAGAGGCCTCTGAGCAAAATTTGTAGGCCGTTTCACACCCTGATTTGAATGGGACGCTGATAGATTTTAAAGAGCGTCCGTAAATAAACCTAATCAAAAACGTATCATACCAGGGCACAAAAAATTGCAATGAAGCAAAAACTTCCAATAAGAAATCCATTAACCTCGTTATTATTTACGTGCCTAGAATTGAGAGCATCAAAGTTATTTGAATGCCATAATACTTTATTAATGCAATCATCTTTAAGTGATTTGTCTAAATTTGTACCTCGTCTTATGTTTAGAACACCTAACCTTAGAAGTAAATTTCAACGCAAACTATCTCCATCCAAATTACCCCATCCGGTCGCTGGCCCATATCCTTGCCAACGCCCTAAATACAAAACTTTTGCGTTTATTATGCCATGGCGTTCGTTCCACAGTCTCAATTTATCCACAGAATTTAAGATTACCTAATTTGCTACCTAGGAAAGCCATATATATTTTATCTTGTAGGGTTTGCAAGGCAATTTAAATTTGTTTGACTTCTATTATTATTTCGCTCCCTTTGAACAATCATAGGCGTTCTGTTAAAGCCAAATCTCTCTTTCCGGTCGCCCAGTATGCCCTGCCCAATGTAAGAATTTTGATGATGCATTTAATTTAATACTTATTGATGCGTTATCGACACATGCTCCTTAAAATTCTTCTGAGATACACCGATAGCAGATATATTTTGTATCGAGCGCGTACACGACCGGGTTCTAATGTTACTTGTTAATATTCTTTCTACTTTGTTATTACACCTTTTAATTTTTAATACATATTCTTTATTTTGCTCTTCCTCCCATTTCCCTTAATTGCTTGTTTTATCTGTTTCCACGTATTACGTTACCTTCGAAAACAATATTTGCTTTTACTATCTTTGTCTTTAGCGTTTGAAGAATACAAGCGGTTCGAGATTTTCGGCATTCGTGTTACTATTCCAATGTCTTAATTATTTCTGCTTCTTTGGTTCTTGTTACATATATATTCGACAAATTTTACGCCTGTTTTGCAAAGGTCAATAACTTAATATGAGATATGCTCAACTCAATAATATATATATATATATATATATATATATATATATATATATATATATATAAACTTCCAAGGCAATTAAGCTTATCTCATAAAAGTTATTAAACCTTTTCTAATTTGCCGAAAATGTGCCCCAACTTGTGATCGAAGAAATTCCTAATACGGATGATTTAATCACTTCGGAAAGAATAATATGAAATGATCGTGTCATGTCAGTTACTTTAACGCTTCACACTTTACCATATGAGGGTAGGTCCATAAGTTTCCGGCCTAATCATTTTCTAGGTATATAATAAAAACAAAAACTATATTTCACTTTTCAATATAGTTACCCTTTATTGAAATGCACTTCTAACATCTTTGAATTAACATTTCAACCCCCCCCCCCAAATAGTCAGAAGTCTTGTCAGCAAAATGGGCATAAACAGCAATCACTTCTTCGTCACACTTAAATTTTCATGCTCGAAGTTCTTTCTTGAGTTTTGAAAAGAGGAAATAGTCACTGGGAGCTAGATCTGGGCTTTAGGGTGGATGGTCGATCTCCTTGAAGCCACATTTCTTCACAGCATCTTTTGAAACAAGAGTTATGTGCACAGGCGCGTTGTCATGAAGAAGGCACACCACCACTCAACGTTCCTCGTCTTTTCTCTTTGATGGAAGCACGTAGTCTGTGCAGTAGGCCAGCACAGTACTTCCCATTTACTGTGGTATTCCTCTTCTTGATGTCAATAAAGAGCATTCCTTTACAGTCCCAAAAGATTGTGCCCATAATCTTCCTGGTTGATCGAGTGACCTTGGCCTTTAGAGGCAGCTTCACCAGGTTTACGCCATCCGTTGATTCTCTTTTGGACAAGGGATCATAGTAGAGGGACATTGTTTCATCTCCTGTAACAATGGTTTGCAGAACTTCTCTCTCGTTGCCACGTCATAACTCCAAAAATGCTTGAAAACAGATTATTCGTTGCTGCTTTTGGACTGAGGAAAGAAGTCTAGGCACTAACCTTATTCATATTTAAATATTCTTCAACAATTCGAAGGACTGTTTTAGAAAGGTTCAACCTTGCTGCTATTTCTGTAACTTTGAGCCGCCGGTCTTCCATAATTTCTCCTTCCACAAGAGCGATGTTTTAGGAGTGAGCAGCTCCAAGGGCCGACCTGCACTCTCTTCGTTTTCAATGCTTTCTAGACCCATTTGAAAAAGTTTGGCCCATTCTTTTACGGTAGAATATGAGGAGAATGCTTCCCCATATACTCCGTCCAATCGCTGTTTAATTTAATTTGGAGTAGGTCTTTCTTTTGTGAAGAACTTAGTGACAGCTCGATATTCCATTTTGAACATGTCACAATCTCCTTCACATAGCCTTCTTTATGTAATATAACTGAACTGAACACAGAGGAGCGGAAGTTACATCTGCAATCATTTACTTAACAGATAAGGTATGATACCAGATAAGGATTTTGTGAAGGCGATAATCCTTGAAACTTAATAGACCTACCCTCGTACTATCGTCCTTGAAGGAAAGTAAAATGCAAATGATTCTTGCTCATTTATGTGAGCACACCACAACAACATCGCCACGGATTCGAACGTTGTTTCCGGAATGGGTTGATTTTAATCGCCACCTTACTAGGGAGCCAGCATTGTGTCAGTACTTAGTATAGGTAAAGCCCCTAAATAAACCTATATCTTGTCTATGAAAATGCGGCGGTGATAAAAGTTACGTGACAATATCAATTTTAAAAATCACCTGCTTTGTTCTGTACCGTCTGATATTAATTGATGTTATTAATTATTCCTATAGAAATGGGTGCAGTATTTTCAAAATTCTTAGGATTTTACAAAGAAGATCAGAAATATTGAGCGAAATGTATAAAATGGTAAATATATATTTATGAAACCAATTTCGCCTAAGTTTATTGTAGAGCTTGTTATCCCCATTCGACTTTATACTTTTTTTTTTCAGGTAGAGAAAGGCACCTAGAATTTGAGCCACAACAGAGCAGTCTGAGCAAAATTCGTTGTATTTTTCTTTCTGTGCGTTACAAGCAGGGAAAGTGTTATAATGAATTGATTATATTTATTATATTTTGGGCTGTATATAAGCACACCTGCCTGGGCCAAAAAAAAAAAATCAACTTGGTTACCGTGGAAACAATTCACTAGGAACATAATGGGCGCTGCTTCCATGGTAACCAGGTCGAGTGCGTGGGAAATGGAAGCGATATGTAGCCTCCTTAAACCGAACACAGAGACTGGTGCATTAAGTAGCCATGTTCAATAAAAATCATATCACCACACATTTAGCAATATGAATGTAGAACACGTGTCTTATCGCATCATAATGCTATTGTCAGATAAGATAATCGGGAAGAGATTCGTATAACTAGCCAGCGTCAAATCTTAGCTCGGGCTGTACGTTCTCTACGCTGTGAGATAGCACTGAAGTGTAAAAACCGAAATTCAGGTGCTTGAATACGAGGGCTACCTTATACGTGTTACAAACGACCACTAGGTGGCGCTATTGAGATATATCATTTAAAGCTCTCTATATGCAAGTATGGACACGCTTTGCGGAGGAATTTGCCCACAGCAGAGCTTCGTGATTGGTTCGCCAGCATCAGCCGCCATTTTCGGCCTGAGGTCCGTGTGTTGTGCCTGATGCTTATATGGAGGACCTTTTTAAAAATGTATTTTAATTGAGTGTTTTGGAGTTGTGCAGCATTTGGTTGTACAATTCAAGGAAAGATATACGTTAAAGCTATATCACATTCCTTCAGGAAAATAAGATGTCGAAAGACGAAATATTTGGATTCACAAAATTGGAAGAAAGAACTGGATCCCGTCGAAGAGCTCTTGACTATGTTATGTAAGATTTTTCTTAGTATTTGATGTTAAATAGAATAGGCTACCTTAAACTTAACGCTTATGTTTTGGTGATTTCATGCGTGAAAATACATAATAGGAATGTAGAAAAAAAAACTGCACTTGAAGCCTAAAGTAAGGTTATAAGGTTAAAAGATTTCAAAACTTGATGCATGCTTATTTCATTTCATTGTGGAAGAAGATTATGGAGTTTAGTGATACTTTTGTTCTTATAAATTCTTTAAATTATTAAAAAATAGCTATAGGGACACAAAGTGAAATATTACTAATAATTATTTAGTTTGGTAAGGAATAGATATTTTGACTTTTTAATCTTCATTTTTAATGTTAACAACATCACGATTTGTGTATTATAACAAGAAATTAATGCAATTAACACACGAAAAGAAAAATAAATAGTGCATTTCTTATCTTAGCAATCCAAAGTAAAACTACTGTAAATTTATAAGGGAATATTATGACAACAATATTCCTCATTCCTATGTTATTGTAACATCGTCAAAAAATATAAAGTTTATTTATATGCTCTTATATGTAAATTGATAATAACTGAAAATATTTTAATTTAATACTTTTTGGTATAAAATGCTTCTTTTCTCCACCCAGCTTCGCACTCTCTCTTTATTTATAATTTTTATTTTATGCATTTTGTGAAAATTTGCAATATAATAAACGTTTTCATTTAATAATTAAAGTATACAATGCTTATTTCCCTTATTTCCTCCACCCTATCTCTTAATCTACACATGTGCTAAATTAAGTATTTTTTTTTTCAAATTAAGAATGTATTATTTTTATGCTTTAGGGTTAAAAAATGCTTTTTTCCTTTCTTCCCTGCAAGTCCCTTTCTCTCTCATTATACATATACCTCATTATGCAAGTTTGCAATATATGAAAGGTATAAATTCTCCTTTACATTGGCTCCCTGCTTTTATTATATATATATATATTGCTAGACGTTTATATGAAATGCTTTTATTAAAGGTTTTTATGTGTACAATGTGTCTTTCCATTAAACCATCTTCTCCCCTCCCCCTCTATCTGTGTGTGTCTTTTAAACTTATATTTTTAAATATAAATGTGCAATATATGGAAAGGTTTTAATTTAATGTTTTAGGCTACAATATGCTTCTTAACCATTTACTCCATCTTCTCTCTCTCCCTCTCTATTTATACATATGCTTTTGATATAAACTTGAAATAATGGAAAGTTTAATTTTTAGCTTTCGGGTAATACCTAAATGTTTCTTTGCATTCTGTTCTACTCTCTTACTGATTTACTGATATGTGTTTATATGTAAATTTGCAATATGTGGAAAATATTTTAATTGAATGCTTAATATACAAACTATCTCTTTCCCTTGTTTCCACTCCCCCCTCTCTCTAGACATGTTTTTTTTTATGTAAATTCACAATACTTTGAAATTTATAATTTAATGCTTTAGGGTACAATCTACTTCTTTTCTCCCTGGAAATTTTCACTCTCCCTTTGTGATTTTTAAGATAAATGCGCAATAAATGTAAAGATTTCAATGAATGCTTTAGGGCAAAAATTATTGCAGTTTATGTCAACACTGATATAATAAACCCATTACAATAAATAATTTAAATAGTGAATAGCACAAAATGAGAAATTCTTATTTTAAGTTTCACATGTTAAAAGGATGTAATTAATGAGGCCTACGTTTGATATTGCGATTTCTGTTTTAACCGATGATAGCCATTTCTTCTACCGGCAAATCACCCGTTATTGGCCGCGTGGTTTATGCCGTAATACGGGAAAGTGCAGTAGCTATAGCTGACATAATCTCAAAAGTAAGCATTTTCTGTCTAATCTAGCTCTTCTAATGCAAAAAGAACATGAGCAGACGCAGAAGGTATCACTCAACCATATAACACAAATGTTTTAGCAATTAAATGACAACACAATAAAACGACAGAAACTTAACACGTAGTCTTATGGGAGCTAGAGACGGTTAGGCCAAATATGGAGCGCGTCCATGCTAGAGGGTCTTAATGTCATTACTATTTTCGCAACAATTGTCATGTGTTATTGTGAAAACAGCTACAGGTTAGAAATTTACTGAGTAATTTGTTTACAGTGAGCGTTTAAATAAAGCGATTTAGCGAAAAAATGAAAATTTTATGGATGATTTTTTTACGATTTTAGTACAGGCCCTACTCAACAGCAATACATAGAATCGCTTCTTTCAACTTTTGGTAATGAAGTACCATCAGAAAAGAACGTCTACAATTCGTCATAGTCGCGTGTCCTTCAGTGATGAATTTCGTGAAGGTCGACCAAAATCGGTTGCCATTCAAAAAAAAAAAAAAAAAAAAAAAAAAAAAAATGCTGTGCGCAACCTGATTAAAGAAGATCGGCATGTGACTTACAATGAGATAAAGGCATCCTTAAACATATTGAAGACTCCAATAAACATTTAGCTATGAAAAAGATCTGTTCCCAGTGGATTTTGCATAATTTGACTGAAGCTTTAAAAAAAAAGTGTTAATTGGTGTGTTGAAATACTCAAAAAATTCCATCGGAACAGCAAAATCTGTATACATCTTAACAAGATGACGAAAGTTGGATATATTCGAATGAACCGGAAACTAAGCAACAATCCACTGTTTGGGTGTTCCAAGAGAACCAAATCCCACTAAAGTTGTTTTTCAAAAAGCATTTCCAAGAAAATGGTCGTTTGTTTCTTCGGTTATAGTGGATAGGTCGCAACCATTCCTTTTGAGGATCTAAGAACAGTTAATACTGAATGGTATAAAAGAATTTGTTTGCCAGAAGTCATCGACGAAATTGGGAAAAACCGAAAACGTCGCATCAATCTTCATCATGACAATGCCAATCCTCGCATAGCACTTTAAACAATTAATTGTTTGAAGAAGAAAAAATCGAATTAATGTTTCATTACCCGCATTCCCCTGATTTATCGCCTAACAATTTCTTTTTGTTCCCGAATGTCAAACTAAACATGCGTGGACAGCGATTTTCATTACCTCAAGAAGTTGTTAAAGCCTTTAAAAGCCATGTTTTTGAGATACCAACTTCAGAGAGGAATTGATTTGAAAGTATGATAAAGTGTATAAATCTTAACGGCGAACATTTATAAAAAGTAATAAAACAGTTTGTCCCAAAAATTTTTTTTTTCTTTCCCAGTTTTTGTAACACCTTAAAACGTAATCCTCGCAATAACAAAACTATGTTAGTATGCTTGTACCAAAGCACAGTTGTCCACTTACTGGAAAGTTAATATCCCATTCCCCCTTCTAGCCTTTACTCTGACGGAGTACGAGGGTAAGCTGAAAAGTTTTCGACCAACAAACAATGAAGGAACGAGTTTTTTACTTTACCGTTTTTCTTATTTTTCAACATAATGTTCCTTTAAGTGAATATATTTATTCCAGCGATACTCCAATGCCATTATCCCGTCTATGAAGTGGTTTTCCGGAAGGCATGCAAAATAGCCCACTAAGCTGCAACTAACTCAAAAGCGCTGACCAGTGAGAAAGAGTTTGAGCTTTGGGAACAGATGAAGTCAGAAGGTGCTATATCTGGGAAGTAAGGTGGATGCTCCGAGTCATATGTTAATTTCAATGTTTTCGAACCTAAAACCCTTTTGTGCATTGTGTTGATTAATTTTTTTTTATTTCTCTTCTGCATATCTATTGGTTTAAAAGGCGATTACATATGATTTTATTTTATGGTTTATACTATTATGTTTTTATCCCTCTAAAAATAATCTGATACAATTACCTTAACGTCCGGCTTCTGCCCATGTTTTAGCTGTTATTTCAATTCAGATATTGTCCAAGTCTCTTACACACTGATTAAGTTGAGGCACAAAATCTTTTTTCTGTTGCTATTAATATGCTTCAAGCACTTAACCGATATTTTCATATTGAGTTTTCGATCTGCTGTTAGCGTGGCACCCATCTTGCTCAAGGCTTTAATGTAAAACATAACCTACACATTGTGTTTATAGCCTCAGCAATTTCACGCACTTTAACATGTCGGCCATCTAGTACATGTCCTGTAGAAGCATTCTAAAATTTCTCGACCTGACCAACAAAACACAGATTTAAGATAATTATTTTTATTTATTTTTCAACATAGTCATCAATACATTTACTCCAACGACTTTCTACCTTTTTAATACCCTCAGTAAAAAAAAGATATGTTCAACTGTGAAAAACAAGTGTCTCTCGGTTTCAATCTGATCATTTGATGTGAATCTTCGTCCATCCAGCCATTTCTTCAGGTTTGGGAACAAAATGTAACCGGAGCCAAATCCGGCGATTAAGGCGGATTTGGAAGCAGCAATAATCCCAGACTTGTGTGAAGGTGCGTTATCGTGGTGAACGAGAACATTCTTTTTCACAAGGGGTGAACGTTTAGCCTGAATAGCATCCTTCAGTTGGTACAGTAGTGAAGCGTGATATTCCGCCCTTCTAGAGGTAGTCTAGAGCACCACACCATGAGAATCCCATAAAACCGTAGCCATAACTTTTCCTGTAGATGGAAACATTTTTGCTTTCTTTGGCGCACTTTCACCTATTGCCACCAACTGTTTGGACTTCTTCGTCTCTGGCTTATGTTCCATTTGCTGTTTGAAACGTCGGAAAAGCTCACTGGAATTGCATTCAAACATATCTAAACACTCTTGCGAAAAGTTCATTCAAATGCGTTTTCGGGGCACCCACTTTCTCATACTTAAAACTTCATATAAAACGTAGTGGTCACGGCCCATCCAGATCTTTGCAATGCCAACCAATTCGCATATCTTCAATCGGCGATCATTGAGTACGGCATTGTGCATTTCTGTCACTATCTCGTAGGTTGTAGCAGTTTTGGGACGCTCTGGACGTTCATCATCTTGAAGATTAAATTCAGCAGCCCTCTTTTTAACTGTCGAAAACCAAGGGGAACAATCCTTTAATGCGGAATCTTACTCCTTGCCTATCTGTTGAGAACGAAGTGCTTTATCACAGCTTATGTGTGAGTTTTTTCCATTTTGTAGAAAATGTTAACTATGTTGTCACAAAAAGGTGACTACAGTTACAGCGCGCCATCTAAAGCACGATACTTCAACTATGATAGTAATTTGGCCATCTTTGCGACATCTTTGAGTCAGAACGAACGTACATGTTTGTTGGCTACGTAACCACCTGGCATCTTGTTTATGTTGATTCTGTCACAGCTATAGAATGGATCTTAATTTAAAAAGAAATGTCGCGATTGGAGTACGATTTTTTTATGATTTATGATCCATAAAACCGACATTTACCCGGCATCATCACTTTCTTCCTAGCGTACAACACGAGATTTTTCTTTCTGTCCAATTCAGTTATTTCTTTCTTAATTTTAGTTCAATTTATGTTTCGTCCATTTTTTCTCTTTATTGTATCACTTCCTTTTTAGGCCTATCTGGTTATCAGTAATCCTTTTCTTTTTCTTTTTCTTCTTCTTCTTCTTCTGGTTTAAGAAAAGACTGTAGTTGCACTTATTCCTTCAAATGTTTGTTCTGTTAGCTTGGTAACGTGCGGAATCATTTTACAGGTAGGTTTAGCCAAAATTACTTTTCGCTTAGGTAAAGCCTCATCAGTATTCATCATGCTTACAGCAGCACGCCTTAGCCAAATGAGTAAAAAATGTGCCTCATAACTATATGAATAGATTTTCCAGCACGGCAGATAACATGTTAAAAGTAGTCATAAACCTATTAATTTGGCACTTGGCTAATATCTCTTATCAGCTTCAAAATGATGTCACTGTTTTATGCAACACTACCTTGTAATAGAGTTAGGAGCGCTTGAATTAAACTTGATTCATTGGACAATAAAGAAGAATGCCCCCAATATATTAGTCTAAAAAGTATTGCACATACAGAACCTTTTCATCTCTCTTCAATAAAGAAAAATACTAACTACGACATGAAGTTAAAAAGGGGGTGGGGGAAGAACTATCACTATCTACAAGTATCTCTCTCTTTCTCTTTTCTTTTTCCTTTCCTTTCGTTTTATTCTCTCTCTCTCTCTCTCTCTCTCTCTCTTTTTACCGCATATTATTTTTGCGTAGAATTATAAAATGTAAATATTAGATCCTCTAATTACCTTTCATAGCAAACTTCCCTAAGAAAAACAATTTTTACGAAATAAATGAAATGCTGCACGAACTTTGCTATTTCTAATTTAAAGAAATCAGGTTTCCGTGCGTGTTTGGCAGGGAGACGCGCTTGCGTAATTTTGTTTCATTTAAATAAGAAGCAACAAAGACCCTTTTGCCTGATAAAACTGCAACTTTTTTTCATATAAAAAGAGTATATCAAGATTGAGCATTAAACGCCCAATAAACAAATATTACTTACTATAAAAACTTCTACTGCTTTATTAACTTCAGTAATGGATACACTGCAACAATCACCAGTACTCAACACGGACCTAAGCACAAGGTTGACAGATAAGTATGGGTTAAAAAAATTTAAAAAAAAGCATTTTTCAACATAATCACCTTTGAGTTCAATACATAGGTTCCAGCGAGATTCCAATATGTTTATACCCTCAGAAAAAAATGTCTTTCGGACTATATATCATACTTATTTACAGCACAAATAATCTCTTCAATCGATAAAAATGTGCTCCTCCCCCAAACCAATTTTTGAGGTTAGAAAAGAGAAAAAAAAGTCACATGGAGTCAAATCTGAGGAATAGGATGGATGGGGAATTATTTCGAAGCCCACCTCGTACACTTTTGTCACCGCAACGGCCGACATGTGAGCAGGTACGCTGTCCTGGAAGAGGAACACTTTTTGCGCGCCAATCTTGGTCGCTTTTGCCTAACTCACTAAGTAAACGGTACAATAACGTTGCATAACAACAGCCAGTCATTGTTTTACCCTTTTCCAAATAGTCAATTATGGTGTTAACCGCCCCCCCCCCCCTAGTTGCCACCATTTCAAAACGGGTTTAGCTTTTTTCGGTTCACTTTCACCTTTGCCAACCCACTGTTTTAACTGCCGTTTTGTCTCCGAGTTGCATAGTGGATCGAAATTTCATTTACAGTCACAGAACGACTCCAGAAGTCATTGGGATTATGCTGCAACTTTTCCAAAAACGATTCTGGTCTGGTTAACAAACGCGGCATCCATTACGCATTCTGCTTCTTCAAATGCAGAAATTAATGCAGAACACTACGTACCCGTTCTTATGAGATGGCTAACATCTCAAGATCTAACGTCAGCAATCTCACGAATGATAATGCGATGGTCTTCTATCACGACACTATGCATTTTATCGACCATTTTATCAGAATAAACCTCAATCGGGCGTCCGGAACGTGCAGTATCTGCAGTGTTCGTATGCCCAGTTTAAATTAACTTATCCAATAATACATTGCTGGTACACAGTCTCCATGTACATCCCATCCACTTTTTTAAATAAAAATGTTATACTGCACGATACTCGTTTTACGAAACGTGTTACTCCAATTACTTAAGGTAGTTGCCATCATAGAATTGCGAGTTGCATCTGGTAGATAATTTGAACAAAATCTTTACAAGAGCCACACTGATCAACAGCCATGCCGCTTAGCAAATTTCCCGCCATTTCGTTGAAATGTGTCAGATTTATCAATTCGCCCTCATATGTATAAAATGTCTAAATAAAACAGTGTGACGGGCGAAAATGAATATGTATGCCCAACTCATGAACAAAGTGCGTTTATGCTGGAGGTTAAACCACTGAATTTGGATATACTGTAGTGTGTGTAAGAACAGGTAGACTTGTATTGGGACACTGGAAGAAAAATGGAACACGTTTCTTTTGCATTAACTACATCTTATGTAGTTTTTTTTTCTCCTGCGTGACAAAGTGAATAAATAAATAAATACAGACAGCTTTCACTTCGAAACTTGCCGGTCTGAATTCAAACAAAAATACTAATACATTAAGATAAAGAGGGGGAAGTTTAAAACCAACGTTAATTACATTTTAGGTTTCAATTTTGAAATTTTAAATCACATCCCTACGGTGTGTTGCCGCAGGAGATCGCTTTTCGCCTTGGAGGTCAGTAGAGTGCGGAGTGTAACAAGGCTCAGTACGGGGACAATTATTTATATAAATGACGTCAAGAACCACATTTAGCATTGCAGATACCATATATATGCAGACGACCTACAACTGTATACGCACTCAAGACCAGATTTACTCATAAACTCCACAGCTGAACATAACGAAGACTTACTCAGAATCAACATGGGCCAAACAAAACAACCTTATCATAAATCCGGGAAAAGCATAAGGGACATAATCGATTATTAAATAAAATTAATCTAACAGTACTCATTCCCGTGAAACTTAATTTAACAAAAGCACCAACAGAATCGTTTGTAAAATATCTCGGTGTCTATTTAAGTAACATTACTTAACAATATCAAACAAAAAAGACATGCAAAAACATTTTCAACATTCCATTCCTTGAAACGACTTAACACTTTTCTCACACTCAATAAGTTAGGGAGGAAAAACCACTTGTATCAATATTGATTATGCCACATTTTCCAATAGTGCGACATTCTGTTAACTGATATCACGACACATTTTGGACAAATACTGTGGCATATGGGTATTAACAATATTTGAGAAATTTATTGTAACATTGAATCAGTTAAGAATTGGAAATGACGGTTGAGAAAAATTACATTGGCAAAATGCGCATGCGCAACCTGAAGTAGAAACGTTCTTTTTAACGGTGTTAAAAGAGGGTCGAATGTGGAAGCTTGAGGAGAGAGGATGTGCGCAGTCTGTTCCTGGGGTAGACATTTTGTTTAGTGTCCAGTATTAATAAGTGAAGGTTAAAGCTTATAAATATATCTTACATCTCACTTGAATGGTGTTTATGTTTTCAGTATACATAGGCCTGATATTTCCTAAATTTAATTAATGGTTGATAGGATATTTAGAGATTAGTGTTGCAGTTACGTCCCCAGTTCGACCCCCAGTGCGTTAAGTAAGTTACAGAATTATATTTTAGGAGAGTGATAGCAGGGGGTCGACAATGCTATAACAAGTTCACAATACCTGGTTGCGCTACATATGCAACCTACGTAAATCACACCATATCTCACCAGCTTTTGACTTACCCTGACATACGACTGGAACATACGATTGAAATTCCATTTCTCATTCTTCTGCGTCCGTTTTCACGCCTTATTTTCTCATAATTTACAACCCGATCAATTCCATTCTCTCTATACCCTTGCATCTAATTCCTTATTTTCTCCTTCATCCTTCACAGTTGTCGCTACTCATCTCTGGAACTCTGCCGTTTCGTATCAAGGGCTGCCGGTCATAACGATAATTTAAAATATTACTCAAAGATTATTTTTTGGAGAATGTAGCATTTAATAAGCACTATGCACATTGTATACATAGAGTAAATTGCAATACGAATATATATTGTATTCATTATTGTCCCTTGTTAAATGAAAGAGATAACCTTACGGTCTTACTTCACGAGGTAAAACAAATACATTATTATCTTGCGATGTTGACATGTAAAAATAAGATTCAATTTTGACATGTTTAGTTTTCTATCGTTGCTTGGCAACCTGACATAATAAAAATACAAAACCTATTGAGCATTCAATGTAATGGTAAATTAGTTCAAAATGGTGTATATCCTATAAGAAAAATTAAAATGTAAGCGGAATAGTCTGGAGCCAATAATGCTAGAAAATTGAACATTTAATTTAGAAAAATTGTAATATTACTCAAAATAAGATGTTTTCATCCTACAACTAACACATAAACTTTTTATTTGTTCCAATTCAAATAAATAATGCAAATGCCCAGGCAACGAAAGAAACGAAAAGACAAGAATTCTCTTAAATATCATAAGACAGGGGTGTCATTTAAACTCTCAAAGTGGGGATGGCTAGGAGTGAGGGGGTGAAACTTAGAACATTGGTTTTAAACTTTCCCCTCAATATCTAAATTTGGTTTTTATTCACCATATTTATTTTATTTGTGTTTCCAAGTTCTTTCTGTTCTTATTCCATGTGAAATTATTTTGAAACCGTTCTTCCCAGCTTAACATCTACAACAGTATTCAAGTGAAAACTTGATAAACTTCAGATATGTATATTGTTGACTAGAAAGTATTGTCCGTTTTTTCGCAATGCTCAAATTTTAAGTGTTGGCAGCAATTAAACCATTACAAATAAAGCTAAGGCGCGAACCAATTGTTTTTTAATGGTTAAATAGTTTCCTTGTGTTAGCCGAGAAGTGCGGTCAAACGTCAGCATCCCGAAGATTATATACGAGCTTGTACGCTGTTTGAATTTAAACTGGAAAACAATGCCACTGCCGTGGTACCGCCACGGGTGGCCGAGGTCGTTAAGGCGCGGACTCGTGAGCGGGAGGTCTGGCGTTCGAATCCCGCCAGGACTGTCCTCCCTGACTGGGGGTTTTCCCTGGTTTTCCTCAGTCCTCATAACTGGCAAATGCCGGGGAGGTACCCTAAACTTAGGCCTGGAACGTTTCCTTCCTATAAAAAAGTCATTTTCCAATTTATCGTTTCATCTCGCGTATTATCATTGTCCACCGCCTGTGGCGCCTCGCCTCAGCAGTAAAAACGGGCGTCCAACACTACTCAAAAAAAAAAAAAAAAAAAAAACTGTCGTAGTCCAGAAAACATGCCAGGCCTTCGGCGATGAGCTGTGAATGAACGGACGATGCAGATAACGATGCAGATGCAGGAAGATAACGAAATGGTTGAGTGTGAATCAAGAGCAGGAAGGCCAACAACAATGGATTATGAGGTTCTCTTAGTAACTAATATGGGGAACACCACCCCGAATTGTGAGGATGTGGTACACCAATTCAACGCCAATGCAGAAACTATAGCCCCATTTCCATCAGCTAGGAATAACACATAAACTCAGTCGGTGGATTCCACACGAGTTGACAAAGGCTTAGAAGACGGCAAGAGACGATGCCTGTGTTGCACTGTTATCACTTCAGCACAAGAATCCCTCTCTTGATATGTTGCTCACATGGGATGGGATGAGAAGTGGATCCTCTTCGGCACTACAAAACGTCATCTTTGCTGACTAGCATCCCATGTATCTATTCCACAAACAACCGTAACCACTACGGCTCCAAAAAATGTATACTCTGTGAACTTTGCCTTGTGAACAGCTATCAGCAGACCAATAATCAATGCCATTGTGTACTCCAAAAAATGGCACGTGTCCATGAAAAGCTGAAAACTACGGAGTTTGCACTCGTGAATCGTTAAGGTGCTATTCTTTTGCACGATAATGAAAAACCACATACAGTTAAAGTGACCCGAGAAACCATTATCCGTCCTGATTGGGAGACTCAAGTGCACTCGCCATGTTTTCCAGATCTTTTCTTTTCTTTGGACAATCAATTTTGAAAACAGCAACTCTAAAACGTTGCCTGGTTAGAAACTACACAGAACGGAGTTCAGAATTCCATTACGTTGACAGAAGGTTCTCCATAACGATGGTGACTATATTTATATTTAATGTCCAAGCTTCAAAGAAAATGTGGACATTGGTATTAGGGACAGTGCACAGTGCGGATATGTTAAGTTGCAGCTTACTACATTATTCTGAATTTAAAATTTTATATATGCATAACACCGAAATTATAAAATATTTTTAGCAGTTTCATACAATTAGATTATCAGTGACCTCTTTTGATAATGCTGCTTCTATATGAATATCCGACGCATAAACATTAAAACAGCAACTGTTCAAAGAAAATCTTGCTAGAGCACTCTAAATCAAGAAATCCAATTAGCAGCACAGGTATACCATTCACATTTCCAACATTTCAGTCTTTTATACAGGGGGTTCACCCAATCGGTTTCGCGGCGTGCGGCCGGCCGGCGAGACTGGCTGTGTGTCGACGGTGCGGGTGACAGAAAGTCCGCAGTAAGACATAAACACTTAAAAAGAAAAGTAATTACTCACGTATATTAAGCAAGGAGATGTCGGAAATGCCTCCCTTCGTTGTTCAAGCATTTCTGACACATGCTTAGGAAATTGCTTATTACATTCTGCAGTTCCCTCTAAGAAATGGCAGCAATTTTTTGACAAATGTTAGTTTTAAATTCATCTAAAGTGTGTGGATTTGTTTTGGACACTTTCACTTTTAATGTCCCCAGAGATAAAAATCGCAGGGGGTTAAATCAGGGGAGTAAGGAAAATTTTCTTAAAATAATATCCTTACAGCATGCGCTATTCTGTACGCACGTATGAAAGACATATGAATACTCTTTGGGGAATAAAATACTTGTATTGCCCCATTTCATTTGATACACTTACATTAAACACACTGTATTGCGTCTACTAACAAACACGTGCTAATTGCGCAAGATTTCAACTCCACTGAAGCCTCACGCAGCGAAAGGGAAATACAGGGCCATTCAAAAAGAAGGAACACATTTCAAACCTTTATTTCTTCCAAACTACAAAATACAGAAACACAATTCCTACGTTCCTGGAAAGCGAAAAGCTCAATTTTCACCTTTTTATGCATTCAATATGAGCACCGTGTGTTACAAGACAAATATCAAAACGGTGGCTCATTTCTTGTCACACATGAAATCATCTAGTCTCTAGGTATGGAATTTACAGCTTCGATAATTCGATGTCGCAGACTTTCAAGAGTGTCAGGCACAGGGGGGATAAAAGCACAGATAAAAGTCACAAGACGTGAGGCCTGGAGACCTGGGAGGCCACCGGCTATGAAGTTGATCTTCTGCTCTTCCTCTTCCAATACAACGTCCTGGAATGGTGTCATTCAGGTAACGTCGGACGTGCTTAGAGAAATGAGGCGGGGTACATCTTGCATGAAGATGAAGTCATCTGAATCATCTTCAAGTTGAAGAAATAACCAGTTTTGAAGCTTGTGTAGATAGGTTAGTCGTGTCACAGTGTTCTCCATGAAGAAGAAAGGTCCATAAACTTTATTTACAGATATGGCACAGAAGAGGTTGATCTTCGGTGAATCTCTTTTATGTTCAATAACTGAATAGGATTTTCACTTGCCCAAATTCTACCGTTATGCCGATTAACTTTACTGTAAAGATGAAAAGTGGATTCGTCGGAAAAAAAATAATCGTTTAGAAAAATTGTCTTCTTCCATGTCATCTAGCATGCAAATACAAAATTCGTACCTTTTGTTGTGGTCGTCAGGATGCAATGCTTGTAATAACTGCACTTTGTACGGCTTCAGGTGCAGACGATGTTTCAGAACTCGCCATACCGTTGGTTGAGGAATGTTAAGTTCTTGTTGCTCGTGCTGTGGATTTTTTTTTTTTGGGGGGGGCTCCTTTCGTAAACTGTACGAATACGCTCGACATTTTCATTCGATGTGCGTGGACGTCCCGTGATTTTCCGTTTGCAGATGCAACATCTACGAATTTTCGATGCCACTGGTAAATCTGCTTAGGCGCAGGCGGTTGTTTATTAAACTGACGGCGAAAAGCACGTTGAACTCCAATAATGGACTTTAATTTTTCTAATTGCAGCACACAAAATGCTTTTTCCTGTTGTGTCGCCATTTGACTACAGACAATCAACAAGGCAAGCAACAGCGCCAATGCGGCCGTACATGACAAGCAACAGCGCCAATGCGGCCGTGGAACTTCTACCTGAACGGTTCAAATTTTAAACTTTTGTCTGCCCAGGAACGTTGGAATTATGGTTCTACCTTTTGTGATTTGGAAGAAAGAATTGTTTGAAATGTTTCTTCTTTTTGAATAGCCCTGTATATTCCCCGCCACCGCCGGCATAGCGACTAAGCGCTGCGGGCCGATCCTGCGGTTGCATCAATCATTGCTCACCCAGCCATTTTAAAAAAAGATGACAATGTTCTTTTAATCTGCGAGTTCCTATGGATTCCATCATTTTATGAAGTATCTACTTTGAAGTGAACCATAAAGTCAGCCCTAGAAATTTGTTGCCTGATTTCATAATTTAAAAAGAATTCTACAATTTCATAAAGGTGATTACTCGGCCGATGTGCAGAAATTCTGAAAATTCTTAGGAAGTCTAACTCAAGTACTCAACGCTAGCGGCTTGCTTCTGCAAGTACCTACAAGGAAGTTTGCGATTCGCAGCCCGTTGCTACATATGCAATCTTAACCCCAAAGACAAGTGTCGGAAGTGTCAGCTAATTGCGAATACATTTGCAATCATCTATCTAGTGTCTTGATCTATGCAGTTGGCACGAGAACGTAACTGTTAGTGAATAAGTAAATAATATAATAAAAATGTCTGGTAAAACACCCGAAGCCACCTAATGATAGAAAAAGTAGTCGGAACGTGGCGAAACTTACATGAAATTGAAGCAGAAGTCATCAGGTGACGATGTGAGCTATTTACCCACACGCCCAACATTAGAAAAACGATTTAATTTATGGCAGATTTCTGTAGAAGAAAGTGGCGAGTGGTGGGGATGATGTGACGTAACTGTCATTGCCAACAGCAAGAAATGCAGTAAATTGGATGTCCGATACCTCTCGGGTATAGATGTAAGGCAATTTTGTCATAGCGAACATGGATACCTAATCTAACCTATCTATCGTAAATAGATATCCCTGTAATTCAGGGATTTTTATTAAGAGTTATGTGAGTTTTATTCGCAGTCTTCGTTTGAATAAGATGGCACAAAGAAATTCCTTTTCCTCATTATAGTAAAACTGTCAAAAATGGTGGATAAACATAAGAGAATGATGTGCAGAGCAGCCCTAACGAATAATTGAATATACAGGCAAAGGCGCATGTTACCGAAAAAGAAAGAAATTGAATTAACGTAGGAGAAATAAAACATTTGCAATATGTCTAGAAGGTGTAGAAAATTAACAGAGGTGTATAGATGAGTGTAGTGACAGTTAATAAGGAAAGAGTACCGTAGATTTCCAGGAAATCGAAAATGAAATTATAGGGAGACTAAGGAAGTAATAAATAATGCTTAATCGACATGAGTAGCTGAGGTCATTTAAACTTAAGTATGGATTCGTAAACCGGGGTTCCATTCATCCAGGACAGTTTTCTCTGATTGGAGTTTATTTTTTTGATTTTCCTCAGTACTTACCAATGGGGAAGGTCGGTAGGTACCCTAAACTTAAGTCTGTAACCTACCCCTCCCAAAAATGTTTCCAATTTATAATCAGGATTCACTGATTATAAACCTCAATAACTAAAACGGTGTTAAACATAAAGTTTCACTTACATAACATTTGAGATGATGACTGGAAAAAGGTCAAATCTGCATAATGGTAGTTTACAGCAAATTGCATTTAAAATATTTAAATTTAAATGTAGGAATACGTTCATCCAAAAACTTAAAACTTTGAAGGACTCTGATGTGTACCACCAGGAGTGGCCGAGGTCATTAAGGCGCGGATTCATGAGCGGAAGGCAGGACCGTACTCCCTGACAGCCCCCCCCCCCCCAAGGCTTTCCTTGGTCCTTATAAATGGAAAATGCCAGGGAGGTGCCCTAAAACTTAGAACTGAATCGCTTTCTTCCTTAAAAAAATTAATTTCCCGTTTATCATTTCATCTCATGTATCACGAGTGTCCGCCGCCTCTTATACCTCATTAAAAAAACTGATATGCAAAAAATAATTACTTTGTCATTAAAATTATTCTTTTTCTACAGAAAAAGATGATAAAATATATGTATATGATTTCTTTTGTATAAACAACAACACTGTTTTAACACATAAATGTGTAATCATTCCATAAAATATCACTCTTGTTTAAAAATGTTGCTTGTATGCTGCTACATTCCCATTGAAAATACTTTTTTTTTTCAAACCACCTCTTCTCTCTTTACCAGACACTTAAGCAGCGCCCTTAACTGTTAAGTCACCCTTCTCTCCAGTCTATAATGGGCAATAACATTGCTTGGATATTTTTATAATCAGTTTTTCAAAATATTGTGTGTGTGTGTGTGTGTGTACACTTTGTTGCCACACTTCTTATAACAAAGCTTTCGTGCAATAATCACTGAAGCATATGAATATTTGAAGAAACGGGTGGCTTATGACCTACCACTGCCCCCCCCCCCTCTCTCTCTCCCTCTATTATTTCCTTGCTTGTAATTTAATGTGCTCAATTCAG